>JAJEKV010000276.1:0-447946 GCA_021234155.1 Isoetes taiwanensis
GGCACTAGAATATGGGGCACCACCTCGCAGTAATGCATGCTGGCATGCTTTAATGCGTCAAGTATCTTTTATGGCTTGCATTAATTTTGCAACTTTGTAGTTTTTTGCTTACATATAAACCACCAAAATTGTCTTCATCCAGCAATTCAAGATAGTGTAGGATCCTGAAAGTGATCTAACCGCGGAAGTTTGAGTCATCAAAGATCAAAAAGAGAAATGACCATGAGGGAATTGGTATATTATACTAGCGATATAATACCACCTATGAACTTTAGTTATATTGTGGGTCAGATAATATATATTCCCTAATTGGCAAACACCTAACATGTTTTTTCTAATGGGCGGGATCTTGCCAATGAAGCGACGGAACAGCGGAATGGTATCGTGAGACTTACCCAAGTGGGGCCAAATCCATAGTCACAGGTGCTTTTTGCCTTATTCAGCGAGGCATTATAAAGGCTTCCCCTTGTAGTGGACCAATAGCGAGTTGTTCCCCATCTATAAAGGCGGATGACCCTTTGCCCAGACAAATTACCAAACAATCATGGTGGTTTGATGTTTTGCAAAGGGATTCTTGAGGAGTAGTTGTGGTGGCGTGAGAGGTCGCGTGCCCTCACCCGCCCCGGGGTCGGACGAGCACTCAACCATTGACCACATCTTCGTTCGAACTACGGTTGAAGACAGCGGGAACCGTCGTCCGGGAGCTATTTTGTTGCCCGTGGATTTTCGCGAAGGCATTTGACCTTTGTGCCTCGGGAAAAAAACTATGGGCAAAGATTGTGGCACTAGGGGTTCTGTACATTTTACTTGAGAATCGGTCTCGGAGCTATACAAGCCAACCATTTTAGTCTCGGGGGTTTGGGGATGCCCTCTCTCCCCAACATTGTTTAGGCTTTACATTGATCAATTGGAGGCCGCTTGTCGCGATAATGGGGGCAATGTGAGCTCACCTTACGCACTGGAACACCGGCTAATATATCGCCGATGATGTGGAGCTCCTACTTACACACACCAGCCGGACATGCAATGCCATCTCGATGCCACGGCCTGATACATGGCCGGTTTTATGTAGCGCGTCAAACTCGCCAAGACTAAGTGGTTCTCATATCATCCTCCACGTCGATCGAGGATCTCCTCCTTGATTATAGGGCGAGAATGTGAAAGTGGCATCCACATACAAATATTTGGAAGTGGAGTTTCCTTCCTTATGCACTGGGCCACATCCATATGGCTATGAGTGACGGCTGAAGCTGGAAGGCACTATATGCAATGCAAAACAATAGTCATAGAGCATAGTTGTATGATTGGGCCCATCAGGTCACACTTGTTCGTCTTAGTGGAGCTCGGTCCTTTTTATCTGAGGAGGTTGAAGTATGGGGCCCGATGGTATCCCTCGCTACTGGAATGACTTGGAAGCAGGTCACGAAAGCCTTCTTGGTACGAGCACTAAGGGTGAAGTCCACAATCCCATATCAAGTGCATTTCGGTGAGGCGAGATTCTTGCCCTTGAGAGGGGCTGACCCTTGTCGCCACATTGTCTATTACAGAAGAGCTGGTCAATGGGGCCGATGCTCATCTCCCTAACCTAGCTTATATCATGTGGCAAAGGGGCATGATTGCCTCAAGGCTTTGTGGAGGAAAAAAGAGAGCTCAATGGTTTGGCTAGATGGAATGTCTTGCGGGGAGTACAAGTGCATACATGTTCAAAAGCAGGTCGCCATAGCTTCGCCAATATCGCGTATCTTGCTTCTCAGCAAGCTTTGGGATGCTAGTGCCCTTGAGCAGTGCGACGGACACAACCACCGCCACATAAATCCCACATTGGAGCGAGGCCTGCAATGCGACGCATACCAACTTTGCCTATGAAAAGCAGCGGACTCATTGCCTCCATTGCCGCAGGGCACACCATCTTGGGTAGAGGCAGGCCCGGATAGATTGGTGAAACCTTGCGCGGGGCCGGGCTTTGTCAATCGCCAAATAAGTCGTGAGGATGAATCTCATACCGCTAAAGGCGCCCGACATATGATCAAATGCCGGGCGTGCTATCTTTGGAATTGATCGAGGGTCGGCGGCCTTCACATGTGACTTGATTGAAGGCGGCTTCCGTGCGGATCTTTGGGATCACACCTTGAGGAGGTCATGGACATGCGAGATCGGCTATGTCCTTTCGGGCACTTGACATGTATATATATACATTTATTTCCGCGATGATGTATGCTTATGCGGTTTGGCCCGACATTCTTATTACTGCCCATGATTTTTCCCTCGAAAACCGCCGCCGGGTGGGGGTTTTAACGGGACCGTAATAAAGTTTATTTGCGCCTTTTGGGTCTCATAGGCGGTGGGTCTCAATGGATGATAAAAATCACCTTTTCTTTCTTTCTTCTAACATAACATGTTAAGTGCTTGAGCCACTAATTAAAACTCCACATGTGTGAAAGGCATTGCTTCATTGCATGTGTGACCCGTGTCAAAGGCGTGATAAGTATTAATGGGTATTTGCCATAAAAGTGCTAGTGGCCCTACTTGCCATGTGGCAATGCATTGTTGGATCAAATGGCCCAATCACGTACGACCTTTCACGCCCCAATTTCGAGGCCTATACAAAGCGTAGAGCTCCCTAAACCTTTTGGGTTTTGGGCGGAAAGTATGTTCGGGCACTACGGAGGTGCTTTTGGTTTTGGAGGTAGAAGATGATCCCCCAAAGCTTGAATAGAGCTCCGTGTATCTAAAGGCGCCTGCCCTAGCACCTCTGATACTTTGTGGAGAGCGTCATGTCGGGTGTTCGGTGAAGAGTTGGGTTGGTCCTAGTTTAGGTTGGTAATCCTAGCTTAGTAGTAGAATTTGAGCTGGGGAGCATCTTAGTTTTAGTGTTAATTGCTCATAGTCCACTAACCCTAAAAGCAGACTGAACCGGGGAACACTAACGTTGTACTCTTTAGCGTTAAATATGATGTATTAGAGCGGTTGTTCTACTATGATGTTAGATGGTCATGGTATAATACTTTGTTTTGCACTTCTTGTGCATGGGGGTAAGGGGGTAGAGACCTATAAGCCGTGTAGTATGATCCTTGTTGATAGACCTCAGTAATTCCCATTACAATGCGGCTCGTGCATAGAGAGCCCGCCTTAGCGTGCCTAGGGCCTTGACCGGGCTTAGAATAGGGGACTTGTTCCGATTGTAGAGAGATCCGTGGTGTTGTCATGCGGGGATCCATAGCAAAGCTAGGCCTAATACCTTGTGTTAGCCTAAAACCACGGAATTTTAGCCTAACCTCAAAGGAATCTTAAGCGGAATGGTTAGAACCTCCAGATCACTTAGGGTGATCAATCCTTGTCATATGAAACCAGAAAATTCATTTTTGAAGTGCTAGTTTTTTCAAAATCACTAGAGTCCCCTAAACTAAAAACTGCCGAGCAAAAACGAACTGCGCACACACCTTGAGAGATTTTGAAGATCCGATTGGTGTTATAAGTGGTCAACAAGCAGAGGAAAATGGTGGAGAAGATTTGACTTGATTTGAATAAGGGAGGGTCAAGAAAATCGAGGTCAAAGGCAGGGTCAAAAAGTTGGCGGTGCAAAACAGAGCCAAATTTTGCAGATGGAGTTTGATGGGAAATTTTGGGTTGGGATATGTGCAGCACAACTTCAAAATAGCCTCTAGATCACGTGCAAAAGGTTTGAATAGCAAAAGGATGTTTTAGTTTTCCGTAAGTAAACAAAACCTCAAGAAAAGAACAAACTCAGAATAGCTTATGAAAAGAAATCTTTTATATGTTTTCTCGAATGTATAGGTTTCTAGGATTCCTATAAGGATGAAATACAACTATCCAAGAGGATATAATCTCTCGAGTAAGTGTTTTGGTCTTGTTTTTGGTTTTTGCTTTTTAAAAGAGCAATGCGTAATTACAAAAAATGGATGTACAATGATGAAAAACGATTTTTCGTGCAAAGACTATGCATTATAGCAATGTGGTACGTAAAGTTTGATAATGTCAACCGTGGTATTACCAAAGTTTCAAAATAATAATGCTTGAGTAATAATGTTTGAGAGCAATTTCAAGACTGTATGAGTCTTTCGAGGGCTTCAAAAAATACCAATGAAGTAATATGGAATGATTATTTAAGTTTGTAATCGAGGTGCTTCGATGTGAACGTGTCACAACGAACCGGGACTTCAATCTCGAATGAAATAGAGCTGGAATCTGGAAAGCAGCGAGCAAAATGATATCAAAATATTCCGTGCGCCAAAATCACAGAGGTATATCTCTCGAGGGGCGGTCGATTTGATCCGAATCTTTGGTTTAAGAACCGCTTTTTTTCCACAAAACTAGCTCTACCGAAAGTGATTTAAGGCCCAAATTGAGCAATTTCTATCAAATCAAGTGCCATAGAGGATCACCGAGGTCTCCGGAAAAGGTTCAGGAGCTGATTCGGGGAGAAAAATTGGCGGGATTCAATCAAATTATGGCACCTAATTGGCCGGATTTGAAGGTGTTCCCCCATTTCTTAGGGTTCATCGAAAATTCTTAAGGATGATATATCCCACAGTGGGAGTGGTTCTCGAGGCTCGTATATAAGGAAAAGTGCCTGACTCAACTATTAACCGTGGCGTGCCACGCAGAGGGGGACACCGACCCAGGTTCCCGCCCCCGCCCACGCCGCCACGTGGAAAAATTGGGGATGACCGGAACTATGCGTAATTAGATAGGTAGATAGGCTAGAATAGGTTTTTATTTTTTGGCACGCATCCCAAGAATCCAATTTTGAAGGCCTTCCCAAGGGTTTTTTCAAATTTAAAAAGGCTATGTTAGCTCTTTTTTGCCAAGCTTTCCATCTAGAAGGTTTTCGTGTCAAACTGAAATATTTGAATTTTTGTCCATTTTGACCCATGGTCAATGAATATTGCAACATAGGGATGGTGAAAAGTCATGGGAAAAGATGGGAAAAAGGGTGTAAATAGGCTATACTAGGGTTTAGGAAGATGAAATGAGAATGAGAAAAGAGTTTTCTTGCCTTTGAAGTTTTTCAAGATCATTGGGGGGCAATTCTCAATTGAGGGTAGGATCAATAAAAAAATGGGTAGTGAAATGATGGGAAAAGGTCTCAAAAGTGAAAAACATGGTGAGAGAAAGGTTATAAAAGGTTCATAGGACATAAAAGGGTGGATATGGAATGAAGACAAGATGGGTACCCTCAGAGCACTTGATTTCATCTCAGATTGTCTCTAATGCTCAAATCATACCTCATAGTGAAGATACATTTGCTCAAAGCCTAAGGGTCTTCCAAACTTCTATAAGGGTCTTCCAAACTTCAAGGCTAGAATAAGAGCGTGTTTCACTTCCAAGATGGCATCCTTGTATGTGTGACTTCAAACTACTAATGAAACTCAAGCAAGCTTCATAAGGTTGAGCTTTGCAAAAAACATCTTGTGCTTCCTTGATAATCTTGCTATAGCCTTTGCCTGGTCTTCAAATCAAAGGAAAATGTTAAACAAATGGGAATGTGTCTAAAGGTATTTTACCTCAAGGAAAAGATTAGGCTATAAAAGGAGATCCCCAATGCCTTCCAAACTTGGTCAAATGTCTTCCAAACTCTAATGGGATCACAATAGCTCAAACTTTTCCTTAGAGGAAATATGGATGAAACAAAAAGTTTTGATAATAGATGCTAGTCCATGTTGCCGAAATGGGCAACATCTCCTCAAAGGAAAGAATAGGTTGGTCCCCAAAAGCCCAATGTGATGTAAGCTTAGACTGAGGATCTTCAAATACTGGTGCAGGTGACAGAATGATGTAGAGTAATGAAATGAGTGGTATGAGTGTGAGATGAACTCTGCTATGGTGGAAATGTGGTGCAGAGCATTGTAGGGAATGAAAATAAAAGGATAGAAGGTTGAAATGGAATGTAGGGCAACTTATAGGCAGATGAAAATGGAGGAGAAAAGAATGAACCTGCATATGACAGTAAATCAAGGTTAGCATGAGTGCCAAGCAAGATGTGGAAAATTATATATGGATAGCACTCTAGAACTCCAATGGAGAAGCAAGGTCTTTATGAAGAATAGGCCAGTTTAGAAGACAGATGAAATGTTTTAACAAATGGTCCTGTCATGACAACATAGAGCCCATTAATAGGTAATAATCAAAGTCTTCATCCCTTGTGGTCACATTCCTGCAGCTAAACAGAAAAAACACAATATCAAACCTCAAAGGAAATATGCTAATCAAAAGAAATATTAAAACTCAGCTTTGAAATTATGAACTAACCTATTTTAAGCTAGAACAAATGCTTATATAGAAGTGAAGAGGCTCAAGCAGGCATGCCGAGGCCAATATCTTTAAGGTGTTGAATATTAATGGGATTTGGCGTTCTAATCCTGTACTCAAGATCCGCCAACCTATAAGATGAGCAGCCAAGATCTCCTAAAATCTGATAGGGACCCTCCTGTGGATTTTCAAACTTTGAGAGCTTTCCTTCATCTTTAGCATTCCACTTTAAAACTAGTTCCATAGGTGCAAACTTGTCTTGTAGTTTGTGAGCAGCCCTTTGAAAGTCGCTGCACTCTTAGCCTTCTTCAGCAAGTTGTAATTCTCTCAAGAACAAACCTTTCTTCATCTTATTTTAACAAAACTTCATACCTGTGCTTCAAGGCTTCAAAACTCCAACTCCAATTTTGAGTGCCATCCTTAGAGAAGGTATCTCTAACTCGACCGAATAACAACTTCTACTCCATATACTAAACTGAAAGGGGAGGCATTAGTAGTTGCTTTAGAAGTAATTCTATGAGCCCAAAGAGCATCATATAATTTCAAGTGCCAATCCCTTTGGTTTTGGCAACCTGTTTTCTGCAAAATACCCTTAAGCACTTTGTTAGTAGACTCAAACTTTGGCCATTTCTTTGAGGATAATAGGCTGAGCTTTTCACATGCTTGATCTTGAGGCTTGAAACAAGGAAATTAATAACTTCATTAATAAAAGTAGAGCCCCTATCAGTCAAAATTTTAAAAGGAATGCCAAACCTAGAGCAAATATTCTCATGCAAAAATCTAGCAGTAGTATGGGCATTTGCTTTCCCTTAAAAGGTGCCGCTTCCGACCACTTAGTGAAGCAGATCTGTAGCCACAACAATGTATTCATGTCTTTGAGGATGGGGGATTGATAGGGCCAACATAGTCCAATCCCCAAACTTGAAATGGACCAGGGGAGACAATTCCTGTAAGAGGAGCAGGATGCAAGATTCTTTTGCCAAAGATCTGGCATTGATGACAAGTCTTTATAATATCATAACAATCTTTAAATAAATGATTTAAATAACCAGACCTCAATATTTTCTTGGCAGTTGTGTTCTGCTGCAAAATGACCACCACAAACACCTTTGTGATTTTCAGCAAGTACCAGGGCAGCTTTGATCTTCATCAACACATCTTAAGAGTACACCATCCCTATTTACCTTGCACAAGATGTCACCAACCAAAGAGTAAGTCAAACATTTTAACTTAAACTTGTAAGCTTGGCTTTTGAAAATTCAAGGTATCTCCTCGATAATCAAGGAACCTCCTAATAGGTTGTTGCCAACCTTGAGCTGGTATAGTTGACAAGTCCTGTTCATTTACAACAACAAGGTTAGTCATTTCTTCTTCTTGTATCAACTCCTCATGTTCAAAGTAGGCAAAGCAGTGCAAGTATAAACTCGGGTTGTTCAATACATGAATAACCTTTACCTTTAAATCATAAGATTGAAGCCTACAAGCCCACCTATGAAGTTTAGGTTTTTCTAATTTCTTACCATACAAAAAGGGCATGGGGTTCTCACTGCATGTAGATAGTGGCTTGGGATTTTTGTAAAAGATGACCCCTGCTCTCGATCAAAAAGATGAGAGCAAGCAAAGACTTTTCTATCTTAGCATACTTCTCTTCAGTTTGAGACCATTGTTTGCTTGCAAAAGCAATAGGGTGTCTATCCTGCAAAATGGCAACTCCAGCAGCCTTTTTAATGATAGTTATGTAAACTTTAAATGGTAATGAAAGGTCTGGAGTTTTTAAAAGTGTAGAATGGCAAATAGCCTCTATGATCTGCAAAAGCTTTTTCACACTCATCACCCAAACAACAGCCTATATTTACTTTCTCTTTTACTAACTTGGCCTACCCTAGTCAACTTAGAGATAGGACTAATAAGGTGAGAGAAATTAGGCACATACACTCTTAAGAAAGAGGTCATTCCCATAAATCCCTTTGACTTCTTTAATTGTCTTGGGTGTTTGAAGCTTTTTAAAGCTATGATCTTCTCTTCAGCCTACTTGAAGGCCTTTAGCGTAAAACCTCATGGCCTAAGAGCTGGCCTTTGGATGCCAAAAAGATGCACTTCTTTGGGTTTAGATTAACTCCAGTTTGTCTGCACAATGTAAATATCCTTGTTAGCTCAAATATGATCACTTGTACCAGCATACCTAAGCATAAATCATCAAGATAAACTCGAATTGCTCAGAGTCATGTTTGCAAAGACAAGATCCATGGCTCTCTGAAATGTAGCAGGGCATTCATTAAGCCAAAAGGCATCCTTTTCATTGCATAAGTTCCCCATGGAGTAATGAAGGATGTCTTTGGTTGATCTTCTTTTTGATGCTAATCTGATTAAAACCAGAGAAACCATCCAAAATGAGTACATAGACTTGCCAGCCAATCGCATAAAGTATTTCTTCCAAAAAGGCAAAGGGTAACAATCTTTGACAGTAGCTTTATTTAGATCTCTATAATCCACACATATTCTTAGAGAACCATTCTTTTTAGAATCGAACAATACAAGAAACCCAAGAAGGGTTCACAATGTCAACTATCAAACCCGACTCTTGATTTTGAATAATTCCCCGCTTGATAAGATCTAAAAGTGAGGAATTAATTTTTCTCAATCTCTGCATGACAGGTTTAGTATCTTCACGAACTTTTATCTCAAACTCACAAATGCTCCTATCAACCCCTTTCAATTCTCAATATTCCCATGCAAAAACATCCACCCAATCTTCAAAGTACTTAATCATTTTACCTTTGCAATCTTCATCATATAGATCTCCCATTTGCAAAGTCCCCGACATACCTCCTTTGTGCACTTCAAGTTCTTTGTGTGATTCCTCTTGTGCTAGGTTGATGGTCAAGATAGGATGAAACCGAGAGAGTTCATCTTCATCTAGGACATCTTCCTTGATAGCTCCCTCAGAGATGATGCTCTAAGAGTGTTTTCCTGCACAAAGAATCAGCCTCAAAGTTTTTAGACCTTGGAATATGATAAATTTCCCAATGATCAAAAAAAAGTTAGCAATTCTCGAAGCTTGTGTGTTCAGATCCTCCATATCTTGATGTTTTGTTTGGTATTCTCCCAAAATCGCTTACAAACAAGTTGTGAGTCTCCATAGATAACAATATGGGAAATATTCATGAACCTTGCTTCCCTGTGAGGGCCCGCAATGAGGGCCCCTATATTCGCACGCATTAGAAGAAATATTAGGATGAATTCTCCCTATCTTAGTCATCAGCTTAAGATCTCGTGATCCTTCGCAATAGCAAAGAAGAAGCAATCCCTAATTTCTTAGACATACCTCCATCAAACCAAAGGTAGGCCTTGTTTTCTTTTGGATCAGGGAACTCTACATGAGCAAAGTTGATAACTTCTCGTGATTTATATCAACATCTAGACCTAAACCAGAACTCCTAACTCTTCTTCCCGCAAGATATCCACATCTATGAATCTAATGTTAGCGTAAGGGTCACTTTTGGTTTACCGCTTTAATGGAAGTTGCTCCATTTGAAATAGTGCAAATACCTTCAGACCATATAGGCCTAGCATCTACATTTTTCATCCACCTTCTTCCCAATAATAAATCATAGATGTTAGCATGATTAACATTCTCAAAGTCAACAACCACAAATGTAGCTAAGACAATGATTCCCCTCAGATAATGCATTACATTTCTCACCACTCCCTTTGGTACTACCTTAGCATTGAAAAGGATTTTAGAACAATAGAAGTGTTGTCTTCTACTTTGAGATTCAAGTGTTTTCATAACATGATAAGGCATGACATTAGGGAGGAACCTCCATCCAACAAAACCTTATCTAAATGGGAGGTACCTATAGTAGCACTACAAATAAAAGCACCCGGATCTTCATTGTGCTCGTAGGGCTACGTAAATGTTGTTGCAAGTTTTCAGAAAGCAATCTCTTCAACATTTTGGGTATTCTTGATGAGCTTTTCCCTGTATGATGGTGCAATCCTTAATAAAGTTAGTAAGTCTACAGAACCTTGGAGTTTTCATAAGCAATTCAAATTCATCAAGCTCAAAAATCTTTCTGCTTATACCTTTGAACGGGGGAGGAGCTATATCCCCGAGGATTTGGCTGAAATGTTACCTTAGGAGCTACACTTGGTGGGACAGAACTTGTAGATGTACCGAATGGGAGCCTAGCACGTGTGAAAACAACCATAACATCTTGTTCTTCTTGTTCTTTCGCACAAGTCTCAATAAAACTAATATTGGACACTTGTTTACCCTTTTTCTTGCTTTGCAAGGTAATTCTTGACACCGCTAACTTCTTTTCATGACCTATCTCTTTGCAAAAAGAACAAACAGACATTCTCTACCAAAATGGCCCCTTTTGTGGCATTTAGGACAAGATCTTGCAAAGCAATTTTCAGCCCTATGATAGGGTTTACCACGTTTGTGCATTGTGTATGGTGAGCTAGAAGAAGGAGCATTATTACTATTTTTAACTCCATGAGTTGTTTGGTAACTTCTAAGAGAGCTTCAGATACCTTACTTATCTCAGATTTCATTTCAAACCCGAGGGTCTAGCTCTTCACTTTTGGCTTCTTCTTTTCCTTTTCGAATCGCATACATGGGCAAAGCATTAGCATAGTGTGACTCGTGCTCAAGATTGCGATGAGGAGGGTAGAATGGATCTCCCGATTTCATCATCGTGCAGATAGCTTAGCATTTCTACTAAATCTACAGCCTTTACAAATGTCTTATGGATTGAATCTAGCTCACCAAACTTTTGAAGTTTTAATAACTTTCTATAAATCTTAGGCCCGGACATGGACCTCCGATAAAGGAAGCAAACTGTGATGCAAAGTTGGGTGGGAAACATGGTTCCTATTACACACCAGCAAATAAGAGTTAAATCTTTCCACATACCGTTTTCACACTTTCACCGGATTTAATAGAAAAGGAATTGAGCTCAAAAACAAGGTCACGGGGTGAAGTAGTTTTACCAAACCTTGATGTAAACCTTTGTTCCAATTCATCCCACTTAGTACCTATCGAAAGTTCAAAATCCAACCAGATCCTGGCCTCATCACCTTTCATGCATTTGATAAACTCAAAGAAACCGGGTACCTTTCTTCTTTCCATGCTCCTCATAATATTCTTCAAAATTCTTCAAGAAATGGTTAGCATTCATGGAAGAATCATAACAAGGGGAAGAAAAGTATAGTGAGCTCAAATTGGTAAGGAGCTTGTGGAGGAAAAGGCAAAGCGTAAACATTTGTAACATTTGTTGTGGAACGGTAGCCACTTTCATGCTTACCCCTACTAGATCTGGTTGACCTCGTTACCTCGTGTTGCTCAGTGAAGTGATCTTTCTTGGTGCCATGGAGTTCAACTTCCAGGTGAAAATCTCAGGTAGAACCTCCAAAATGTTAGCCTAAAACCTGAATTTTAGCCTAACCTCAAAGGAATCTTAAAACGTAATGGTTAGAACCTCCATCATTTAGGGTGATCAATCCTTGTCATATGAAACCAGAAAATTCATTTTTGAAGTGCTAGTTTTTTCAAAATCACTAGAGTCCCTGAAACTGAAAAAACTGTCAGAGCAAAAACTGAACTTGCAGACACACCTTGAGAGATTTTGAAGATCTGATTGGTGTTATAAGTGGTCAACAAGCAGAGGAAAATGGTGGAGAAGATTTGACTTGATTTGAATAAGGGAGGGTCAAGAAAATCGAGGTCAAAGGCAGGTCAAAAAGTTGGCCAGTGCCAAAACAGAGAGCCAAATTTTGCAGATGGAGTTTGATGGGAAATTTTGGGTTGGGATCTGTGCAGACAACTTCAAAATAGCCTCTAGATCACGTGCAAAAGGTTTGAATAGCAAAAGGATGTTTTAGTTTTCCTGTAAGTAAACAAAACCTCAAGAAAAGAACAAACTCTGTAACAGTTATGAAAAGAAATCTTTTTATATGTTTTCTCCGAATGTATAGGTTTCTAGGATTCCTATAAGGATGAAATACAACTATCCTAAGAGGATATAATCTCTCGAAAAGTGTTTTTGGTCTTGTTTTTTTGGTTTTTGCTTTTTAAAAGAGCAATGCAGAATTACAAAAAATGGATGTACAATGATGAAAACGATTTTTCAGGCAAAGACTATGCATTATAGCAATGTGGTACAGAAAGTTTGATAATGTCAACAGGGTATTACCAAAGTTTCGAAAATAATAATGCTTGAGTAATAATGCTTGAGAGCAATTTCAAGACCTCAGATGAGTCTTCGAAAGGGCTTCAAAATACCAATGAAGTAATAAGGAATGATTATTTAAGTTTGTAATCGAGGTGCTTGATGTCGAACAGTCACAACGAAGGGACTTCAATCTCTGAATGAAATAGAGCTGGAATCGAGCAGAGCAAGAGCAAAATGATATCAAAAATATTCCGTATGCCCAAAATCACAGAGGTATATATCTCGAGGGCGTGTCGATTTGATCCGGAATCTTTGGTTTAAGAATTTTTCCACAAAACCAGCTTCGGCCGAAAGTGATTTAAGGCCCAAATTGAGCAATTTCTATCAAATCAAGTGCCACAGAGGATCACCGAGGTCTCGGAAAAGGTTCGGGAGCTGATCCGGGGAGAAAATTATGGATTCAATCAAATTATGGCACGAATTGGCCGGATTTAGCAGGTTCCCCATTTTTTAGGGTTCATCGAAAATTCTTAAGGATGATATATCCCACAGGCCGGAGTGGTTCTGGAGGCTCAGGTATATAAGGAAAAGTGCTGACTCAACTATTAATCGGTTACGCCACGCAGAGGGGGACACCGGCTCGGTCCCCCCCCCCACGCCCCACGCCGTGGAAAAATTGGGGGATGACCTCGAACTATCTGTAATTAGATAGGGTAGATAGGCTAGAATAGGTTTTTTATTTTTTTGGCACGCATCCCAAGAATCCAATTTTGAAGGCCTTCCCAAGGGTTTTTTTTCAAATTTAAAAAGGCTATGTTAGCTCTTTTTTGCCAAGCTTTCCATCTAGAAGGTTTTCAGGTCAAACTGAAATATTTGAATTTTTGTCCATTTTGACCCATGGTCAATGAATATTGCAACATAGGGATGGTGAAAAAGTCATGGGAAAAGATGGGAAAAAGGGTGTAAATAGGCGATACTAGGGTTTAGGAAGATAAAATGAGAATGAGAAAAGAGTTTTCTTGCCTTTGAAGTTTTTCAAGATCATTAGGGGGCAATTCTCAATTGAAGGTAGGATCAATGAAAAAATGGGTAGTGAAATGATGGGAAAAGGTCTCAAAAGTGAAAAACATGGTGAGAGAAAGGTTATAAAAGGTTCATAGGACATAAAAAGGGTGGATATGGAATGAAGACAAGATGGGTACCTCTGTAGCACTTGATTTCATCTCAGATTGTCTCTAATGCTCAAATCATACCTCATAGTGAAGATACATTTGCTCAAAGCCTAAGGGTCTTCCAAACTTCTATAAGGGTCTTCCAAACTTCAAGGCTAGAATAAGAGCGTGTTTCACTTCCAAGATGGCATCCTTGTATGTGTGACTTCAAACTACTAATGAAACTCAAGCAAGCTTCATAAGGTTGAGCTTTGGTAAAACATCTTGTGCTTCCTTGATAATCTTGCTATAGCCTTTGCCTGGTCTTCAAATCAAAGGAAAATGTTAAACAAATGGGAATGTGTCTAAAGGTATTTTACCTCAAGGAAAAGATTAGGCTATAAAAGGAGATCCCCAATGCCTTCCAAACTTGGTCAAATGTCTTCCAAACTCTAATGGGATCACAATAGCCTGAAACTTTTCCTTAGAGGAAATATGGATGAAACAAAAGTTTTTGATAATAGATGCTAGTCCATGTTGCCAGAAATGGGCAACACCTTGTCACTGTGTGTGGGCAAGGTATGGGTTTGACCCCTCCTAGGTGATGCGTCACCTCAGTAAGGTTAGGTTGAGTACGAGCGACGGCGACCTCGTCTCTCTAGCTGTCTGCAAGATACCTCTTGGAAGGAGAAGCCTTTCTGCCTCATCGGACCAAGGGAGATGCAATCTTGGAGTAGCCTTAGGGTTATCTCTTTGGCAGGCTACAGTCGAGACGCGAAGCTTTTCGATCTATCTGCAAAGTATGCACATGAGGGGCAAATGGAGTGGACTACCCTTATTATTATTCTATTGCCAACCAACTCCAGTATTACAACTTCCGTCTGCAGTTATCTTATGGCCCAAACCGTCAGTCCTACCACACAGAGTCTGAGCTTGGGTTAGGAATTCCATGTGATGCTATAGTGATATTGTCTTATGATGATGATGCTATGTTGTTGGTGCCTTACCTTCATGGTGAGCATATATATTGCTTATGATGTATGTTGCTTGTGCTTACGTTTACACACTTCCTTAATAAGATCGGTCCCCGGGAAGACGGGAAAGACACGTCCTTCTTCCTCATCAACTCTGGAGCACCACCAGTAGCTGATGCCGCATGGACGACCTCTTGTCGATCTGCAGGATGCAAGAGGGGATTTACATAGCTTATATAATGGAAGCATCGTATAGGTTAGGGGGACATCAGAAATCCCATACAAACCATCTGAGTTTAAGAAATGGATTATTTTGGGAGCTTTTTCGTACGAAAACATAGAAGGGGTGTCCTTTTATCACATTTTGCATCATTTTAAGTCCGTAAATTTTCGAAATAGGTATATTTTTTGGATTGTATACTAAGTGGTTGTTTGCTACCCTAGGAATGCAAATTCCATATCCATAATATGTATAGGTCTCAGACCCATGATTTAAGATAGATAGATGATGTTTTTACGTCCACGAGAGAAAGAAATCCTTTTTAACGTCACACCACTAGGCAACATCCAACTGGACATGTGACCATTAAGGAGGTCAACCCTCTCCTCTTGTGGGCTGTGGCAAATAACCCTCTGGGCCTGCCGGCTCGAGGCTTATTTCCCATAACCCACTCAAGGAGAGGGTTAACCTCCTCTTTTTGTATAAGTTACAGATCTGCTACAATATAATTTACCACTCCCTCTCCCCCCTCCCTCGTAATATCTCACCTATAAAATAATATAATCCTAAATAACTTTGGCAGCCATTCAAAATAACAAATTCAAGCAGTCGCATAACACAAAAAAGGGTGCTTATGCTACTCACTTTATCGCTCACTAAGATGTGTTTTCAATTCTTTTCTAAAATGTGACAGTATCACTTTTGCACTACGATATTTGTATTCCTGCAATTCTTATGTTGAAATCACCTATACATTTTTATTGAACCCTATTACGATAGCCATGAAATTTCATGGCTTAGATGCATAATGGATACAAGAAATTTATCGCGGCGGCCTTTTAACATTTCTCTTTATCGACCTTGTTACCAATGTTATATTGAATGTCAACTAGTTCAACACTAATCTCTTACATTAATATCAACTATTTCAACACGAGTCTCTTACATTTTGTCCCCCTCTTTACCAATGTTATGCCATATTTTTTCAGGATTAGTCTCTTGCATTTTGTCACACATGTTACCAATGTTATGCCAAAATGCCAACTGTTGCAAGTCTATATTTCGCCCTACTCTCTGGTTCCTGCATGAATGGTCCTTGTAAAGCAACTCTTGCCTAACACTTGTGTTATTTGGTCAAATAGATTCAAGCATATGAGCTCGTGCATGCCATTCAAGGCAATACAAAGAGTAGCATCGCAATATGCACCAATTGAATATCTTTATCAAACATACTACATGTGCTTTGATTTACTTCTACAGATTTATTCTCATCGCAATATGCACCAATTGAATATCTTTATCACACATACTACATGTACTTTGATTTACTTCTACAGATTTATTCTCATCGCTTAACTGCTCGTTGAAAATGTCCTATATTGGATTGATTCTATGTGAACACATAGCCCTGGATATATGCTGGCTCACAAGTCTCAACATAAATTAACATATATAATTATCATCATCATTGTAGGAGTTTGTGCATGCCATTGAAGGCAATAAAAACAATAATAACACTGCAATATCAACCAAGTAAATATCAATATCAAAATACTACTGCGTGTGCTATAACTTACTTCTATACACATTTGTTCCGATAAATGCTGGCTCACAAGTTTTAACATAAATGAGCTTCCAGAAGATAAAATGGTGAAACATGTCCCTTTGTCCATTAAACCCAAGGCACATGATCTATATACACATACGAAAAAAGGAAACAAGGAAAAGGACTCAACCAATCAGGCACAAGAACTAGCTGATCAACAACATAGGCACAAGAACTAGCTGATCAACAACATCTTTTCAAGTCATCTATTGATTTTAATGATGAAGAAATGTACAACCTGTAGATTATCACAGTTTATTTACCAGTTCCATATGAGAAGAGAATTTGACCGTCTCAAAAATAGCATGCTACCTGAGCCACAGAGCAATCCAAGCACATTACACAACATTATATATGACTAAATAAAGAAAAAATGTGTTGTGTAAGAGTCTGCAACAACATTAAATCAGGTTGCGTACATCAGGAATAAGTATTAGGCTTTATCAAGCATGTGCACAGACTACCGAAGCATGCATAAGGATAATTCTTTCATAAATGAAGTCACCAGATATCAAAATAACACTACCAAATTGCATGCACAACCAGTCCATAGTATTATTTTCTAATTATTATTTTTTCCCTCAAATATTCCAGTTTAGAACTAGACTTCTCCATTCCTTATTTACTATCTGCCCTGTACCTATTATATATAGCAGCATTTACATTTCAGCCCATCAAGTCTTTTAACTTGATAACAAAGTCCAGCCCTTACTTTCCTGCTAAATTGTAGAACAAAAAATATATAATCCCTGTAATTTCCACCCATTGTCATATCCTCCACCTGTCCTGCTCCCTAGTCTAAACCCATTGTCATATCCTCCATCTGTCCTACTCTCTACATAGCTCTAATAGCATAGTTTATTATCTTCAAATCCCTACTAACTTGCCTCTTTATAGTGAATCTCCAATTTGTCCCTAGTATTCATCAGCCCTCCAAGACAACACTGAATCAAGTTTTAATACAACATGTCTTAACTCGTTCTCTTTTTAGCATCCATCATTTAAACAGACCCATATTCGCCATATTCCAAGCCTACTTTTAATTTTAAAGCCATAATCAAAGCCTACTCTTAACAGGACAACTAACCTGAATATTGTGGCTCCCAGCATTCTGCGCTTTCATTTGATAAATCGTGGTCCTGTATTGCCTTAAGCAGAAGCTATTCTTTAAGAAATTCTTTTGCATTTTCGCCATCATGCAAGCAGTTTCTGAGCCCCTGTGTTGAGCAGATAAATGCAACGGCCAAATGCTATATTCTTGTGAGATCTACAACCAAATACAGAAAGAACTTGGGACTGGTGAAACCGGCTACAAATTTCTAAAATCATCTCCCCTTTCGGCCTCTCAAGATGCAACATGTCCTGGAATGGGATGCGGCAAACTCTAGCAAACTCTAGCAGTTCTGAAGCTTGCCATTCAGGGCTTTAGGGCTTCGTAGAGCCAGTAAGAAAAATTTGGCAATAGCTTCAAACGAGGAGGCTCCTCCAGGCGATGTAGGGCTACACCAATGGAACAATGGATCAATCTTTGGTGAGCCAACGGAAGGCTACACCAATGTCACTGAAAAAATCCATGTCGGTGCAAACTGCCGCTTTCATAGACAGACCAGTTGTCGTCTCATGGTCGCCAATAGCAGATTTGAAGTTCTAATCCGGTAGCAGGAGCATCCTTGACGAATTTGTCTCTGTTCTAAAAGCTCCAAGTGAAGTGTAGCAGGAGCATCCTTGACGAATTTGTCTCTGTTCTAAAAGCCCTAAGCGAAGTGAAAAGGATGAAAACTAGCATCAATGGCCCTGTCTCCTCCTAACCGCGTCCAACATGGAAGAAGGGGATCCGCCATAAATGTAGTTGATCTGTGGGAGCTCAAGCAAAACGCCATCCGCACAGGAGCAAGGGCGCAGGAGCTCGATGGAGCTTGGCTATGGCGGTGCAGTTTTCCTCTCTTTCCAATCCGACGACCGCCTTGGATTGGGCTTGCTTGCAGCCGAAGAAAGCGACACCTAAAATATTTACACGTGTCGGCCGCGCGTGAGGCAGAACCCAGAAAAATTAGCTATGAAAAAATTAAAATTCAAAATTGGATGTATGATTATATATGGTTTGAAAAAAGGCCATGGTTATATATCGCTATTTGCTGCTCTAGTGCATTGCCAGCCGCATGATGCAGGAATATTCCCTCGGATATTCCCTCTAGGTGAACTGCAGCCGTCCACCTCACTGGGAGATGGGGTCAAACGCTTATGTGGCCCTATTCTTAAGGGTGTTTGACCACCATTGAAAACCAAATTTAATACACATTGACTCCAAAGCAGGGATAGGTTCCGTGATAACGTTTTATCGTAATAATGGGTTTGATACCAAGACAAATTTGACGCTTAATCACGCCAAAAATGCGTCCAAAAATTTGGCCCTATTCTTCACGCGCGAAACTTTTTTCGCAGGGTGTTAAACTTAAAATACTTTAAAATAAAATTGAAAAAAATTTTTCCCAAAAATACGTATTTTTGGACTTTATACGTCTGCAAAAATAATTTCATATGTAACCTATCCCCTGCTCCAAAGTAGAATCAAGCTATATTCATGGTGCAATCCCCTAATGATAGGGACATGCCATAGATAGGCAGCTACGGAGACGCTTAACAGCCATGCCAGAATCCACTTCAAGAATTCCTTTGCAGCCTGCGCCTTCAAGATTGCATTGCCATTGTTGTAAGCCTTATACAAGCCTTGAAGATCGTGCATTTCCTTTGCTCACCATCCGCAAGTACAAGCACCAAGCCCCAATAATCCTGGGGTTTAAGACAACCACATCATTTCACTCCCTCCGATAACAAATGCCGAAAGCGGCTTTTAAACATGACGACTCCATAGACCATCGTCGGAACAAAGCAAAAACCCATAGTTTTCTTCGCATTGACTCTCTTGATTTGCCAGATCGGTTACAATGGGCTGAATATAAGTCTGAGAAAAAAGCCCATCGAAGTAGATCCGCTAATGGTCGCATATGTCGCTATATATTTTGTTGAGATCCCTGCAGAATGGGGCTGCATCAAAATCAAAATCTTGATGGCAACAAAGCAAATGCGGGACCATTACGCATATACCCGAATGGCCGGAATCGCCCAGGCCACCGTAGCCAAGGCTACACACCGGAAGCAGCCGGAATTGTTTTGTATAGTCCATCTGGGCCGGATAGCTTCCTATAAGCGAAATCTCTACCTTCTAAACTTGGCGCTGCATCAAACCATGGAGCAAGCTCCTCGACCCCACCCACGCCACTCCAAGAATACAGGAAAGACAAAGATTCGTTTTTGCCCTAAATCTATACTCGAAAACATACAATACAACCCTAAAACCATTGAAACCATATGTTACAAACATACGCTTTCATGAACTAGCAAACTATATAAATCTTAGACGTTTGGAGAGGCCAAGAAGAGTTTCTCTTGATATCTACTTATCCAAAAATATGAATACTTGTCAATATCCACATACTTTACCCTAAGAAATCCTCATCGGCAAATGGCTTTAATATCTGTAAGCCAAATATATTACAAATGCAGATCCGTAGAGTCTCTAATTCCTAGTGAAGAAATACGCACTGACAACTTGTAAGCGCAACATCGCCCTCCAAAAAGGCCCCCATTTCTTTTCCAAGTTCACCTTCTACCTGTTTATACATGGGAATGAATCTGAAGGTAAACATCCTATATCAAAACCTTCTTCTCTTGATCCTGAGAAGAACAATTATAAGCCATTGCAACCACTGAAGAAGAGTCTCATCTACATTGTTATACCCTTGAAGATATACAATCTCGTTTCTTCTAGATTGACCACAAAAGCCAACCAGATGCAAGATGAAAAACTTGTTTCTGCAATTTGCATCAAGATAAATAGTGAGCAGAATTACTGGCTAGTTAGAGAAGTCCCAAAAATGGTGAACAACCAAGACCATGGCGGCTGAAGTCGCTCAGACAAAAAGAAGCAATGCTAAATACTCTCAATGCTCAGTGCTCGATACTGCTCAACATAAGAAGTTGCTTACATAAGAAGAAGCAAGGCTTTGAATTCTAGTGATCAACTTTATGAACCAAGCTGTCAACTTTGAGACGTCTATGGATCAACCATTTTTTGTTCTTGTCTTCAAGAAAGATCACCATCAAAATATCCATCGAATTGAATCTTCCTAGTAAAAAGAGAAGTTTTGCTTTACTAACTAAAAACAATTTGTTTTTTTTTTTCCTTTTAGTTTTGCCTCCTCTAAACCACACCCAAAAAAAAAAATAAAATAAAAAGAACACCCTCCCTTTCTACCCTTTTTTTTATTTTTCCATTTGCCCATTTTCTATTTTCTATTATTCCATTTTCCTTATTTCTCTTTTGCTAATTTTGACCAATCATGGCTGTGAAGTCGGATGGCCAATCTCGTACATCCAATCTAGAGTTTGATATATGACATGTATGCTTACGGGATAACTTTATTAGATAGATAGATAGATAGATAGATAGATAGATAGATAGATAGATAGATAGATAGATAGATAGATAGATAGATAGATAGATAGATAGTATCTTTTACATCATGCCACGTTGGCAACACCCATGATGACATGCAGAGTTAGTCACAAATGTGAAAACCGGAGTTGTATCTCAGTTATTATCTTAGATGCCAGTTGAAGGTGTGAGAGAGTGCCAATAAAGGTTTTGTAAATGCACACCTTCTATTTCAACACGAAAAGGATAAATGGATAAGCAAAGACATGCTGAAGTGTGTGCAGAAATTTAAGAAGTTAAAAGCAATATCTTTATTTGAGAAATGAAACAAGAGCTTAAGCATGTACATGTAACAAAATGTCTTGGAGATGTCTAACTTAAAATTAATAGCAAATAAATGGAAGTTTCTAGATGCCATTATGTATAAATATGTATTTTTTGCATCCCTATCTATTTATGGTGCTAAACATGCTTTGTTTTTTTGTAAGTAAATGGTTGACATTAAAGCATGAGAACATGACCATATATGAACCAAATTTATTTATATAAATCATTGTTGGTGAAAGAACAACAGAAGTTTGGTAACATGAATGGACATTAATATCCACACATTAATATATGATTCTCATGTAAAATGGCAAAGGAAGTTGATGATACAATAATGGAATCCAATATGTTGCGAGATTGCATGCCAAAATGAAGCAAATCTATAGATGGCATGAAAACCCACAACCATCTCCCTAGCAAATGGAAACAATGTTTACCAAGCAATGCAAGCAAGTTGACGGTGAAGGTGAGAACTCTAAATCAAAAGCAATTTTCATTTTCCCACATTCTTTAGTATATATGTCCAAAACTTATTATCTTGTAGATTGTATTCTAGGTGGATAATAACATAAGTTTTCCATGTAGCATTCATCAATGAAGTGTTTGTGTGATGACAATACCATGTTTTAGTATCTTAGAAGAAGACAAAGCCTTAAAAGCAAATACTAACTCCAACTTTTGCCCGACATCACCAGACTTGGTAATTTCCTTTAAGACTTGGTAATTTCCTTTAATTCTATCTTCAGGATAACCAGTTCTGTTCCCAACTGAGTTGGAGCTCCTAGACTCCGTCTAGTACACTTCCTTTACAACAACTCTTGGTAGCAATACAAGATACAAAATTTATAAATTTGGACTAAAAATTCTTCCAAATAGTGCTAAAAGAAACCCTCGTGTATAAGTTTCTACTGTACATCAGGAGCCACGTAGCTGCCTTTACAGACGACGTGGGAGACGTGGATTATAAAACAGGATTTCATGTAATAGCCAGTTAAGTTCAGTTGTACCACATTATTGGCACGAAACATAGAATATTAATTATATACGAACAGTCCTATTAGGGCCAGGAAAATCATTCAGGCTCGGATGGGTATGGAAATGGATGCAAAGGTGATAGTGGCTATAGATTTTGGGACTACATATTCTGGATTTGCATATGCCCATCAGAGCAATCGCGACGAGGTTTACATTTTTGACAATTGGCCTGCTTATATTGAGGCTGGTGGTGGTAGAAGGTACTGCAAAACTCAGACCAGTCTTTTTTATTCTGTTACAGGACCTTTTGGATCCGTGGAACTGAAAGCATGGGGTTGGCCTGCACTGTTAGAGTATGTTAATGCTCTTGAAGGGGCCAGAGATGCGCAGAGATATGAGTACGAAACATCTAACAATGCAGAAATTATTTCTATCACGGATGCAAATAATAACATGGGATATTTTCTCACCAAATTCAAGTTGTATTTGGCACCAGGCAATCCTGAGCCAGTTCTACCAACTGGGCTCACAGTCGAGAAGCTAGTTGTTGATTATCTTAGAGCAATATCTGAATTTGCCATGGGAGAATTGAAGCTGTGCTATGGTGAGAATTTCAGCAAGTCAGATGTGAAGTGGTGTATTACAGTGCCTGCAATTTGGGATGAATGTGCCAAGCAAACCATGGAAATCTGTGCAGAAAAGGCTGGGATGGTGGTGGGAGCAAATTGTAGGGATGTTGACGCTAGTTGTCATCCTTTGTCTATAACTTTAGAACCAGAAGCAGCTTCCATTTATTCACAGAAGCAGCTGCACAGTTTAAAAGAAGGGGATAAATTCTTGGTAGCTGATATTGGGGGTGGAACCATTGATCTTGCACTGCATCAAAAAGTAGACGATCGATCCCTGCAGGTTCGAGAAGTAGGCATGAGCAGTGGTTGCATGGGGGGTGGAACATTTGTGGACATGAACTTCCTCAATGTTGTTTGGAAAAAATTAAGCTTTTTCAAGAGCTTTAGCGAATCCAATCCCAAAGCTGTAATGGAACTTATGAGCTGGTGGCTTGCAAGGAAATGTGGCTTTCATGGATCCCCAAATGCTCTCATGCCATGGCAACTGCCTGCAAGCTTGTCTACTGTATGGAAGGAATATGACAGATCCGTTGGATATGTTAGAAATGAGAAGGATTACGAGTTAATGGTGCTAAATTCATCTGACTTGCGCGAAATTTTTGACCCTGAAGTTTCAAAAGTTGTTGATCTAATTAAGGAGCAGACCTCTGTTGGTGGTCAAATAAAGGCAATTCTGGTAGTGGGTGGGTTTTCGGAAAATAAGTATTTGGTTCAACGCATCAAGAAGAAATTCCATAATGTTGAGGTGATTGTTCCTCCAAATGCTGGCTCTGCCGTGGTTCATGGAGCAGTAAGACTAGGTTTTCAATCCGAATTGGTTGTTTCTAGAGTTTGTAAATGGACTTATGGCTTGAAAGCTTGTTTGAGTTTCAGGCCTGGGGATCCTCCAGAGTCTAAAGAATGGTACCATGGGAAAGCATATTGCAGTACAAGGTTTAAGCATATTGTAAAGCGTAACCAGTCTATTTTAAAAGATTCATCAAGTTCAATTACAGTCTATTCAGTGAGTGATGATCAACAAAAAATGAGTATAGACCTATACAGTTCAGATAGGGAAAATCCACAGTACATAACAGAAGATGGATGTGAGAAAAGAGGCACGTATTCTTTGGATGTTACAGATGGTATACATTTGGGAAGAGGACGTAAGGTTGAGGTGACAATGTCCTTTGGAAAATCCAGGATAGAGGTAAGTGCAAAGAGGCTGAATTTTGGAAGTAGGGTACCAGAGAAGCTTTACTTTGTGAAGCTAGAGACCTCTTTCCAAACATTGCCAACTGATTTATCCCCGGATCCGCCATTAATGCAACCTGGGCCATCTCCTACAGCATCTTCAGCAGCTCTTACAAATATGCATGATAGAGGTGTAGTTCAGACTATACCATCATATAGAGAAACAGCAAACAGGTCTAATAAAGAAATTTCTAGGCAACCTGGGCCATCTGATAGTGCATCTCCAGGAACATGGAAATCTCCAGCATCATCTAAGACAGGAACAACAAGCAGGCCTAACAAGGGACCGTCTATGGCAGCTAAAGGAACATGTTTCCTTCTAGACGTATTTTGTTTCTCTCCCAACGGAGATACTGAAGATTGTGATGCTTGATGCCGTCCAAGTTGGCCTCAATCTTGCTTCTGATAGTTGGTTTACTACATTTGATGGAGTTGAAATGTTGCTTTTGTTTCTGAGTGCTCCCGAAATAGCTTCTGGATTGTTCGTTGCTGAGATTGAAATAAGATAATTTGCTATGGTTTGATCTGAATTTTTCTTACCCGACTCTGCTCAAAACCAAGGATGATTGGCATAAACTCCCCCCTTAAGTTGTTTGTGGGATCTGGCCTTCTTATTGTGTAGTGGATTAAGGGAGCCTACCTACAGTTTGCCATGGGCAGTTGAGGTTAACAGTGTATAGAAAGTGCAACTTTTAAAAATAAAAAATTGGAATCGCTTAGACGGCAATGCACAGTATAATGATACCTTTTTTTTCCTAAAATTCATTGGCAGCGAGAAATCTGACATAATTTATTCTGTGATCTTCAGGTACCGAAATGTACACACCAAGTTATTTGGGTTTGCAAATGTAATCTATGTTCTCTGTAATCAAAGCCTAATTAAGAAAGAATAGAGCCATTAATCCCTTCCCATGCCCAATTCCTAGGAACACTAGCATCCTACCTGTTCAAATCGAGAATTTCCGACAGGGAAAAAAATTGCAGCAAGTTTTCTGGTCAAAATCTGCGGGTTCTAATCGCTAACCCCATCTAATCGCCTTTGTAAAAAGTAATGAAAAAATCCAAGCCATCGATCTCCTAATCATTGAGATTTCTGATTAATTTAAGTCGTACAAGTGGCAAGCATGGGTGATTCAGCAATACGAACTCAGATGCTACAAAACAAAATAGTTGCTTCCATCCACAAACAGGCTGAAAATTCAAACATACAATACTGAATCGGGTGAGGTTTTAAATTCAAGCTTTTGTGCCATAGGAACGGAAGACCGTATTTATCATCGGGATGTGGTTAATCATGACACCATTATCAGCCACCAAGAATCCATCGATTTTGCAAGCCCAAAACCAACTTTTTTGCCCTTTTTTGAAATGGATTTGCTCTATTTTGCCTCAAATCTCTTCTTCTCTTCGCCAGATTCAATCTAGTATAAAAGGGGCATACAAAGCGATTGGCATGCTTTTTAAAGATTGATCAAATGCAAGGATTGATTCTCGTGAAGAATACCGATCAAAATTTCTTGCCCAAAAGGGCCGCTTATTCATGGTTTTATCCCGACATTTTGTCCGATTAACCAATTTTGTCCGATTAACCAAGGGTGCTGATATCGATGTCCGGATTTAACCACCCCGGGTGATATAGATGTCCAAAGTCCAATTAAAAAATTATTGGTTGGTTAATTTTAACTTTAAACGGATGTCCGGATTAACCAGTTGCTTCCATCCAAAGTTGAAAACAAACATCCCGATGATGATATAAATGAGTGTGCATAGTACTACATATAAGCTGCAAAAACATAAGATTAGATTACAGATTTACGCTAAGTTTTGCTCTAGGTAATCTGTAACGGAAAGCCTGGACTACACTCTGTTTTATTGCTTTGAGCAATTGCAGATTGAACTAGGAATAATGTTCCTTCAACCAAAGTTCCAAGGACAATTTCCAAACTCAATGAGTTCGGCCTTGCTAAAGGACCATGCAACCATTGATCTAGGTTTTGATTGTTTACATACTCATAAACCAGCATTCTGCACTACGAAAACGGATCTGTGATTATGAATTCACTCTAGGTATAAAATTCTAATGAGAAAATGGAAGTGGGAAGCAAAATAATTCAGCACAGTTATCCAAGACAGTTTTTTATGTCTAACTCTCCCAAAGGCTTCCACTTCTACTCTAAATTCTTTTTCTGCTTGCCCCCGTATATGAGTCACAAAAATGGTATGACATCCCCAGATCATAACCGTGAGCGTTGTCTCAGAAAACTCGCTCCATATTTACCATGAATTAATCTCAACTGGCATGGATTGTAGCTGCTGCAACATCATTACTGTGGCATGAGAACACACAAAGAACAATAACGTAACACGTAAGAAAATTTAAAGACGTATTTCCCCGCAGATAAAGAAGCCCCCTGCGCTCAAGCCTCCACTCAAATCGCACGGATTCGCCAAAACCTCCATAATTGCTGAGAATCCATGTGTGCTCCTCCAGGGTTTTCCAATTTCGTCTGCTCAAATCCAATCGTTCCATTTTTCCCAATGGCTTAAAAAAAACTCTATCTGATGGCCATGCTAATTTTAACCCAAAAAAAAATCAACAAAATGGCGGAAAGAGTCATTGGGAAACCTACTAGTATTTGTATATTTTTCCTATGACAGAAAATATATTTTCTAGGTTTTTACAGTTTGTCCCACACTGTCCCTTCCTATAAAATTATGAAGTTTTTATTACTTTTTGGGTTGCCCCTAGGGGGGCACACCCTTATTTATGTGGGTTTATGGCATATCCTAGGTATATGCTAGAATATACCTAGGATATGCTGATGACCGCCAAAACCTACTATTCGCTGTAGAACTCTCGGTCACCGCTTTTGGATCCGGGATGCTCGAATCCGAAAGTAACCGGGCAGCAAAAAGAAAAGCGTGAATGAAGGTATAATAGCAATCGTTTTTTGCAGTGCCATAAATCTAGAACCGCTGTGAATAACTTCTTCTATAGCTCCAACCTATTCGAAGCTTTTTGCAACTTTGAAAGTTCCTTGCTTTTGGAATGTTGAAATCTGCCCTTTTGGTTTGAAGAACTTCTCATGAACTTCGTTGTGGTCTTGGTCTTTGAATTTATTCAAAATGCTTTCATAGAACCTGTTTTGCAAATTCTGCAGCTTGCTATGGTAATAGCAAGAGCGCGACCATTTTTTCCCGCTATTTAGAAGCCCATAGTGAATCCACATCCGAGGTTAGTTTTGAGAGGACATCCCAGATACCGAAGCGTTTTGGACCAGCCTCATTTATGTGGCTCATGTACTTTGATTTATTTCACCCATTTGTGCTATGAATTTAGAAATCATGTACCTAGTAGTTTTTATAGGTTGTTCTCTAAGCTTTCCAATGCATGCTCATGCTTAAGAAGTGGAGCTTTCTTGTTGAAGTTACGGCCCTGTGACTATTCTCACACAGAGGATCGAAGCAGCAAATGCACTTTGTTATATTTGACATATTTAGACTAGGAATTTGAAAATTGTGTACCTAGTATTATTTTTAGATCTTCCCTTGAGCTTTCAAACGGATGCTCCGGTTGGTGAAACAGAGCTTGCACGTGCAAGGTATGCTTAATTTTTTCCCTGGAGTTTATTGAGAGTTTATAGTCTCTTTAGACATTTGCTAACTATTGTCTGCTTTGGCAATGCAGGCATTGAAGATATGGCCGACATATTGAAGTTATTGGAAACATGGGAAAGAAACTAGGTATATATTATTCATCCAGTCCCCCGAAATTGAGAATGCATAGCTGGATCTTATTGCATGACTGGATATGCTAACTAACCATTTGCCCAAAATGTAGATGCACCGTAATGAATCGCCTGCCTAATGCTCCACGAAATAGGGAATAGGGCGCCTTGCATCTGGCTTCACCTCTAAAAGCAAGGGCTAAATCTGAGAACATTGAAGGCTTTGCCCGGTTTGATTTTGCAAGGCGCCTTGCATAGGGATGAATGCAACATAGGATCTAATATTTTATAGTTTCGCCATCCTAGGACACAGTAATTGTCATCTGTAGGCACAGTAGTTTCACCGTCTGTTATATCAAACCTCTAGATTCGTTCTAGTGAAGGTATAGCACAAACTTTCTATACAGTTCGGCATGCAATACTATGTTTTCTTTTTTCTTACTTGTCCAAGACATTCAAGCGATGCCGCCTCACTTACTTTCCAAGATGGTAAATCAGCAAGAAGTTGTACCCTAGTTCTGGATTGAGCTAAGGGGCATTTACCGTGTTCCATATTCTAACTATGTGCTTACTATAAGTGCCAGGCTTTCTAACATCAATTTGCTACTTTAGTTTGCTGTGGACATTGGAGAAAGGAGCAAAGGAATGTGCATTTCAAGTATATTCTCATAATGAACAGGTTGTTAGGTTCGAGTAAAGGGGCCTTGCATGGGTTTGGGCGCATTTTTTTCCCTCTTAACTTTAGGCTCCTGCAAAGCTTGAGACTGAAATAATGGTTCTGCAGATCTAGATCATATTCATGCAACTGCATTTCATTTACAATGGTAAAGTACACTTAATTTCTTTTACCTTCGACTAAAATAATCCAGAGATAGTTGATTGTAGAGATTTTTGACTAGAATGGCTGGAAGTAAGCTGTTATGCATAATGCATCTTGCATCTTTTGTTTGTTAATGGTTAGAGTTTGCAGTTTGGAATGACTGCATTTGAAATGCATTCTCTGGATGATGGTCTTCATGTGCATTTTAATTCTATGCCCTGTGGATCTTAATTGTATGTCTTGGCCATGCATTGCATCGATGATGCGAGCAAAACAGAGCCCTGAAACGAATCAGCCTATGTATATGGGATAGATTTATAGTTCTGAGTTGGGGCCCCGCAAGGGTTATAAGGAATGCAAATGGGTTATTTCCTTGCATGTTATGCTAGTTATCCAAGGCACATTTCTTCGTGAATAGATGTGTTTCGCGGTTCCGGATACCGAAAGTATGGGACCTTTCCATTGATGTGGTTTTCATGTTGAGTCCTTTAGCACTACAAAGCTTCAGATTAGTATGTTAGTGGAAGTAGATTGCTCTATTTATGCATTATCGCAGATGACATGCTTCCATTTTGAAACTGTTGCTAAACCGCTTTGCATCTCTCGAGTAGAGGTTAATAATTAAACTCCGTTTCATTCTAAAAGATGTGTTGCTTCAAAGAAAGGGCTACTATAGATCGGACCCATGCAAGTGAAAGGCCAAAGGGGATTAATTTTGAATTCCCGGATGGAAAGAGATGATCAGATTTAGAGATGGTGGTCGAAAGTGCAAAACCAGAACATTTATTTTCTGAAACAAAAATGGGTACTCCAGATCTAAGTCCAGTAGTCCAACACTAGTGATCCAAGGCACGTTTCTTCAAGGATGGATATTTTTTGTTGCCTGGATACGGTCTGACCATGGGACCTTTTCATTGATGTGGTTATTTTGCTGAGCCTTTAACATTACAAAGCTTCCATATTATTATGTTCATAGAAGTAGATTCTTTTATTTTTGTGGATTGATTTGTTTGGGCATGTCAAATTATTGTACATCACTGCGTTTATGCTTCTATTTTCCGGATTTGTTGCTAGACTATGCACCCTTGCATGCATGAGTAGAGGTTAATAATTTATTTCAGATTCTTGTAGTTCGAATTGCTGGCATCTGCTCTGACGTGAGTAAATATTAATAATTAAAGTCAATCTCTTTCTAATTTAATCTATTTTTGATTTCAGATTTAACATTGCTTGCATCTCAAAAGTGGGCATACCATTCTTTGAAATTTGTTATTCGTGGTTTGGCATCAAATTGGGATGTGCCTAAGCTAGTGTGTTTAATCTAGATTTTATCCTATTTAATGTGATGGTTTGGTTTGTTGCAGGGCAATCGTCTGGAGATGTGCCATCATGCTTGTGGTAGGGCGTGCATATTTTGAAGCCTATCTGCATGTTGCTGCTAGGGCGTGCATAGTAAAGTTGTCATACGGCTGGTGAAATTACTACATGGGCGAAGATATTGTTGTTTGTAACTTATCCAGGGTTTGAGATCAAATTGAAGTGCATGTAAGTTAGCAAATTGAAAGTGTATGGTTATTGCTGGGCTCATTTTCCCCGTGGTCATGCATGTTTTGTTGGGATAGACTTTAGTTATTGGGGCCCCACTTGGAGAGATGCTGCTGAGCTTTGTATATTCTGCAGCTTCGTGCCAGGCAAGAATTGTTCATCTAACAGGCATGTTTATACTATGACATGTGTGATACAGTTCAATAAACTAGTTGCTTTGCCTCCCATGGCCATGTATGTTTATTGAACTCGGATTTTGAAAGTTGCCATACCGTAGTGAAATTACGACATGACCTTTTTGTTAGTGTGTTTTGGGTGTGTGAAATTATTGTGCATTGTAGTGGCATGTCTATTTTGCGGTTTATTGCTAGGTCAGGCATCCTTGGATCTCTGGGTGGAACTGAACGCATCCTTGCATTACCATTCTTTATAAGATGTAACTAGGCTAGTATGTTTAAGCTTGGATTTTAAATCTGACTGCATGCTTTGATGATACATATGCTAATGGAACGATGCTATTTCTTAGATCTGCTTGTGAATTACTACATAGATCGAGATATCGTTCTTTAAAGCTAGTATGTTTAAGCTTGCATTTTAAATCAGTCTATGGAAAAATGCTGCTATGTCATTGACAATTTTGCAAACATCACACTATGGTTAATTAGCCTTTTAAATTACAATTCGTTTGGCATTAAACAATCTTCCTCTCCAGGCATCTACATCTATGTCTATTGTAAAAAGCTCTTGTTTGAAGTTGAATTCAAATTAGTGACATAATTTAAATGTATGCGGCCGATTAGCCTTACTTACTGTAGTGCTTCAACAATTTACGTGCAAGAAGAACAAGACAAGCACACTCATGTGCCCTGCACACTGCAATTGTTGTTTTCCTAGGCAACCCTTTACTATTGATGTGTGTGCGACATGCCTTTCTTCTAGTGCGACCTTTTCGTTTTAGTATATCACATTTATTTTATTCAAATACAATGGTATTAGAAGTTTAAGTAAAAACTATCTAAATATGGATGGCCAAAATTCCTTTTACAAGAAAAAAAGCTAATTATCTTGGCTAAATAATATTGTCCAACAAGATTCACCTAGGTTTCTATGACTATTTACAAGTCAGAAAATATGCAACATGAACATTCTCAAAAACCTATAGTTTGTCATGTCCAAACAAAATTTGGCCTTAATGGTAACCTTGTTAACAGGCAAGACAAATAACAAAAATTTCCTAATAGACGTTAATAATTTACACAGATAATCATTAAGACGGTGGTGCATTTGAATATACTAGCCCTATGTTGTTTCAGACTACAATGCGACGTGTCTAAAGCTCAGATATAACCATCTCAAGTTGGATAAAAAAAAATCTTGGTGTGCGTCACAAAGAACTTTCAAGCTTGAATGTTTTCAGCTTTTTCTTCTATTTCACCTTCCCTTTCCCAACCCTTTGCCCCAATTATTATGGAAGGCCATAATTCCAGGGTGTTTATAAACCGAAACATATAATTTTCTATAGCTTTGAAGTAGTTGCTTTATACAAAATAGGTTCCTCATATATATTGTTCTTTAATTTAAAGTGTTACAAATGGACCTCTTCGATTTAAAGTGTTACAAATGCACCTCTTCAAAGATGTGATTGGTAGAGCAATCAAGATCAATCATCCTAAAACCGCTGACCTACTATTTTTCCCAAGCCTGCTCTACTGCTAGTTTCTTTACTTTTCTTTTTTTCTAAGCACCAAACGGCTCTTTCATGTGGAAATGATTGTTACAAGAATCAAAACAAACTTTAGTAATCTAAACTTTATGTCAACAACCTTATATGCCCTTTTTCTAAGCAATGTACACATGAGAGGACCTACATGTCTTGTCAAAGTTAGAGGCTTGCTTAGAGGTTGTTGGAGTCATGACTTTGTGTCTATAATGTCATTCGTTTCTCACTTCCCTTCTCGAAAAGAAGATGTTACGGTCCTAGTTTGGTTGAACATCCATGTTGTACTATAGCTCTCATACGTAATCTATGTTATTTCAAGCTTATAAGATTGATTATGAACATTATAAATGGACCCATTAACTAACTCCCCATGCACAACCTCTTACATATCATGGTAAACAACTCCATATATAGTCACTAAGTAAGGTGGCCATGTTCTATTTCAACATCCTTACAAATTTAATTTGCAAGGGTATTGCATCATTCCCTCTGACTATAAGCTAGAGATTATGCAAGTGATTACATCTCAAACTTGAGTTATAGGAATCCAACAATACATCTAGACAATAAGTTATGACTCAAGCACTCTCACATCATATTGATACCATTCTTACACCATATCAATGAAATTCTAGATTAGCACTCTTGGTCTTGGCCATCCACTAGAAACTGCACCGCACCCCCTGCATCAATGCTCATATATGGCTATGATTCCTAAAGCTGCCATATCTAAGTCTTGGAACTGTTGTGGATGCTTTAGAAGATAAAAAAAAAAAGCAAACACACCCTTAGGCCATCATAGGGCAACCCTCCGTGCGCAGCACCTTGTTTTTTTAACATTCACTTTAGTAAAAGACCTTTTTGTAACATCTCTAGTACTTCTCTAGTACTTCTGTAACGTTCCTTCGTGCAACCCATCTTCATATGTAGGTCAAATTTAGAAGACTGTTCATATTTAGAAGGAACCTATTCTCTGGCACAAAAAATGATTCTACTATGTCTATTTCAATCTTAAGCCTCTCCATAGCATGTGTTCAAATTCATATTGCATATTCAAGAAAATTATCCAGGTGGAATTAAAATTTATTAGGCTCCAAACATGCGGGTTTGGACCCATCCAATGTTAATTATATAATGCATGCGTGAGGTAGAACATGTGTGTGTTTGTACCCACGAATACTTTAAAAGTTCCTCAAATTTACCTCAATGCTATGGAGTTTCCTTTAAGAGGCATATGTGTCAGTGTTTGAAATGGCTTGGAACACGGGGCCCATAAGGCATCCTACTGGATGTAGATTGACACAGAGGACTAAAACAACAAGTGCGAATATTACCTAAGTAAAGGAAGCCAGAGACTCTGGTTTTGTAGCCTATATGGACAGATAGGATTAAGCTATAGTAACAGTAAGAAAAGAACATAGGGCCACAGGACTTTGAAAGTCATTGCTTGGAATGCACATGGTGCAAACCAAGCCAAAATAGATGCTGCATACAATGTCTGGAGAGAGATGGATATTATCCTTCTCACGGAAACGTGCCAGATCCTTCCAACATTAACCAGTTTTCAGTTACTGGGAAATGCTTGGAATAAAAAAGAAAGTCTGGTTGGCAGGGGCTATGGTGGTATAGCAATATACATATTCTAAACGAGGTGCACACTGGACTACCACAGTCGTCGGATTTGTCGATCCTACGACCCAGATCGTATGTTGGGGCCTGTTAGCACCTCTCGTTTGGCTTATAGTCATTTATGATTGGAGGCGCCTACGATTTTGAAATATAAATACGATTTCGCCTAAGGTTTTGAGCAAATATCGAATCTCTATACGGCTTTGCCTAAGATTTTAGAATATGAAATACGGGGGCTCGAACCTCTACCAAAATAACTCAATGTCCTAATATGACTACTTTAACCAATATACCCAGTGAGCTAATGTGATTATTTTTTATCTTGAATCTATATTTTTTTTTTATAACAACCGATTCAATTGTTTTAGGGATATATTGTCTATGGTTTCAGGAATTGTTATTTTTTACATCCATATTAAATCCCCCTGGAACCCCCTGTTATTTTGCTACATATTACATTAAAAATCAAATATTCCAGCAAGTACATCTTCACCCTGTGCACAAAGGGAAGCAGCATGCTTGGCTTAACACTAGAGTGGTCCCGGGGACCATTCCTGGTCCATGGACTAGAATTGGTCCAGTTTACCCACTGCCACTTAAACCAGTATATCTGAGAATAGAAGTTTCATTTTCATGATATACTACCACCATATCAATCTTTACTTGATTCTTAATGACCTTTGAGAATTTCAAGACCGATGAACTTCCCTATGTGTTGTAGTGATTGTTCAAATATTAGAGAATTTGATAGTTTCTGCAACAGTCCAGAACTGCATTCTTGGGTTTTCCTAGCATAAACAAGCCTAAATCTTGCTAAAATTAGAAGTATTTGTCTATTTATGATAGAACACATTGATTTATATATTATCAGTTTTGGTTGCTATCATCTAACATCTGTGGAAGCCGGCAAACCTTATTTTGTTCAAAAATGCTGCTTGCAGTTTAGGAATTATCTCTCTTTTATTATTACAAGTTTTGGCTTAGTTCTTGTGGCCATGGGTTCTTAACTATATGAAGTACAATCTTATGTTTTTTTGGAGTGTTCATAAGTTATATCAACTTCAAAATTTAGAAGGGAAATTCCTATACAAAATTTAGGACAAAATTTTATGTTAAAATGCTCCAAAATCACCATCTATAAGTATCACGAGCGTAACAAATATTGCATTCTTCTTATATCTACATAGAAAATTACTCTATCAACTTGCATATAGTGTCACTAGAGTTTAACCATGCAATTAACTAGATTTAAAAATGATGTACAGCCATAGGATTAACACATTAGAGGCTAAAAATTTGAGTTAATTCCAGAATTATAGGCTAAAACCTCATCACTTACTAGCTAGCGGTATTTATTGATGAATGAAAGTGAAGATCTTAAAGTTTAAGTATAAGAATAAAAAATTAAATCATATTACCTTTGATGCGTCTTTCTCAGCTTTGTGGAGAGCATGCTATATTTCTCCAAATAAGCCTTCCAAATGGTTCAAAATATGACATGGGACATATATATAGGTCTCTTATGTAAGTTGTGTGGCTTTCTTGCAAAAACATACGGAGAAACATGGTTATTCCCTACTAGTATAAAATTGGTATACAAATCATTAGAGTTTTAGTAGGATAATGTTACAAGTAGGTCATCTTTCATGTACACTATATTTTTTATGAATGCGAGCCTTCCTTTGCAATATAACTCTCTATTTTCATATTGAAATAACGTGTTATTTGAAAAATACAAATATAATTAAGCATGAACCATTTATGGTCCATAACTAGACCAATTGTATAGAGCATAGCCCTATCTATTTTGTCCCCATAATGATACCATAGTTTCTTACCTTTGATAACATAATCTTTGAAAGGTGTGAGTGGAAGTCCATGTAGATTCAATTGGTGAATAAGTACCCCATAAATTCACAGTTGTTTGTGCTTAAACATTGCCCTCAAATTATGCAAGCTCGTTTAACCAATTAATTTTATCCTATAGAGAATTGTACGCATAAACTATATTCTAAAGTTGAGATCAAAATTGATTAAGATGTTATCTCTATTAATTTTTAAACTTCCAGTCCTGTGGATCAATAATGGTCTGCAAGTGGAACTGTACATAGCAGTCTAACTTGACTTTTTATAGTCATAAACTTCCATATTTTGCTTTGAATTTTTTTGCATTGATTTCATGGCGTGGGACATTTTGAGAATGTGATTTTTCAAAGTCATATCTCAAGGCATAAATCTAGAATAAACATAGAAGACATATTTGAATTTAATGCTATAAAATTTAATCCAAATCTCAAGGTTATGATCAACAAATATTTTTATTACTAAAGTAAATCAGAAGCTATTGATATCTCAAAATTCAACTTGAGGTCAATTAACATAAGAAAATTATTGATTTTAAATGGATTTATGGACCAGTAATGGGCTCAGGTACAGAAACCTTTCTTGATTTCTTGTGATTCCATGTCTTTTGCGTTTTTAATGAGCTTGTTTTTGCATTGGTTTCATATCATTTTGTTTTTTTTTATTGAAGGCGAGTTTATATATTAATTATAAAGTATAAGTTAACAAAAGATACTTTTTGAAGGGAAGTTTAACCCTGTTTAAGGTAACAAAAAGAAACTTTTTAGAGGGAAGTATAACCCTATAGAGTATGTATATATGGAATATATTCAGTAAAGACTGGAGCATGATATCCAAACTCTGTATCGCCTGAAAACTTGGATGTCCGCTAAAAGTAAGACCTGATGTTGACTGATAGTACACAGAATGGGCACATGCAAGATTCTGCTTTCGCCATGTTGAGCCGTCCCTTACCTCTTTTGCCTCACAAAGCATATCTCTTCTAGCATTTGGATTCTGATCACAACAGCAGTTACAAAGGCAGGGCTCTTCATGGCCATAAAGATTGGGAGGGCCGAACACTTTGATCCATTGCTGATTAGTTGCTGCATCAATCTTCTTCCATTTAAGTTTGCGCACCAGTACGAAGATAATACCTGAAATATCAGAGGAATACAAATTAGAGTTGAATCTATAAAGTAGCCAAAATCCATTTGATGCCGTATTGAACTTGTTTGATGATAGCCTCCGGGTGAGTTATATCACAATTAAAGATAAAATTATTCCTCCCTTTCCAGATACGCCAAAGAAGCATATAGATCCTCCAATCGATAGGATTATTCGGCAAAAAGAACTCCAGCGGGTCAGCCGTTTTAAGGTTATATCCAAAGATATTAGATGCAAGCTCGAGGACCCATTCCGGCCAGAGACAAGATTTAAAAAGGTGTTCTTCATCTTCCCTGTGACTGATACATCTGGGGCATACATCCGAATCTGTCATGTGAATCTTATATCTTTTATGATTAGTGGCCAGAGCTCTATGCCAAAGCTGCCACATGAAAGACTTCACTTTTGGGGGAATTGGGCTCGACCACATGAATTTTAAGTTCTTAGTGCATCTCTCCTCATCTGTCTGCCACTTGCTGTGTATGGAAAGCTTCTGGTTTCTCATCATGTATCTGTAAGCATTCTTTACCTTGAATCCTGTGATACCATTATAATTCTAGTTATCCTCTTCATCTGACCAAGTCCCTTGAGAGAGCGATGTGCATATATTATTATACAGCATCTCAGTTTCACCCCCTTCCCCCTCCAGGGCCGAGAGATGAAAGGGGATGATTCCTTGGTCATCGTACATATCCCTGATGTAGAGAATTCCTTTGCTCCCCCAAATTCTTGCCTGCTCCGGGAAGTGGCATGCTAAACATAAGGAAGAATTATTAGTAAGGAGAGCCGGATTCCAAAAAATAGATTGATCCATGGATAATCCCTCTTTCCAAGAAAACATCCCCTTAACTAGATTCCATGCTCTGATCCATTTCTTGATAAGGCCAGGAATAGAGTTCGGGACTTTGATCGGGAAGAAAATAGCATGAGGCAGCACTAAATTTAGCTTCCTCCACCCATAAGAAAGACATCTGCTTAAGTAATGCCTTATGATAATAGAAACAGGGTGCTTGATCAGATCAAATGCTGCCTTGTACATATATTTAGCTGCGAGAGCAATCCCCTGCTTTTCTATGTTCATGACTCCTAGACCCCCCATACTTCTACTTTTGCAACATTCCTCCATAGCCACAGGAGTCCAGCACCTTCTGTTCTGTCCACAGGATATGAATCTCCCAATAATGCTCTGTAGTTTGGAAGTTACTTTCTTTGGAGCAAGAATGACAGATGACTGGTAAACATGAGAGGAAGAAATAACAAAATTTGCAATTATAGCCCTACCCTGCTTAGAGATATATTTGGAATTTAGACTATCCACCTTCCTTTGAAATTTCTCAATAATATCAGACCAGATATCTGAAGGACTACCTTTAAGGGCTAAGGGAATTCCTAAAATCTTGGATGCAGTAGTAGGAAGGATATACTTACAACCCAGGAGAGCAGCTGTTTGCTCTCCCTTTACCTGATCTCTGGCCACCACTTTAGATTTGAGAGGATTGATTTTGCATCCCGAGGCTACTCCAAATTCTTCCAAGATGCTTTGAGTATTGGTAAGTGATCTGTTGTCCATCGAAACTAGGAGGAAAGTATCATCTGCAAAATGTCCATTTAAAATTTGATCCATCTCCCCATTATCAGGGAGGGTAAGGCCTTGGATCACATTAGATCTTTTTGCTTCTTCTAGCTTACCATGAAGAGCCTCCATAATAATAAGGAATAGGAATGGAGCTAGTGGGCATCCCTGCTTTACCCCTCTTTGCAGGGGGAAGAAGGGGCCGCATTCTCCGTTAATTAAAACAGAAGATCTGGAGTTTGAGAGTAAGGCTTTGAAGAGGAGAATTACCTCGTCCGAGAAACCTAATGCCCTGCAACAATTGAATAAGAAACCCCAGCTTACCGTGTCGAAAGCTTTGGTGATATCCAGCTTGATAAGAGCAATATCTTGTTTGGTGTCCTTGGCCCAATTCAGACCCAACATAGCTGTGACAACATTGTCAAGGATGAATCTATTCTTTAAGTAGGCAGCTTGGGAGGTACTTATGATCCTTTCCAGTACACACTTAAGCCTTCTGGCAATTGTACCTGAAATAATCTTATAAATCACATTGGTTAGAGAAATAGGCCTGTAATCCGAGAAAGAGGGATGAGCGTGATGAAGCTAGTATTGATTCTCGCATCCAAGCATTTTACAATCCTGAACTCATTAGCCAAATTAGTAAGGCAATCCCCTAAAATAGGCCATGTTTTGATAAAAAATTCTACTGGGAGCCCATCAGGGCCTGGACTTTTACCCTTTTCCATTTCTTTTGCAATATGAAATAACTCTTCATTGGAGAAAGGCTTCTCAATGCTGGAATTCTCCTCCATATTTACCTTTGCTTGGAGGTTTATAAACCTATTCATATTCTCCTGGGTGTTGTCTTGATTGGTACCCATGATATCCTTGAAGTGGTTAGCTGCAGCAATTTTAATCTGGTCCTCATTTGTGATGTCTTCATCCCCCACTCTTATCTCAAAGATGTGGTTCTTTTTAATTTTGCCTTTGGCTTTTACAAAGAAGTACTTGGAGCTGCTCCTCTCATCATCCTTAATCTCTCTTATCTTGGCTTTGAGCCTCCACCCTTCAGCAATCCTGATTTCTTCCTTCTCAATTTCCGCTCTGATGTTGTCTTTTTCCTCCTCAGGAGCATTGGGCAGGCTGTCTCTTAATTTCTGCAAGGAGGAGAGTTTATTAAGATGTACTTGTTTCCCCCATTCCTTGAGCCAGTTCTTGATTGCCTTAGCAACTTGAATCCACCAGAACATCCACCCCGATTGGCCTGTGGGCTTGGGAAATCTAACTAGGACCTCTTGTAATCTGTCCATAAATTTGTCATGATCCAGCAGACTGGTGTTAAGTTTGAAGTAAGTTTTCCTCTTTTTCTTAGACTGATTGGTGGCTGTGATACACAACTGCTGGGGATAGTGATCTGAAAGGGTGTATCCTTCCAAATTGTTGACCCTGTTACTATGATTCCACAAATTTTCAGATAGATAATACCTATCATGAAGGCATAAAGTGGGATCAATTCTCTTATCAGTCCAGCTGTAGGCTCCAGGCTTGGTTCTGGCTAAATTTAAGTTGTGGCACCTTGTTAGCTCCAGCCATGCCTCCTTTTCCTTCCTGCCTAGAGGTTTAAAATTCTTGTTCCTCATGAAACTATTAGTGACCATGTTGAGATCTCCACCCAAAATGCATTCATCATACTCAATATTATCAAGACTGTTCTTTACTCATGTCCAAATTTCCACTCTCTCAGTGGGGTTGTTAAAGGCATAGATATTTACCAAAGCTAGTCTAATCCTATAAATGGTACACAAGAGGATCTGCCACCTTCCATTTCTACTGTTGATCATATAAATGTCAGAGATATTTAACAAGTTCTTCCATGCAATAGCAATACCTGCAGAAGAATCATTAGCAGGAATAGACCAAATACTATAATTAGGAGGAAGAGTTTTGCTAATGGTTTTTTCATGATCAGAGTCATGTAGTTTATGTTCCTGAATAAACAAAAAGTCAGGGTTGAGAGATGAGAGACAAACCTTCAATCTTTCCCTTTTAATATTATTGTTGATACCCTGGAGATTTCAGGTTATACAATTAATGTCTCTATCCATTAAAACTTATACTTCCCTGAAGCCATCCTTGCTTGGATGGTCAGCTTTCTTGGACTAGATCTACTGGGGCTAAAATTAAATTTCTTCTTACCCCTGCCCTTTTTTCTGTTCACTGTGGTCCATACCTTGTCCTCTGAGTCGGGGGTATTCCCAATACCCTGATTTCCCGTCCGCGAAACCGTATCATCTTCTTTCTGAATGGGGTTAGAAAAATCAGGGAAAGAGAAGGTAAAGTTGCCCGAGTCAACTCTCACAGCCAGGTTGATATTTTTGATGAGGACCACCATGTCGCCATTGAATTTCTACATTGGGTGGAAGTTCATCAATACTACCCCGTTAGGGGTGATCCGGGTTTCCAAGCTCTTAACAGATTCCGCATTGCTCACTTCAACCCCTGAGTTTTCTTTGTCATTGACCTTAGGAACCCATACCTGTTTAAGCTTTGGGGTTATCACTGGGTCACAGGCAGGTTCATAAATTGGCCATTTGGAGTAATTAATGGTAAGGTCCATGAATTCATTAGCCTTGACTCTGATCTTTATCTTCTTTTTCCAATCTGAAGTAATTTTCTTGGCAATGCAAACCGTGGGGAAGTTAGTTTGGGGGATATTAATTTCGAGGACCTCCCCTAAAGGTTCACAGAGAGTATACAGATGAGATCGAGTCCAAAAGGCCGGGGGGAGATTCGGGAAGGAGAGCCAAGTAGACGTTTGAATTTCCTTCTCCGAGCCTGGGATGAAATAAGGGGACCAATTCATGATATAAAAAGGAGCATTGTTAATGAAGTCCAGTTTTCTTCTTAGAATTTGCTTAACGCAAACCTCATCTCTGCATACAATTTGATAGGTCTTCTTATCCAGCTTGAGAATAGAAAGAATAGGAATATGCTGGGATTTGGTTATCCAATTCTTGACCTCCCCTTGATTTGGGCAAGCCCGCGGGAAATGCACTAAAATAGCATTCTTGGTAAACATGTCAGATGCAGAGGAGTCCGGAATGCCAAATAAATCTATAAAATCGCTACTGACTGCATTCTGATTCTCTAAGTTAGTCGGTTGAGGAACAGAAAGGCCATCATTCATAAGAATATTTTTATATGAAGGGGAAGGAGATGAACCTTTTATTTTATCATTTTTGCCGACCACCGGAACCGAGTTGCTGATTTTGTTTACTCCAATCTTTGTTTTCGGCACATTCAGCGCCTAGAGCTTGACTTCCATGCAATCCCCACAGTCGCAATCATTTAATTCTTCTGGGTTGAAAAAACCGTTTGAGTCTTTGATCTTGCATTTTGCTGATTTCTTCCCCTTTATCTGATAAACTTCTAGGGATGTAGAAACCCCTTTCAGTGGCTCGTTCAGGACCAATCCTTGCCTAAAGATTTTCCGATGCCTCTCGATCACATGGTCTTCTGCTTCTTCCCACCTTCTAATGAGCCTGATGCTTGCATTAGAGCTTTCCCTTATCCCATCCCACTGAATGATTAGGTTCTTAACCTTCGCCAGCATCTCATCCATGTAGGCCCTGAAGATGCTGTTCTTGAGGCTGCAGCAATCCATTTCAGTGTGTCCCTGCTTCACTGTGATAAGCTTGTAAAGGGTGTTGTCTAATTCTTGCAGGTATCCAAATGTGTTCCAAACCCAGTCCCTATCGTTGGCTCTCCCATTCAAATAGTCTATGTTAATAACCTCCATTTTTTCCTTGCATGCCAGAATGCCAACATCCTCATGCACTCCCATACAGAAGGCTGCTGCCCTCTGCTGATCCTTTATGATCTCCATCCCCATAAACAATTCTTTCAGTATTCCCCAGGCTTTATCGTTCTTGCTGTCCAACCAGAAGATGTGGTTCCACTCGTCATCTTCCTTACTAAATTGTGGGCCAGAGGTGCTCGCCTTGGTTCTCATAACTGTAAGATGCTACCTGAGTTCTTGCCGGATGCAAAAGGCTCTTCCCAAAAGCTGAAGCAGCAGAGAGAGAGGCCTAATCCGAGAAGATAGAGCGAACTATTTACCTTTTCCCTCCAGAAAGGAAAGTAACTGCCAATGATAACTCCCCCCTTCCCCCGAGGAGAATTTTGCCCAAGATTTGACGGGCCGTACCCAGAAAATAGAGAAAAAATGCTGATCCTAGAATTACAAATCTGACCCTACCCTGACAGGCCCCCTAGATCTGGCTCGGAGCCCACGAAACCTGTTAATTGGCGACTAGATACCTCCAAACCACCGTGTCAAGATCCCTGATGTGTTGGGATGGCTGGAGGTCAAAGAATGTCGCCCAATGAAAGATAGGTTCGATGCCGAACTCCAATGACGCGCTCATCGTAAAGAGATTACGTTCAAATCTGTTTCCCAGTGCTACGTACGGTTGAGAGTTGTGGGCTGTGATTCTCAGAGAGCCAGATCTATCAAAGCAAATGATACACAGAAAGAAAGAACTAAGCCCGAACCTACAGAAGCCTATTCTAGATTGAGATTCCACTGCATTGGTTAACAGATCTTCTAAAACAACTAAGGAATCCTGCAATTCCAAGGGGAGATTAGTAATTCCCAACCCCTGGAGAACAGCTTCAAACAAAGCCTCATCCATCGGGATTGGGATGCCCTCCTTGGGAGCAGGCGCTGAGTTTTGGGCGCTCAACGTTCATTTTCCCTATTTTCCATCGGTTTCATATCATTTTGAACTTTCATATTATGATTTTTTGGAGGACATCATAGAGTAAGTTTTGATAAAAATCTATTCTATTCTATTCTATATGGGAAAATGTTAATCATTATTACAAGTTACCTAAAATTGAGATCAAAAGTGAAAGTCCAAACATCAAATTCAAGGCCAACTAACATTTTTATGGGATGGAGAAACTTGTCAATTGCTTATATGTATCAAATATTAGCTCAAAATGCATTTCCCTGTGAAAGTTGTTGTATTTAAACTACAACTGCCTTCTGGGAACCATAATTGGTTCTGAGGAGGCAGAAAGCAGTTTTGACCCTGTCATGTTTGAATGGCCCTATCTTTCTTCACAGGCTTCAAATTGACATGTAGTTTTTTTATTTCACTTTCCTTATTTCGTGTAGATAAATATCATGGTAATAAAAAAATTAGAAAAAATCGTTTTGTCGAAACAGTTTAACTTTATGTAAACATAAAGCTTTTGGTACTTGACCCCCCTGAGTTTGCTAGAGCATAACTTACAAGAATGGAGGTATATATATTTTTAGGTATTTTTCTAGAAGACCACAACTGCCATATATGAACTTCTAGAAGGGTTCGAATAGATTTTGTACCATCGATTTTATATGAATTTTAAAGTGAACTCTTTAAATGGACCATTTCTGGTCCATCACCTGACCACTCTAGTGTTAAATTAGAGCTAAATAAACACACAACATTCTTGGCAATCTATTACTATGACAGATGAAGATCTCTCAAAACGAAGGTTATGACAGGACGATGAAAAAAGAAGTATCTGCCTCAGGATCTCGAGGAACGTCATAGTAATTGGTGTTTTTAATACCAGGACTGGAAATTTGCAAACTGTAACATATGAAAGGCCGCATGATATTCAGCTCAGAGAGGCAAATGACATTTTATTTCTGAGAGAATCAGAGGCCGTGAGACAAACTTTTGGATTTTGGCACAGCATGTAATTTGAAAATTCTGAATGGCACAGCCACATACCCACCCTCAGAAGGTTTCACTTGCAAGCGGCTCCAATCTAACCCATGCTTTCAAAATTGGAGACAAAGTACCAAAGTCTGATTTGTCACTTTTCCTCGAGGGCTTTAAAGGTAGAAGGCAGTCTCAAAGCTCTAGTAGAGCTCACGTACCTAAGGCATTACCCCAGTGCCTTTGTATTTTGCGGAGAATGCCATGTCAGGGAGTTCCAGTAGAGAGTTGGGCGAAAGAGCAGGTTGGTCCTAGTTTAGATTGGTAATCCTAGCTTAGTAGTAGGATTTGAGCTAGGGAGAATCTCAATTTTAGTGTTAATTGCTCATAGTCACCAGACTGACCAAGGAATACTGACCCTTGTACTCTTTAGGGTTAGATATGATGTATTAGAACGGTTGTTCTATTATGATGTTAGATGGTCATGGTATGATACTTTGTTTTGCACCTCTTGTGTATGGGGGCAAGGGGGGTAGAGACCTACGAGCCATGTGTAGTATGATCCACTTGTGGCCACATTCTTGTGCAACATCCACGTGTCAGCAGCCAGCTTGCGAGATAAGTTATATAAATCATCCATGGCTAGGAATGCATCTCTGTTCTTGGGGGCATTGGGATGCATCCTCTTTTCTAGAGACCATTGTTCCTCGTGTTGATGGAAGACCTTCTGGGGAGTGTGGTTATGGAGCAACTGTTTGTAGGCCCAAGCCTTCTTACCCTTTGATAGCCATGGAGCTACATATTGAGGATCCTCAATACCATGGCAGACTTTCTCTTGATTATCAATGTGCCTCATCTCATAGTATGTAATTTTACATATCTTAGACTTCAAATACAACTGCTTCACCTGAAAGTGGCACCTGCAACCTCGCCTAATACTCATTTCTCTTCTCTCCCTCCTTAAGTAGGAAGGATTCTTCTTCTTTGCTTCAGCAATTAGAGCTGGGGTTGTGACGTCCCCTACTCGCATACGGTGCACTCACCGTATACAAACAGGAGTTCATCCCCCATACCAGCTCCATACTGATACAGGGCCCTCCACATAGCACTGCACTCGTAACGAGTCCCAGTGGGAAGAGTGAAGGGGTCATTTTACCCCGTCTCCCTCAGGGCCTACCTAGTTGCGGAAGCGTAAATATACATGTCAAGATACAACATAATCACATACCCACCTCAAGGGTGGCGCATCAACATTATCTGCAGAGACAATGATCAAAGATCATACATAGGGTCCTACCCAAGGCTCGGCATCGAAGGGATGATGGCGGCTTGGGTCTCGCAGAGTTCATTGCGCATGAATTCGTGGCAATGGATTTGCTCGCATAAGAACATGGCATAGGGTTGTCCACTCCATCCGCCCCTCCATTGCACACTTTGCGAGTAGGCTGAAAAGTGTTGGGACCTCGAGCCAGCCCTCGGATGCATAGCCAAAAGGGCTATTCCCGGGTTTCATCTTCCCGGTTCGATGGGGCAGAAGGGATCGCCCTCTCGAGAGATCTACATGCTTTGACTCAAAGGTGACTAGAGGGCCTTGCCCGTGTATTCGATTTGAACCTCTTTGGAAAGTGTACACCACTTCACGCAATTCGAGTCCATGCCTTACCCGCACTCGGTGGTAAGCCATTAGACCTAGTCACAATGATCCCGGTAGACCTTACACACCGGAGGGATCGTTGAAGAGTCGAGGACATGAACCTCCTTCTTAGCTGGGCCGCCCCCTTCACCCACAAACTGTGGTGTGGTTCTTGTGCCTAATCTATAGTGTGCTAGAGAGGCTAATCTAGGAGCATCTACTACCAAGCTTTGGGTCTCTACCCCCTTCCCAATACAAGGAGTTCATAGAGATACATCATCCACATACATCACAGAAGAACTAAAGAACTAGATCTAATCTATATCATAGAGTTAGGTTCTTTAGTTAGAGTCTGGTATCTAGAGATCTAGAGGGCTGCTATGGGCAATTTAATAGGCTAAACCTACTGATTCTATGACTAAAACATGGTTTAAGCTATTAAATTGCCTAAATACCTGATCCTTGAGTTGTCCTCCTCGACTGAAGTTCACCCATCCTGGCCAAAATGCTCGAATCAAGGGAAACTAATGGTGCAATTCTCTCGCAGGTGAAGTTCGGGGAGGCGGTTTTGGCTCTTGGAGCAGCCAAAACAGAGTCCTAAAACCCTAGAAACGAAAAATGGGCAAGTTAGGGTTTCCCCTCCTAAATAGACAAGGGTAGGGCTAGGGTTTCCAATTATCCCCTTTTGGCATGTGGGATAATTGGGAATGGGCCCACTTGCCTTTAATGGTTAGGTGGCAAAATGTGCCCACATGGAAAGGTGTGCCCACATTAATGTGCACATTGGTAAATGTGCACATTAATAATAAATGCACATACCTAGCAAGTTGCCCCCTAGGGCTACCCACTGCTACACGCCTACGCATTACCGCCGGCCGGAGTGGCGGTAATGCGGATTTAGGCAAGATAAAGATACGCCCTAGGACCGATATCGCAGGCGGAACGTCACATTCTCCCCACCTTGAAATGATGATGTCCGCAGCATCGTGGGTCTCCCCACCTTGGAGTCTTCCTAATCTGCAATCAACCTGATGCATACAATATACTACTATAATACTTACACATTTATCAAGATTACCCTAAGGTAATATTTTTAAACATTATTACGTCATTACTTATGAAATAACTTATCGATTCGTAACATCATTAAACAAGTTACTCAATAGTTTACTTATCACGACAATTAAGTTTAACAAAATTTCAACATTTCATATCTATAATTATTGTTCGATGTACTCTTCATTCCTTGCAACACATTCCAACAAAATTTGTGTTGCAAGTCTTCGTAGCTCGACCTCCTTGCCCTCTGGAGCGCTCTATTGGCCTGCAGGTCGACACTACGTCAATACCATTTTAATTATTAATAAAATTTTGGTTATATGGTGACCACCCCACCTATCTACATGGATGCATGGCTAATCTCCTGCCGAGGGAAGAGGGTGAATCTTCCATTATGGCCGTGGAGGGCGGGCCTATATGCCTATATATGCCGCTCATGCCTACACCTCTAGTTGCTGGGCACAGGAGGATATCCTTCCCAGATATGGGGCTTGAAGGATAGATTCCTCCTATCAAAGCATATATGGGGCTAAAGGTGCCTTTCCTATCAATGCATTCCTTAATGACCTCTTTTCTCTCGAGGTCGCCTACTTCCATGGGACGTATAGACTTTTCTAATCTACCTTCCACTCGTCCAAGCGGAAACGCGGTCATGCCTACATTGACATTACACCGCCCTAGAGATCACCGTAGTGGTCTCATCATCGGTAACAACGCGATGCACCCATACCTAGCATAGGTTGCATGCGTAGATTAATCTTAACTACACATAGAATTAATCTACACAAATCGACATGCCCGAGCCGATTTCTTCTGGAGATGACCTTGCCGCCCCATTGCTCCATGAACCGTGGGTACCGCTTTTACTAGATCTTTCTTAAGTACCCATGTGGCGTCTTCCAATCGGCAAGTGCTTCCACTTTGACCAACCACCGGAGGAATTCGAACTCCTTGTTTTCTTGAAGGCTTTATCAAGAATCAACTCGGAACTATTTCCGGCTGCTCCTCCGATCATTTCCAACAACGTTAGGGTGTCCAAGACTTCGCCCGGATTTGGAGTGTGCTTCTTCAACAAACTCACGTGGAAGACCTTATGAATCTTTAGGGTGTTTGGCAAATCTAGCTTGTAGGATTGATTACCTACTCTACGACTATTCTCGAAAGGTCCAGCCCACCTTGGAGCAAGCTTCTTGCAATTGTTTATACACGGCTTTGCCACCGCTTCACCTTGATCTTGAGCCATACATCGCTCCAACTCGAACTCTCCTCGACTGTTCGATGCTTGTCGGCGATGCTTCTCGTCGACTTCTTGTTGCCAGTGTGATATCCTCGAACTTCTTCCACGAAGATCACGCATATCTGGCTGAAACTTCTACTTTTTGACACGGGGTTGTGCCAAGTGTCCTGAGTTAAAATCGATAGTCGTAATTGATCATAAACGGCGACATTTGGGATGATTCTTGCTTGGTGCTATTGTAGGCAAACTCCACCAAGTGAATAAATTCTTCCCACATACCTTGCTTATTCCGGACATAGTTAAGAAGCATGTCCTCCAAAATCCCGTTGGTCCGCTCCGCTTGGCCATCCGTCCCGAGGATGATACTGCCGTGCTCATGGATAGCTTCGCCTGAATGGTCACAAAGAGGTCTTGCCAAAAGGCACTCATAAACTTCGGATCCCAATGGGAGATAATCTCCCTTGGCATGCCATGAAGCCCGAAGATCTCTTTGGTGAAGAGCTTCTTGCATCCATAGCCAGACTGTGGCCCGCAAGGCACAAAAATGTCATCTTCGACAACTTGTCGACTACTACCATCAAGGCATCCTTCCCCTCTAATCGTCCTTTTTGGAAGCCCCCCGCGGATGAAATCCATGCCGATCACCTCCCACTTAGCGTTAAGTAACGCTAATGGCTCTAATGCCCCCGGGATGGCCGTTTTTCTCGGCTTTCGTCTGGCGACAAAGCCGACATTCCCTCGATGTAGCGAAGCAATTGTTTCTTCATTCCCCGCCAATAATAGCTGCCGCCAAGACTTTGAAATATGTTTTCATGAATCCGCATGGCCAGCCTATTGGGTGTTGTGCTTGTCATGGAGGATCAATTTCCTTACACCGATGATTCGCACGCACAACTTGTTCTTATGGTACAAGAGATTACCTTCCTTCTTAAAATTTTTGAAGGCTTTCGCTCCTTATCCGTTTTGCTTCCCCGCATAAGCTTGCCCATACTTCCTTGAAGTCCACATCCGCTGGCAAGGACTCCTCAATCTTCTTCGGGTGTCATTTGGAAAGCGCCGAAATTGCATTGCAATGCACTCTAGTTGTCGGGATGCCTTGAAAGCGCATCCGCTACCACATTGAGCTTCCCCGCTTGTAGACTATATCAAAGTCATATTCCTCAAGGAACTCCATCCACCTTCTCGCCTCAAAGTTGAGGTGTGGTTGCGATGAATACATACCGGAGGCTCGATGGTTCAGATCCAATTGGAACTTCCTTCCCAAAAGATAGTGCCTCCAAATTCTTAATGCCCGACAACGGCAAACAATTCGATTGTCGTCCGGGTAAGCCAAGGCCATTCATCTTCCTGGAATCATCACGCTACCGCCGTAATCTTCTTGCATGAGCACTGCATTCGGATGACATCTTACCATCCGTGGCTACAAAGCTTATCTTTTTCACGGTCCGGGAAGTTAAAGACGCGTTATTTAAAGCTTCCTTCAACAATTCAAACCCTACTTGGGCTTTCTTGTGCCAATGCTCTGCTTGATCTTTCACCTTCTCCCCTCGTCAAATCCGTTACCCGGGGCCGCTATCTTAGCAAAGTTCTTCCACGAACTTTTGGAGTACCTGGGATTGGCAGAAAAATCAACCTCATGCACATTCTTCGGTGCCGCCTTTGAATAGCGGCTTCAATCTTGGCAGGGTCCGCCGAAGTTCCTTCTGCCGAGATCACATGACTTGGGATCCACCTTCAAGGCGGGTGATGCCGGCTTTCACATAACCGTGTCAATGGCTTCTATAGCACTCTCCTTAAGTGTTGTAACGCGGTTTTCAAGGGATCTACTATACACCAAAATGTCGCCAAAGAATACAATCACAAAGGTGTCTAAGAACTCCCCCCAAGATGTCGCTCATGAGCCTCATGAACGCCGCGGGACGCTCGATAAGCCAAAGGCATTACGCGGAACTCATAATGCCCATACCGCTGCTCAAGGCGGGTTTTGTGGATATCTTCTTCCTTAATCCGGATTTGGTGATAACCTCGACCTTAAGTCGATTTTTTTGAGAAGACCTTTGCACCTTGGAGTTGATCCATCAAGTCATCCGATCCGGGAGCGATACTTGTTCTTGATAGTGTGCTTGTTCAACCGCCATAGTCTATGCACATCCTCAAACCGCCATCCTTCTTCTTGACGCAACAGAATGGGTGCTCCAAATGGCGAGACGCTTAGGTCTAATGAAACCTAGGTCGAGCAACTCCCCGAATTGCTTCTTTAGCTCACAACTCCCTGTTGCCATCCTCGTAGATGGAGCCTTACTTGTTGGTTTTGTTCCCCGTTCGAAAAGCTATCTCACACTGACTGTACGTAAGGAGGGGAGCTACTTGATCTCATCCGGAAAGAGATCATGGAACTCCGTGATCAGCTTAGCTATTCCTTTCGCAATCCTTGGTTGAGCACCTTTCTTCTTTGCTTTCTTCGACTCTTCGCTCATCAATTTTCAAGCTTGAAGATGTATGCTACCGCCGCTCTTGATGCACTTGAACAGTACCGCTTAGAAGACATACACCGCATGATGGGAACAACTTCCTTACTGCGGAAAAATGATCTTGTCGCCGGGCGCTGGGAAGGTCACCTTCCGCTTCCACAATCGATGATGGCCTCTCGCTGGTCCAAGATACCCCATTCCTATGATCAGGTCATACTTGCCAATGCCCATCACTTGCCCCTATCCGATATTAATCCTCGCAAGTCGATGTCGAAATTAATTCTCTTTTGCCCCCGCCTTCTTTGCTTCCACTTGCTAAGACAACGGGCCTCAGCTTTGACTTTAGTGGTTTCAACTTCAACATTTGAACCATTCTCGGGGATGCAAAGTTATGGCTACTTCGAAGCCCATCGTGACTATGAAGGACTTGGCCTTGGCCTTCCCTCCTTGTGGAAATTACTTTATACCGGCTCCCTGCTCTCTCAGATCTATTGCGGCAAAGATATGACACTCACGCTGAATGTAGTCAGCGGGCTGCAACCCCCGTTCGCCCACGAGTGTCCCAATCTCCCAACTCCGCTTAGTGCCGCACTCATGACGTAGGGGGCAGCTCCGTCCTATGGTTCCGCCTGGAAGCACTCGGGCCTTTTCGCTTTCTATGCACTCCGCTCTTTTCCTTGGGCATAGCCTGCAAAAAGGATCGTGACCGCTTTGGGAGTAGTTTGACCCTCCCCGCTTGTCCTTGAAGGACACCCGCTTCTTCCCCGCCGCTTCGGGTTGCCACCATAAGGGGCTCTCCTGGCCGGGCCGGCCTGCTGCCCTAGGGCTATAACTCCCCGCTGCCTTGCCTTTGTCTTGATAATATCACCTTTTTCACTTTTATTCTTAGGTGGCCCCCTCGACCTTGCAAACTTATTGCCTTGACTCGTTCCATCGCCTTTAGAGTTTATTGCCCCAAGCTTGTGCGGATCTCCTCTATCTGGGCCCTCAATATAGCTCTCCATTGCATGCTTTTTCACCCAACTTTGGCACATACCTCAACCTCATGAATTCCTCTCAGATACGCCGGGACTGATTTGTTGCCTTGCCGCAACCTCAGAACTGCGGCCGTGATCATACTAGACTTGTGTTCCTTTGGAACGTAATGGGCTTTGAAGGCTTTAGCAAACTTCGAACCCAAGTAGCATCCCTCGCGGTTTTCATGCGGGCCTTGCATAACCCTTCCACCAAATGCGCAGAGCCGCTCCTTTCAGGTTGGCTGTTGCCACCCTTGCCTTTATCCTTATCCTTCATACCATAAGTTTGCCATATTCACTCATCTCATCGGAGGCCAAGCTTCCGCCTCCATGCGACTGTTCTCCGCCGAATTGCTCGAGCTTCCCGGCCTTCCAAACATTTCCCAATGCGTAGTCTACCTTCTTCCGGGTAGTCGAGGCTCTTGTGTCCCTTTGTCGCCCACCGGTATCCCTCTCGCTTCCATCCAGGGTGAGCCTATCGGGCTTCCATCTGTCTTGGTCTGGGGCCCGGTCTTCCTCTTCTCGAGTCGGTTCGAGTCCGAAGCTTGAGTCGGAGGATTCCTTGCTGGGAGGACCTCCTTCTCTTGCTCCTCTTCTTGTCTCTTCCTGTTTTTCGAAGTTGATGCTTGCGGCAACTGAGCGTTGCCCACCGAACCAGCCTCCCAGATTGCGTCCCGGTAAAGAAGCCTTTATCCGCTTTCGAGGTCCGTCCTCATCCGATATATTTCCTCTAAAGGGTTATGGGTCCAAATTCCTCAAATGTGGTTCCTTTTGCGGGGTGGTCTGGGCGGACTTCGTTTCTTCTATATGGTCTCGGCGATTGTCGCTCTCCGAGCCTAGCCCCTCTAGTCGCATACACAAGTAATTCATGGCTATATGGTTAGTTTTACTTGTTCTCTTAGATTATTTATGTTTGTTGGTATAGTTGGGGAACAAAATACATCAACAAAACATTTAAAGTGCAAAAGAAATTATATTTATATTATATAATATTTTGGTACAAAAATCTCCGGGATCAAGAGTCTACTAATCTTGAAATCTTCGGTAAGATGGGTTGTCTTCGAGGAATTTTTAACTTGGGCCATTCCTATGGAGCGCCCCAAGTTTCTAATGACATTGGTTGACGTCCCCTGCAGCGCCGCCACTCAACTCTTCCACCCCTCGCGGCCGGAGGTGTAGGCGCAAGCTATCGCCAATCTTCCCTCGCCGTCGGTGGGGCACGGGAAGTCGAAGAGGTCAAGTGCCATTGCTCTTCACTAGGACAGCATAGTCGACATTTGCCGCTATTCGAGCATGCATGCCAAGCCCGAGAGTGCAATAAGTATGAACCTCCTTCTTCACTCGGCTGAATTTCGCGGCGCATCACCGCTTATTCTCGTCCAGCAAAGGGGGCAGGTAGTACCTCAGCGACTATTGTCGTTTGTGTGTCGCAGATGATTCGCCACTCTGCTTGGCCTCCACCAGGCCATCCGGGCGACTCACAACCTCTATCTCGGTTAGTTCCCGGTAGTCTGCAATTGTGAGTCGACTGCGTGTGATGTCGATTCTCCTCTTTGCGCCGAGGTGGTGTCGAGGGGCTCCAATCGATGCCTTTGGTGGTCTTGCCTCTCGGGATCCCCATCCGTTCTCGAATGACGAGGAACTCTTCTTCCGATGGTAGGTTCTTCCGCCTCCATAACTCTGGTCTTATGTTGTCAGGGTTCGATGTCGGAAGTCGACTCCTCGTAGGTGTCGGCTTCTCGCGACTTGAAGCGGGAAGTCCGAGGCTCCCCTGGACGATGAAGTCGTCCAAACCGTTGCTGCCGTAAGTTTGGTGCAGCAACTGCCTTTGTCGGAGCTCCCTCTCCTCCATTCGGGAGATTCTGGATGTCACCGGTGAGTAGATACTTCCTCTCCGTTGATGATGATGGGGGCTAGGCTTGTGATGCCTAGCCCAAGGGGGGATGTCTTTTGCTGTGTCATGGCCGGCCGATGTTCACCTCCTCCATCATTGCCGCTTCTTCATCCTCCTCGAAGTCGAGTCATCGTTTCTTCGTCCGTCCGGAGCTTTCTTCTTCTCTTCCAGGGTTTGCTCCCGCCGGTATTGCAAAAGCTTCGCTGGGTTGCTATAAACCACCTCCATGGGAGGGGATAGAGGTTGCCCCATTGGGACCGGCGGTGTGGGATAGGGAAAATAGCTAGGGCGGGCGTGTAGGAGAAATACTTGGCAACCTAACCGTCAGGACCATGTAATCCGGGCACCTGTTTGTTGGTCCAAGTACTTGGCGATGTTTGGGACATCACCAGGGCTGGCCAAGGGATGGGCTGGGAACCCAAATAGCCTATGCAAGGGGGTTTTGACTAGGGAGGGTCCTACCCTAGCTTGAAACTCGCTAAGACTTGTCTATATGTCGGGTAGCATTCAAGGTGGCTTGACATCTATTTCTTTCCCAAAGACTGAAGATGTCATAGACATCGGCTTCAAGAAGATGGGTATCGGCGGTAATTTGCACCATCACCGAAATCGCAAAGGCCATTGATTTAGCTTAAGAAGAGACTAGCAAACAGATGCCCTGCAGGGAGCTGGAAGATCGTCAAGCAACGAGAGCAAACTTGTAGGGTGTTAAATGAGAAATAGGGGACCTATTTATAGAAAAAGGGAAACCCTAATTTTGATGACCTAGAATTTCACCGATTGGGCAATTCGCACCTATTAAAAGGTGTAATTGAGAATTTGAAGACTGCTTTTAGGGTTTGAGCATGCTAAGATCAACTAATGAACCTATTGCAACAACCGGAGATCATTTGGATATGGCATGGTAAGGAAAATGCCGAGAGGTCTCACACGCCATGCCCGCACCGATAATGAGAAGTTCATTTTACTCTACGGCGACGGTGAGACATGGGCTCTAAATGGGCTAAACTTGATCAATTTGGGTGATCTAAGGGTCTAATCCCTACCGACTCATCGAAGTTAGCAGAATTGACCCCTTATTTGGTCAATTTGGAGCAGTTTTGGGCTTATTTGGGCATGGTCTCATTGACGTCCGCCCTCAAAATGAAAAAGTTCATTTTTCGTCGTTTCCGGCGCTGACGTGTGAGACATCGTCTCAATTTTGCTCAAAATGTCCAATTTAACCAAAACAAGAGCCAGAATTCAATATCTTAACCTAATTAAGCAAGATTAAACATATTATTTACCCAAAATTTCTTTATATTAACAAAAATTTTCCATTATTTACAAAAGTTTAAGGGCGTTCTCCCTTAAAAAAATACATCTCTCTCTCTCTCCTTAATGTGCCTAGCAAGATGCATGCCCTTGCCTCATGAGTGTGACTCTCTTTTGAACCGTGCGGCCGGGCCGATTCTTCAAAGTGCTGCGACTATTTTACCTTTCTTTGCCTCCTATATGCACAGCAACATTTCGTCGGTCACCCTCATGTCCGTGTTGTACTCCTGGATGACTTCTCGTACCAGGCGGGCGAACGGTGCTCGGGGGATCAAGAATCCATAACTCCGCTGGAAATGTCGGGCTCTTATCTCGGAGTCCTTCCCCTCGCCGGGTCCGCTTCTTTCCGGGTGCTCTGGGAGGCTTGGGCTTTGGTGGTGGTATGCCTTAGGTCTTGCCCTTTGTCCGGACGCCTGCCCTCGATAGTTCGTGAACCTCGTTCTCGGGATAATAAGTTGTATGCCTCCCACTTCGCCATGAAGGATTTGGATCCTTCATCTTTTTTTGATAGACCTTTGCGGGATCTATCACGTACGCCTCCCGTTGTGGTCGCTGGCCTTTGTTCTTATCCCACGTTGGATAGGGTGGGGGCTTCGGGCCCTGCCCCGCTGCTCCCCGGGGGTGCTACTTGTCTGTGCTACCGCCCACAACCTGGGTTTTGAAGAGCTTGGCCCCCTAGTAATGGGGGACGTAGTCTTCATCCGGAAGTCGTCGGTGGAGGACGGGGTCTCTTCGTCTGATGTCTCGTTGATGGATACACCCTTTCCCCTCTTAGCCTGTACGACCTTTCTCTTGCCCGCCTTTATGCCCTTGCCCTTTTTCTTCGGCTCGCTGGCTGTGGCAGGCTCCTCCTCCGGTCTCTTCCTCTTCCGCTTCGCGTGCGGCTCTTTGGCTTCATATTTGCCGGCGAACGCCGCGAGGTCTTCTTCAGCCCAGGCTAAGCTTCGGCTGCCTCGCTCCTCCCTCTCCTCAACCTTCCCGGATGGGCCCAAGCTTCGAAGTTGCTCCGGTCGGCCAATTGTCCTCCGCTCCCATTCCTCCTTGCTCCTCCTTTCCTCCTCGGCGATTTCTTCGAGGATCTGGTGCATGATATCTGGCTGCTCCTCCCCTATGACCTCTGTCCCGTTGCTCTGGTCCGAGTCTGCCTCCTCACTGGATGAAGATTCGCCTTGCCGGAAAAGGCGTTCTTGGAGTATCCTCTGAATCAGGGCGGGGTCACTGGCGCTAGAAGATTCGCCTCGGCGGGGCTTCCTAGCAGTCTGCTTTGTCCGGGCCATATTCGACGGTTCTTCAATCCGAGCTGTGTGCCAGAAGATCTCCTTGGCAAGCGAGAGCAGATTTTCTAAGGACGGGACGCGGAAATGGGGGGCTTAGGTCTATTTATAGGGGTCGGTTTTAGGTTAAAGTTCAACTATCTTTTTGGGTTGTCTAAAACTCCTAGAACATCTAAATTCAAGTGTGGTCTCACACGTTGCACCCAGACCGATAATGGAAAGTTCATTTTCTGTCCTGGCGCGACTTGTGAGACATGGTGGGGCCCGCTGCTGAATTTTATACTTTCTACACATGTAACATGCTAATTCTACTAATTCTTAACTCAAATTTAGAATTATCAAGTTATTTTTCTGTAATTTATGACTTTTTGGTGAGTTTAAACCAATGTTCTCACGCGTTGCCTACTGAAAATGAGATTCTCATTATCTGTCCTGGCGCGACCTGTGAGATCACCCTACTTTTTGAAGGTTGGCTCATCAATTTTAGTCTTTTTATGTTTCCATTCGTTTTAACTGTTACTAGCTTAGCATAAACTACAAAAATGAGAGAAAAAAAAATTCCCCATTTTTCGAGGTTTAAGGATCCTATCAAGTTAGTACTACTGGGAGCATGGTCAGTGCTTTGCTCTTGGTCTCCAAGAACATTGCTCTGATACCATTGTGACGTCCCCTACTCGCATACGGTGCACTCACCGTATACAAACAGGAGTCCATCCCTCGCACCAGTCCATAATGACACAGGCCCTCCACATAGCAGCATCGACTGTGAAGTCCCAGTGGGAAGAGTGAAGGGTCATTTTACCCGATCTCCCTCGTGGCCTACCTAGTCGCTAATCGTAAACATACATGTCAAGATACAACATAATCACATACCCACCTCAAGGGTGGCGATCAACATCCTGCAGAGACAATGATCAAAGATCATACATAGGGGTCCTACCCAAGGCAAGACTCAAAGGGATGACAGGGACGGCTTGGGTCTCCGTGAGTTCATTGCGCATGTAATTCGTGGCAATGGATTTACCGGCATAAGAACATGGCATAGGGTTGTCCACTCCATCCGCCCCTCTTGTGCACACTTTGCGAGTAGGTTGAAAAGTGTTGGGACCTAATTGTAGCCACGGGATGCATAGCCAAAAGGGCTATTCCACGGGTTTCATCTTCCCAGTTCCGATGGGGTAGGAAGGGATCGCCTCCCTCCGAGATCTACATGCCGACTAAGGTGACTAGAGGGCCCGCCAGATTCGGTGAACCTAATCGGAAAGTGTACACCACTTCATGGGTGTCGAGTCCATGCCTTACCTTTTCGGTGGTAAGCCATTAGACCTAGTCACAATGATCCCCTGGTAGACCTTACACACCCAGAGGGATCGTTGAAGAGTCGACATGAACCTCCTTCTTAGCCGGCCCCTTCACCCACAACCTGTGTGTGGTTCTTGTGCAATTTTAATCTATAGTGTGCTAGAGAGGCTAATCTAGGAGCATCTACTACCAAGCTTTAGGTCTCTACCCCCCTTCCCAATACAAGGAGTTCATAGAGATACATCATCCACATACATCACAGAAGAACTAAAGAACTAGATTTAATCTATATCATAGAGTTAGGTTCTTTAGTTAGAGTCTGGTATCTAGAGATCTAGAGGGCTGCTATGGGCAATTTACTAGGCTAAACCTACTGATTCTATGACTAAAACATGGTTTAAGCTATTAAATTGCCTAAATACCTGATCCTTGAGTTGCTCCTCCTGACCTGAGTTCGACCATCCTGCTGAAATGCTCGAATCAAGGGAAACTAATGGTGCAATTCTCTCAGACAGAGTCTGGGAGGCGGTTTTGGCTCTTGGAGCAGCCAAAACAGAGTCCTAAAACCCTAGAAACGAAAAATGGGCAAGTTAGGGTTTCCCCTCCTAAATAGACAAGGGTAGGGCTAGGGTTTCCAATTATCCCCTTTTGGCATGTGGGATAATTGGGAATGGGCCCACTTGCCTTTAATGGTTAGGTGGCAAAATGTGCCCACATGGAAAGGTGTGCCCACATTAATGTGCACATTGGTAAATGTGCACATTAATAATAAATGCACATACCTAGCAAGTTGCCCCCTAGGGCTACCCACTGGCTATCGTCGGGCGCATTAACGCCCGGAGTGGCGGTAACGCTGTCTGATTTAGGCAAAGACAAGATATCGCCCCGGGACCGTGATAATGCGGCCGGAACGCCACTGTGGGTTGTTTTATCTTTGACCTCCCGAGAACGTTCACGATAATCCTCAGGGCCATAGCTGCACCAGTAGCTACAATTGAGAAATAGTAGTTCAGTTACAAACCTAGACAATAAGTCTCAAGAATAAAGCTAAGCTACAGCTGAGAAATAACGGTTCACTTCGCTTGAAATTCCATGAAGCCATTGAGGCAATAGCATGAAACTGATGAGACAGCAATTCACTTACTTGGTTATCTTAAGATGGGCATTTTGGTCGGCTTTTTTCTTGGCTGATCCCTCTTCTCTACCCCGAGATCCACGCTTTCTGAAGCTGGTGTTGCGTCCTGGCAAATTCTGCTCCCCTTCCACGAAATCCTGCACCCTATTTGTGGGGATATAGCATGCATGCACTAGAAGAGTTTGGTGTCCAGGGTATATTACTTGCACAACAGAATGATGCTGTATCTCCCATTGCAATTGCAGTCTCAAAAATACACCCGGGAGAGGGGGGAGGGAGGAGGGGGATCTTGAACCGGGAGGTGCAAAAGAGTCTGGAAGACAAAAATGACCAGAGAGATTTGGCACACTGCTAAAAATAAACCCAATGTGAAGCTCCATCTAAGCTTACCTGTTCTACCTTAATAGCATTCTCTGCCTCCATGCCTGGCGCAAACCCAGGTGTTCTAATGGATCGTTTTGAACAGGGCGGGCAGACTGGGAGAGAGAGTAACAGCAAAGATCCCCCAATTCCATTTGAATTGGGCCGGAAATACCCCACCAACCTTGCAATGGAAATCCCACAACCCCATTCATTAAATGCACCTGCACAAACAAGTACAGGGGACACTGCCACAGTACGAGTCAAAAAAAGTGTCCACATCCAACTAAAACTGTCGGGTCCGAGAACAGCACGGTTCAACCGCGGGGTTGCAAGATGCCCGGGATGCATGGATCCTCGGGCGGCCTGGCATCGATGCACCCATGGATCTGCGGATGGGCATGTCGTGGCTGATCTCGGATGTCCAGCACTACAAGAGGATAGGGGTATAGTGTCAACCCTTATGACACTATACCCCTATCAGTGTATGCTTTCAGTGTTTGCTGCATCTAATTTTCAGTCTTAAATCATTCATTTCAGCTAGATTCTTGCTATTGTTTTGAGATTAATTCCCTTGCTATTTAATTGGAACTAACGACAACTGTAGAACCTTTCTTACTTCGGAAGAGCCGGCATGGCTCTTGTGGACGTTTTTTATTTTAGTATGAACTATGTGGATTAAGTATGAGCCAGCACTACGTCCATGTGTCCTTGTTAAGCTGCTTTGCAAGATTTATAGTTTTGCGTGGGGCTCTATAATTCTTGTTGCCTTGTTTAGCTGCTTTGCAAGACTTGTAATTTTATGCAGGCTCTATAATTCTTGTTGTCCAGTTAAGCCGCTTTGCAAGACTTGTAATTTTGTGCAAGCTCTGTAGTTCTATAATTCTTGTTGCCCATTTAAGGCGCTTTGCAAGACTTGTGATTTTGCACAGCCTCTATAATTCTTGTTGTTCTTTATATCCTTTGATAAGCTCCTGGCATGACACTTAATTTTACATTGGCATGCCAGTTTAAAGCACGCCAGTTTAGAAGTAAAGAAACCGATAATAAAATTTGTTTAGTACCTATATTCCTTTCTCATCCAAGTTAGCTCCTTGTATCGAGCAGAAGATCCCCTTTATATAAGCTGCTTACTAGTTTCTAGATTCATTACTTCTGCCTGCTGGTACTGGGAAACATAAATTCTTGATGTTATTCATCTATAAATGTTTTCGTAGATATGCATGATATGAGCACTAAAGCATGCTTGGCTACTCCATAATGTTGCTCTTTATATAGCCACCTTGACACATTGCCACCTTGACACATCTTGCTCTGTGTTGCATGTTTGCCGGTGTGCCCAGTTTCTTTAATTTACTTATTGCTTTTGCCTTGCTTGTAAGGGCAAAATGGATCAGTTTTGTCCCATTTTTAACATACTTTCATGAAAGCCTGACCTTCAAAGGTTTCCTGTCCATGATTAGCACATATAAATGCATTAAAACATTTTTAAAACTGCTGCTGCATCAGGAACTTAAGGAGTAAATACTATTTTATTAGAGACCACTTGTATTATTTTGTCTTGAACTGGGCTGTTGAAATGGGCTCATATTGTGGTAAACAGTCTCGTTAAAATTCCAAAATGCTCAGTCTTGCCAACACAAACACAACACAAACTCAGAAATGCATGTTTTGGTTTCATAATTCTGAGGGATAAAGATCAGATGGGAGGAATTGGCTTGAAAAGATTGTGACACAGAACGTGTGTTGGAAAAAGAGACAGTATTGTTCATAGGCAGGTCCACATCTTTTTTATCAACTGGACGTGAGGGAATAAAAGAATCAAATGGGAAGTCCTCTTTAAGCACGCTGCCATGTTGTTGTACCCGATTGTCAAATGGTTCGACCAACAACCGCTTGGACAGAGAATTACAAATAGGACACAAGAGAAGCCTAGAAGCACAAGTACTGCAACTGCACATATGAGAGCAGTCCAAAAAAACCTGTTAAAATCAACAAAAAGGGTCAGGTAATTAAAATCTAAAAATTGTAAATAAATTATAAATTATGCAATCTTAAAAGCCTTGCACAAGACCGTGATAGATAAGAGATTACAATTAATACTTTCCTATTAACAATTTCTATGGCCTGCATTTATATGGAGATACTTGAGAAAAAATTATATAGAATCACTACTTACGTAATTAGCGTACCGTGATTTTTACACATCACGCAAAGCTTTTGGGTTATGGTGTCTTTGGAGACTCTCCCGCAAGCTAAAAGCTTCGATCGATTGGGTCGATATCTGCATTGGGTAGAGAATCAACTGTTCCATTAAATGGTTGCATGCTTTTGCCATAATGATAGCCATAAGGATTATTATATAAACTCGTTTCCAATGTCCCATGTGCTATACCCTTATTCTCATTATTGACTGCAGGTCCACGGAGATCATATGGCCCAATGTTTCCACCTCCAACTTCACGTGAATGTGCCGACAAGCAAATTCGGACACAGTCTTGAGTTTTGTTCATGATATTTCTCTTTATAAATTGGAACCGATGCCTCGTGCGGTTTGAAGGGGAATTTGAGAAGCTCCTTGATGACCATTCTCTGCAGCAACCAAATTGGGCTTGGAATCTCTTGAAGGGAGACCCTGGAAGGTAGAAGAATCATAATGATTTCCACCAAGTGTATAGTCTGTTTTTCGAACCCCGTGATTTATTGATTTTGAGATGTCAGCAGTGATAGAAGTGTGTTGCTTAACTTCTCCTCCATCTGCATCTCCTTTTGTCCATGGATCCACTATTGGGAAGTTATATGAATTGTTGTGACATGTACCTGAATTTGCCAGAACTTTGGTATCATGAATCATAGAATTTGGTTCTGCAAGGAGAGAAAAATGATGGTTCTGAAGGCACCTCTGGTGATCCACAAGATAGAGATAATTTTGCTGATGCAATATATTCGAATTGCATTATTCTAATTTGTGAAGTCTTTTAGTATTACTTTTGTTTTTGAATCTTTGACCTTTTGCATATGAGCATCTCAATTGTAGAAATCTTATTATTATGACTAAGAATATTCAATTTCCTCGTGTATTTTATCTCAACTGTGTAATTTTATGTCAAAATCATTATAAAGAAATGGGACCCACAAATTATAATCCAGTTTCAAAAGGGTTGCAATGGTTGAACCAATTAACAAACTGGTTTGTGGAATGGTTGTCGTAAAACCCGTTGATTCTTTTGTTGTTGGATCTGACAATTGCTTTGACAAAAGGCATGATGTACTAGTTGATCAATATTTGGAGTAGGTTAGACACAAGCTTCGACGCTCGCTAATTTATAGTGGATGAAACATATATGCCATGATTGTTGTTAACTCGCCACAATTTTGATAAAATTTTGCCCCTATATATACAATCATTTATTGCAATCGAGTAATAATATTGTTGGAACAATCGATGATACCTTAATGTTAAATTCGTAATAGTGTCCTTAAAACTACTGATGCTATCTTGACACTAACTTCTTATCAATGATGTTGCAATTTCGTTAAAAAGGTGCCTATGTGTCAAGAGTTGTGACAACTAAATGTGCCACAATCTTGACATAACATTTGACGCTCGGGCATCAATTTTGTGGCAAATGAGTATGTCAGCTATAGTGTCAAAAATGTGACAACTATAGGAGTTTAAGGGGATCTATTTGTGTCAAGATTTTTGACGTTATACTAGACGTTATTGGTACCTTTCTCTTGTAGTGCAGAAACACCGGAGGAAATTTATCTGGAAATACCGTATCCCAGACTCCATATACGGACGTCTGGGCTGAGCCAATTTTGGGCCTTTTCTAGGCCATTCCGACCTGCTTTAGGTCGTTCTCAGATCAGACCATTCGTCCTTCATCTCCTAGTTCCCAGGTTGTTCCATCCTATTCTGTTTAATCTCAAGCCCTTGTGGCTCATCCTAAATCTTTTTAAAAACAGTCTTTTACATCATGTTATCCCTTAAACTTGTCTCTGGTGGCTGATCCGAAATCGTCCCACCATGTTTTCACTGTCAGCCAACTCCAAATCTTCAGCTTCCAGTAATATTACCAAGCAAAATTTCGAATCCAATTGTTGCTTATTAGTCACATACAATTAGCTACATAACTCCTAATACAATTAGCTTGGATCAAATAAACATCTTAACATCACCTGTGTGTAAGCTGTAAACCACCCACCTGCTTAATCTTTCTCGGCAGTTGTCAGCTTTCTCTCCAAGCCTTCCTCACAGAAACCTCCTCCTCATCGAGTATGCTCCCAAACAAAATAATTTCAAATCCTCTACAATTTAGTACTTATAGACCTCCTGTATAAATATTACATATATACGCCGTATGTATTTTTCAACTCAATATTAGTTTAATGATCCTTCATAATCATAATTAAAATACTTACGTCACACCGTAGGCTCATTACAATGATGTAATGACCAAAATAAGCCATGAAACAATCAACCAACAAATTGGCTAAAATTATCATATCGAAGAAGAACAAGTCAAAGCTTGCCAACAAGAGTTGGCCACCACCCCAAACGAGGTGGACGCTAAGTTCTACCAACATAAGTGGGTTTGGAAATCTACCACCGCCAGTTTATGTGACTGCCATGGTTAAGAGGGGGTCACTCAAGACACACAATAGAAACATAACAGAGGTAGTTCACAGAAGGAAAATACTGTCAGCAACTGGAGCTAATATATGGGCACTAAGGGGCAGATAAAAAAAGAAAAACAAGATTTGGTAAATCAACAAAAGAACTTGTGCATTATTTTTGGCTTGATAATACAAAGGTTTCACTAATGAGCGATTTAAGGAAGAAAAGGATCATGCCAATTTAGTACATCGACATTACGCAGATTTGCTTTCATAACTGTGAATATTTCTAGTGCTGGAATATTTTAAAGCTATGTTAAGAAATGCTAAGTAATGTATTCATTCTAGCATTGGAATAAAAATGTAAAGTAAATTATGATAATGCTTTTCTTATAGACTTTGTTATGCTAACATTGTAAACTGGTTACAGTTTTCACAACATACATTGTTATGCAAATGTATTTCAAAGAAGATTTCTCGCTGAAGATATAAACAAGTTGGCAGCTGATTGTGTAAATTAATTTATTTTACATCATATTCTACATTAGAATCACTTGTACATGTAGATGTATAATAGTGGATGTAATGTAATTCCGTGCTGACAATTCTAAGTGTGATCGATTTGTAAATGTAAAGTTCTATTGGATGTAAGGTAAATGTAATTATCAGACAAAAGATTAAATTATGCTATATAAATGTAAAATTTTATTTAATTTAAATGTAAATGTAGCTATCAGGTAGAAAATAAAATCGACTTTACATTGCCCTGCCTTTTACCACACTTTTTTTCTGTATGGTGAATGTAAATGTACACTCAATTTTCCCTCTTCCTTGACAATCATGGATAGCACAAAATGCTTGGCTGCCAATTTATCATTGCTACTATCACATTTTACCTCCTAGAGAGAATCACTACAACCCCAACATTTGGTCCACGGCTGAAAACAACAGTAAAAACAAAATACGCGTTGTCTTTTTGAAGATTTGAAAAAAACGTACACGTAGTTATATGGGGGTGTGGTTTTCCAAGGATATCTTGTGGTTTTTACTGAAGGATCGTGGTTTTTAAAGAATGGGTGGTTTCTAAAGGAGGTGTAGTCTCTTTTTAAGGATGTGTTGTTTTCTTTTCTCGGTATGGTTTTGAAGGGATGTTTTCTTTTGGTGTTTTTTAAGGTAGTGTTTTTGAGGTGTGGTTTTTTAAGGTTTTCTAATAATTCATATGCGATCAAGTTGTCCACATGCCTTACGCCACAAAATGGCGGCATACAAGAGGGATTATATGTTTGGCACACTTCACTAGCATTTGACTTCATACATGTTGTCAGGCTTGTAGAGCGTGAAAATTGATCATGCATGCTTGACACACTCACTAGCATTTGACTTCATACATGTGTGTGTGCGAGCTTGTAGAGCGTGAAACGAAGACATCCATCACTTGGCAACTTGTAGAAGACACAATGATACGAAGAACCAAAAGATAGAACAGCGGTTTGGCATCATATAGGCATTTCTTGAGGCCTCAAATATGCCACACTCAATCTAACATGGCACGTGGGCTCCTAACATGCCAGGTGGCACAAATATGCCATGTGGGCCCCCAACATGCCACCGGTGGCTCTAACATGCCGCGGTGGCTCAAACATGCCACGTGGGCTCCAACATGCCACCTAGGCTCCAACATGCCAGGTGGCTCAAACATGTCACGTGGGCTCCAACATGCCACCTAGGCTCAAACATGCCAAGGTAGCTCAAACATGCCCTGCCCGGCTCCAACATGCCACCTAGGGCTCCAACACCCAAGGTGGCTCACAACATGCCACCTAGGCTCCAACATGCCAAGGTGGCTCCAAATGTGCCACCTAGGCTCCAACATGCCACCTAGGCTCCAAACATGCCAAGGTGGTCTAAACATGCCAAAGGTGGCTCAAAGCATGCCGCGCGAGGGCTCCAACATGCCACCTAGGCTCCAACATGCCAAGGTGGCTCAAGCCCATAGGGGGCTCCAACAAGCCACCTAGGCTTGGTAAACATGCCAAGGTGGTTCAAACATGCCCAAAGTGGCTCAAACATGCCACGGGCCCAACATGCCACCTCGGCTCCAATATGCCACCTAGACTCCAAACATGCCAAGGTGGCTCAAACATGCCATGCTGGGGCTCCAACATGCCACCTAGGCTCCAACACACCAAGGTGGCTCAAACATGCCACCTAGGCTCCAACATGCCAAGGTGGCTCAAACATATCATGAGGCTCCAACATGCCACCTAGGCAGCCATGCCAAGGTGGCTCCAAACTCCACGTGGGCTCCAATGCCACCTAGGCTCCAACATGCCAAGGTGGCTCAAAGATGGCACATGGGCTCCAACATGTCACCTAGGCTCCAACATTTCAAGGTGGCTCAAACATACCACCTAGGCTCAACATGTCAAGGTGGCTCCAATATGCCAAGGTGGCTCAAACATGCCAAGGTGGATCAAACTTGTAGTGTGGTTTCCAACATGCCACCCTAGGCTCCCAACATGCCAAAGTAAGCAAACATGCCACCTAGGCTCCAGCATGCCAAGGTGGCTCCAACATGCCACGTGGCCCCAACATGCCAAAGGTGGCTCAAACATGCCCAAAGGCTGGAGCATGCCACCTTGGCTCCAACATGCCAAGGTTGGCTCCAACATGCCACCCAGGGCTCAAGCATGCCAAGGTGGCTCAAACAGCGCCACAGGGCTCCAATATGCCACCTAGGCTCAAACATGCCACCTAGGCTCCAACATGCCAAGGTGGCTCAAACACAAAGGCTCCGACATGCCACCTTGGCTCCAAAGATGCCAAGGTTGGTCCAACATGCCACCTAGGCTCCAAGCATGCCAAGGTGGCTCCAAACATGCCACTTGGGCTCCAACATGCCACCTAAGGCTCAAACATGCCACCTACCCTGGGCATGAGGCCAAGGTGACTCACAACATGCCACCTAGGCTCCAACATGCCAAGGTGGCTCAAATGTGCCACCAGAGGCTCCAACATGCCAAGGTGGCTCAAACATGCCATCTAGGCTCCAACATGCCACCTAGGCTTAAACATGCCAAGGTGGCTCAAAGATACCACGTGGGCTCCAATGCCACCTAGGCTCCAACATGCAACCAACAGCGTGGGCTCCAACATGTAAGCCTGGTCTCCAGCATGCCAAGGTGGCTCAAACATGCCACCTGGGCTCCAAATCAGGTAGCTCCAATTTGCCAAGGTGGCTCAAACATGCCAAGGTGGCTCAAACATGGGTTTCCAACATGCCACCTAGGCTCAATATGCCAAAGTGGCGCAAACATGCCACCCTAGGCTCGACATACCAGGGCTCCAACATAAGGTGGCTCTAACATGCCACCTGGGCTCCAACTTTTACCAAGGTGGCTCAAACATGCCACAAAAGGCTCCAACATGCCACCGCTCCAACAAGCCAGGTGGCTCACACCACCCTAGGCTCCCAGCGTGCCAGGTGGCTCAAATGCCACCTAGGCTCCACCATGCCACCCTGGGCTCAAACATGCAGCCCTAGGCTCCAACATGACCCCTTGGCTCAAACATGCCAGTGGGCTCCAACATGCCACCTAGGCTCCAACATGCCAAGGTGGCTCAAACCACCGAGGCTCCAACATGCCACCTAGGCTCAAAAATGCCAGGTGGTTTCAAACACAGGTGGCTCCATGCCTACGGGTCCAACATGCCACCTAGAACTCAAACATGCCAAGGTGGCTCAAACATGCCAATGGGGCTCCAACATGCCACCCTAGGTTCCAACATGCCAGGTGGCTCCAAACATGCCACGTGGGCTCCAAACATGCCACCTAGGCTCCAACACACCAAGGTGGCTCAAACATACCACCTAGGCTCCAACATGCCAAGGTGGCTCAAAAAACTGCCATCTAGGCTCCCAACATGCCACCTAGACTTAAAAATGCCCAAGGTGGGTCAAACATGCAAGGTGGCTCAAACATGCCACGTGGGCTCCCAAGGCCACCTAAGGGTCCAACATGCCAAGGTGGCTCAAACATGCCACAAAGACTCAGGCATGCCACCTTGGCTCCAACATGCCACCTAGGCTCAAGCATGTAAGCGGGGCTCAAACATGCCCGTGGGCTCTAGCATGCCACCTAGGCTCAAACATGCCACCTAGGCTCCAACATGCCAAGGTGGCTCAAACATCTCATCTAAGGCTCCAACGTGCCACCTAGGCTCAAGCATGCCACCTAGGCTCCAACATGCCAAGGTCCAAACTGTCACCTAGGCTCAACATGCCACCTAGGCTCAAACATGCCAAAGTCTCAAACGTGCCACATGGGCTCCAACATGCCACCTAAGGCAAACATGCCAGGTGGTTCAAGCGTGCCCACATAGGCTCAACGTATACCTAGGCTTAAACATGCAAGGTGGTTCAAATATGACAAAGGTGGTTCAAACATGCCATCGCGGGCTCCAACATGCCACCTAGGGTCCAATAATGTCGAGGGTGGCTCAAACATGCCAAATTGGCTCAAACGTGCTAATAATGGGTCGGTGCATGTTTGAGACACCTTGGCATCGTTAGCGTTGGCATGCAGTGTTTAAGCCATGTTTATGTTATGTTGCATTGCGCGTGGCATGGTTCTGTACAGGTCTTTGAAACTTCGGTAATGTTGTGGCCGGTGCATGTTTTATTTTCTAATTGAACCTAGGTGGAGGCCTGGGTGCGTTTGGACATGTTGAATCGTGTTTAGCGAATAACTGTTGAGCCCTAGGTGGCATGTTTTTGCCACCTTGGCATGTTGGAGCCTAGGTGTCATGTCACCCAAAATTTGCCAGCGTCACCTTGGCAAGATCCTATTTGTAACTTTTGTGATATGTGGCTCCACATGGGAACTTGAGGTGCATTTGAATCCCAACAATGGTGTTAATTGGACACTTCGTGGCTCCCAGGTTCGTCCTGTGACGGATGGCGTAGTGGAATCTGGACCTTAGTTGATGTCAATACTATCTAATAATAATGTGGTCCGATGAAGAACCGTATATTTATAACTCTAAATTGTGAAGGTGTCTTTCTTGATGCAGTATCTAAATTAAAATGCGAAACGGCCAGTGGCTTTTACTTTGGGGAAGAAAGGCGTATTTTTACGATTTCCTTAAGGTTGATTGTGGATAGCATCATGTGGGCGACGGCGGCGTGTGCCACGGGCACATGTTGGACGACCAGCGGCTTTCAATTCGGATCCACGAAGGTGGCATGGCGATGAAGGAGGGGCAGGTCTTCTTTCAAATTTCGCGGTAGCTTCTTCAAATCTTCGTGGCTATTTGGAGTCCATCCATTGCAGGATTGGTGTTTGGGTAAATCCCGGGGGGGAGAAGGCCTTTGGGAAATTTGTGAATCGTTTTTGAGAGGAAGGGGAAAAAGGCTGGGCAATTTTTTTGCGGTCTGGTTTTATATTGCCAAAATGCACGCATCTTCTCACGAGGCTGGATGGATGCAAGGTGCCTTCAATTTCCTTGACGAGGATTTGATGAATCAAAAGCTCCCCTTTGCTCCTCATGGCTGAAATGGTTGGAAGTGATTAATGACTAGCGCCGTAGGCTGCGGTGTAACACCATTGCTAGGAACAAATATAGTTACGCTTCACCTTGTAGCCTAAGTTCCATTTCTGATTTCCTGTTTTAGCTCTATTAGGCGACCCGAGAATTATAGTTTTATGCTTGTTGAGCGGTGTCCGACTATGGCGTGATTAATTTTCACCATTGAAGGTACTGTGATTGTGCGTTGTCGGTTCCAATTAATCTTCTATATTTTGCTTCGAAGCCATGGTTCAAAGGTGCAAAAGGCTCTATTGGTGGGGTCAATTTGACCCCATACTGATGATAGGTGGCTTGGATCTTCTAGCCCGGCATATTACGTAGAAGGATGCCCCGTCATCTACGGCCCATAAACCATACAAGCAATAAATCATAATACACCATAAAAAACCCATGTATTCAATGGCCGAGATTAATGCCAAAATGGGCACGGATTTTGATCCGGGTCCTATCATTTTATTGGTGGGTTCAAATTAACGAGGCGTTTCACGCCTCCATCGCCCTAACGCCTTGCTTGGGACTATTCCGCCTTAACCCACCATGGGAACTATTCCCGCTTTAACTTGTTTGTTAATTTCGAGCTATTGGTGCCCACTATTCCACTATTGCCCGGCTATGGAGCCTATTCCACTATTCGCCCAGCTATGGCGAATGACTCAAATTTATGGCGAATATGCTCAAACATGCGGTTCAAACAGCTCAAAATGGTTTAATGGCTCCAAATTTAAGGCGAATGGTTTGAATCCTCAAATTTATGGCCGAATGGCAGCTTTCTTCGACCTCATGGCCCGCTATAATTCATATCGAAGTGTGGCTTCCAATTTAATGGCCCTAAAGCCGCTTCTTGAGCAGGTATGAGGAGTTATTGTGTAGCTCGAGGGCCAAAAGCGTTTGGAGGTTACATTGCAGGTGCCGTTTTACTTCGATACAAAGGTACTATGAAAAAGCACTACGAAGCATATTTGAGATGTTTGTAGATTTCAGATGTGTTTATGCCTAGTCTGTGTGTTTTAATTTTATTTGCTCGCCTTGGGGATTTTATTATTTGGAACCAGTGAAAATCCCCGCTATGTACTTTGTTCCGCGTACCAAGTTTGGCTTTGGCTTCTTTCGAGCAAGCATAACCAGCTTGCAAAAAATGAAGTTATTGCGCATAACAGTTGGCAATGTCAGGGATAAGAATCTCTATTACCTCTGATATTTATCCCCTTGTTATTTCTTTTTCGGACTTATATTTTTTGTATGCGGGAAGGACTTCTTGTCCGTGTGTTTAGCCAAGAGCAAAATGATTGCCAAGAGCTCTTGTCGATAACCTTATTTTTGTTTTCTGTTTTGCCAAAGTTTTCTTGGAGAACTAAAGATTCGGTTGTATGATTGGGTTAGGGCTTGCACTGATCGAGGAAAGGATAGTGCGATCCGGATGGAAGGAATAGGTCACGATGGAGCATTCAAGGAAGCGGATGTGCTTTCACGGCTCTAGAAGCATATTTGGTCTATCGATCTTTAATACAAAAATCTGATAAAGGAAAAATTGTAGACATTTCTATAAATTTGGGAAGGAATACTGTTTTTAACCCGATTTGGTTTGAGAACCGGATGGAAAGAAATAGACACGAAATGTTGTGAACCTTAACAACTATTTAATTGTTTTAAACCTTGACCATTGATGTAATATTTTAAACATAATGTTTTAATCTAATGTGGATTGCAATTTAATAATGCCTTATGGGATTGTTTGGGTTCGACTCCCAAAAGGTTATGCAAAAAAACATTTTTTTTTTAATTTTAAAAAAATGCCGCGTGACAATATTTAATTAGCTAAAATAATGCTTTTTTATTTGGTAGTATACACGAAAACAACATGTAGTTCTTTAAAACTATGTGTCTTTATTTGAAAAGCACCATATTTAAAAACAACTATTTTAAAAACCCACATGTTGATATTTCCTTAAACCACATATAATTTAGTTAAAACAACATTTGAAAACAACTACTATCCACGTGGATATTCTGTTAAGCCACATGTATTTTTAGTAAAAACAATACTTAAAAACAACTACTACTTAAAAAAACCACATGTGGATATTCTGTTAAACCATATGTTATTTTTAGTAAAACAACACCCAAAAACAACGCATTGAATTTTTATTAACGGGACTATCAAATTTCTATGCATAGACTTTTGATACAAAAACTACACGTTGTTTCTAGCATTTTCGGAACAATACTATGGGTGGTCTTTAAATGTTGTTTTTTTGCAGAAACAACAGCAAAAAACTACACATTGAGCAAATTTTGGGGTTAGTGTGAATCCCGAATACTGGCTAATATAGAACTTTTGACCACTGCTCTGAAGATTTGCATGTAACCATCTCTAAGAAGAAATTCAGCCTCTTGTCCTGCAATATACGAGAAGCAAGCAAAATTCTTTGATCTGGTCTAAAAGAGCTGGCCAATTTTGTTATGGTATTTACACACGTATTAAGCTTCGTTCTGATATGCTTTGTCTGGTATGCTTTGTCTAGTTTGCACCCTTATTTAACAGACTCAATAATTTTTTTTTTTTTTTTTTTTTTTTTTTGAGGACTCAATAATTTCTTGCATTGGACTGGTGCTTGTAAATTTCGGTTCATCTATGCTCCCCTCTTTTATCTGTTCAATGAGTTTTTGGGTGGGAATAGAGTGGGAAGAACGGCTGTAATTGCAGAATCTTTCTAATAATGGCCCAATGGTGAATCAGTTAGGCCAATGTAATTCCCACAAAAATTTGAAAATGTTCATTCCCATGCCCAAGAATGTACATCAATTGACAATATATTTACGCCACCCTTTCTTGCTTCTACCCAGTAGATGGAAAACGCTCTCCGGGATGGCCATTTGAGGGATCTCGGAGAGCGAGTTTCTAGAGGTAGATTCCTAATGCTAGAATCACGTTAGGGAGGATTTCGACGGTGGTCATCGGGAAGAGGATCCTCGACGTAAAAATAAAGAAGTTTAAAATGTGCTTCAAGATCCCCAGCTGCTCTTGGCTATCGGTTTACATATCGGGTTCCCGATGGTGGTCATTGCAAAGGGGATCCACGAATTGGAAATAGTAAGCACAAATGTGTTCCAAAGATCCCCATCGGCATTCCCTACCGCCGGTTTAGATATGGAGTTCCCAACGGTGGTCATCGCAAACCCGGATCTCCGAAGCCGAAATAATGAAGCAAAAACGTGCCAAAAGATCCGCATTCCCGCCACCGCTTTTATATATGGCGATCCATGCGTTTAAGAGCATGTTGGCACTTTAGAAGCGTGGTATTCAGGTCGACGGTTCAAATTGCCTTGCGATTTCGGCGGTGGGGATTGAGTGCCGAACCTGACATGCATCAGATCTGGTATAATGGAGGAACTGATAATGTAATCCGTGAAGGGACCCGCCGAGGATCATGGGAAGGATTTCAATCTAACCTTATGTCATGGGATCCCCTGGGGGGGGATCGTGGAGGGCTCTTGATATCTCGAATCCCCCACCACGCGATTCTAGACATCGAAAACATCACAGTGGAATCCTGGCGTGTCTTATCGCACAAGGTATCTTGAAGGAGGGGGGTTTGTGGACGGCTGCGATGAATGGCATTGCACGAGGGTGATCGGTGCACCTGATAGACGTCAGGTACGGCAAAACAAGCCCCCCAATAACGGGTAGGGACAGGCCAGGGATCTGAAAGTAGATTCTATTATTTAACTAACAAGAATAAACCATTGATCCTTAAATTTCTACTTTTCAAATATCACCATTCAATAGCTCAGTAATATCAATGGTTTAATACAAATACCAATGTGGCTGAGCTGAAAATCCGATAGCACAGGTATTCATCTATATGATGAATCTGACATCTGCAAACACCACACACCATCAAGATATTATCTTCTACTTTTATATTCCATTCAGTCGGCACCAATTATCGGCAGCCCACAGTTCGGTTCCATCTCCAATAGCATATGTATTTCCAACTTGGGTGCTTTGATAGGTCTTTACTCCATTCGTCCAAAAAATAACTTTCTATGTATGGCAATATTATTCGGCCATTGCCTTAGGTCATATCATTAAAACTTAGATCACAATGATATGTTATTATATTATGAACCTAGTATAGCTCCTTCAACTTAACTTGTGCGCTCCTGCCACAAATCATACAGATGCTCTGATAACCATACACAACCACCCCAATACTGGGTCCACATGTTGTTTTTTAGTGTGGTTTTTACTAAAAAACAACATAAAAAAACTACGTGTTGTTTTTTGTCCGATTTTGCTAGAAACGACGTGTAGTTTTTAGCCAAATTTTTATACATGTAGTTTTTTTTGTTAAAAGTCTACACGTAGAGTTTTGTCAAAATTATCTACATGTAGGAATTACATGTGTGTCTACATGTTGTTTTTTAGAAGTAGATGTGGTTTTCAAGTGTTGATTTTTCTAAAATAGACATGTGGTTCTTAATAAAACCTAAAAGGTCCACATGTAGTTTTTAACTATTGTTTTGTATGAAAAAAACACTAAAAAACTACGTATAGAATTTTGTCCGATTTTGCTAGAAACTACACGTAGTTTCTTTGTTTTTTTTTTTAACTATGTTGTTTCTAAATGTTGTTTTCTTAGAAAAATGATATGTGTTTTCTAGAAAGAATGTGGTTTTTTGTAAACTCTGTTGTTTCTAAGTGTTGTTTTCTTAATAAAAGAATATGTGTTTTTTAAGAAGAATGCAGTTTTTTTTTTTAACTCTGTTGTTTCTAAGGGTATGGTCACATGAAGATATCAACATCAATTCTTTCATGTCGACATCAGCATCTAAATCTGCACAGGGTCGCATGAAGATGTCAACTGCAGCAGAGCTCCTGAACCGTTCTTCTTCCTGCTAAGAACTCGATTCTGCCAAGTGTTCTCAGATTTACCACGTGTTCAGATCCAAAGGATTCATGTTGACATGAATCCTTTCAACCGAGTAGAGAATCGGTGGAAGAGATCGACGTCAACATGGATTCTTTCATATCAGAAAACTACATGTGACCCTTCTGTTCTAGGTTTTTGACATCTACTGATCGATGTCGGCGTCTTCATGTGACCTCGCCCTAAGTGTTGTTTTCTTAACAAAATGATAGGTGCTTTTTAAAAAAAAATGTGGTTTTTTTTTTAATTATATTGTTTCTAAGTTTTTTTTTTTTTTTAATTGATACGTGTTTTTTAGAAAAGATGTGGTTTTTAAGAAATAACTATTGTTTTCAAGTGTTACTTTTCTCACAAAAGATAGATAGATAGATAGAAATTTTAAATAGATGTATCAACAAAAGAAGAATGTTGATACATAGATTTATATAAAACGAACATGCATAGATTTACATAGATATATAGATTTATATAAAAAGAAGAATGTTGATACATAGATTTTTTTTTGGCAGCAAAATTTGCTTGCTGCCATTGATATCTGAAACAAATTTAAGAATACAATCAATTCTTAACAAGATTTATACATTCTGTATCCAGACATTTGCCACAAATCCAATCCAATTGAACAAAACTTAAGCGCGGTCTATATCCAAGCCTATTTGCCACAAATCTAATCGATTTGTTAGAAGGCAAAGCTGAATACAAAAATGATCTGACACAGAACAGATTGGAAGCTCCAAGAACGGGAAAAGAGGTGGAATCTAGAAGATGGGGTAGAAATAAAAGGTAGATAAGACCTTAAGCAGGGTATCCGCTTCCCAGGCAGAGCCTGCCACATGCATTTGCAACCAGGTCAGAATAGAAGATTTGGCAGCAAAAATTGCAACGAAACCACAAGTTTATTGGATTCCAAGATTATTTTAAGCCAAGCGTTTCAAACAGGAAATATTCAGATGTAGATTTTGCAGGCACTTGCCTCATATCTATGATACTGGTCATTAATCTCATCTGCACAAAGCTTCGAAAAGGTGAGAAACTATAAGTTAATGAATCGGAAATATGGAGCAGATCTGAGCAGCTAGAGACCTGGTTTGGTTTTGGTCAGATGGTCCCAAACAGAGGGCCCTTTTCGGCCCTCATGTGCAGCCCCTTCGAACTGGATATGGAGGTTTTTTTGATGAGGAATTAAGAAGAAAGGAAAGTAATTTTAACAGACAGAAATTTTCCTGAAGAAGGTGAGGAGACAGACCTGCAAAGCAGAGCTTCCAATGCCGAACAAAAAACCCTCTGGGAAGCTGGATCTGCCAAAGCTCTGGCTGCCTATGGCCTCTGCAACCACAGCCTCTGCCTCATGCAGAGGAGCCATTTTTCCAGAGTGGAGTTTTCCTTTGGCCAAGCTCTTGAAGACTTCTTTCCCTGTTTGAAACGTTTCGGACTGAAGATGGAGGCGAAGTGGAGATGGACAATAGCCCACCTTCAATGTCCTGACCAGAATATTACCTCATTTCCTTTGACTTTTTCCTGCCCTAAAGCATTCTTCACCAGAGCTGGAGTTCAGAGTACCCTCTTTTTTTATTCATCTCTGTATGCCATACAATTCATTTCTATGGTCTTTCGGAATTACCTCATGGCGTTGAATCTGATGCTTGTAGCTGGCTTTTGGGTTCCATTTAATGCTCTCGTATCTGTGATGAATTGCTGCTGGTAGAATTTCTTTTCTGATCAGAGTCGGTTCAGATTCAAACGTAAAAGCTTTTGCTTGACAAAAAACATGCGAGCAGAGTAATGGGTTGTGTTCCTTCGAGAGAAAGCAGAAACAGAGCAAAAGGTTACAGAGAAACTGGGTTTAGGAAGATTTAGACGAGAATGTAAGCCAATCTGTACGGCCGGCCAGACTTCCGCCATAGCTGCAGCTCCAGCAATGGACAACTCCACCGGGTCTATGAACCAAGCCTTTGCCTCTCCATCCTGTCCCTTCTCAAAAAGGCTCGCCTTGGCATTGCCCTAGCTGCCCGTTTCCAAAATCTGAGTTTTACCCTCGATCGTTCTGATGTAGATCTGAACCCAACTTCAAATCCCCATTTAAATTATTCTGATCGGAATGGCTATGGCAACAAGAGCATAAGTGTGGAGATGAAGGCGGCAGTGGCTGTTATCCGAGCAATGGAGCAATGGAGCAGTGGCCGGAATGGAGCTGGGGCAGTGCCCGCAATGGCGCTGGATCTGGACGCAGAGATGGAGGCATGAATTTGGCGGCAAAGCTTACGCGCCAGAAATCCTGGAAACAAACAATAATAAACGATAATAGTTCAAATTTCGGCCAATGGAATGCGAGGACGAAGATCACAATCTTGACCATTTAGAATATCTTAGCCGTTCCTTTTTTTAAATATAGACGTTGTTAGCTCATGTTCATGTTAAACAGTTTAGTTGGTTTTTTAACCATGTTCTATTACAAAGGGATGGTCTTATAACAAACTAGTTACCGTGCCCACAACGCTGGGCACAATTTAGTAACATGTAAATGTTGGAAACTCATACAATCCAATGAAACTTGTTGGGAGCATATTTCAATTTAGTAACACGTAAATGTTTGGAACTTGTACAATCCAACGACGAAACTTGTTGGAAGCATATTTCAATTTAGTAACATGTAAATGTTCGGAACTTGTACAATCCAACAAAACTTGTTGGGATCATAGTTATGTTGCCTTGCTTGGCTTATTTCCTGAGCTTATTTATTTTGGGAGCTTATTTCCTAAGCTTATTTAGCAAGAATTTTCCAGCTAACTGGTTTGCATGTCTTTTGCCTTCTCTAAAGGAACTCAAAGATGGTATTTTGAAAATAAATCCAACAATTCAACACATCATTGAAAATGATATTTGACATAAGGTTTGCTTTCTTAACAATTCAACACTATATTTGTCTATATTCCTTGAGGGGGTAGTTGAAAAAAATATGAATTTCAGGTTTGAAGAAGGACAATGCTGATATATTTACTCTGGAAATTATAATTTGCTTATATTATGAAGTACATGTAGATATAGACAAATACATTCCAAGTTTAGCACATCTTTTTCTCTACCATATCATTGGTCATCTTTGGCTTGTAGTTTTGAAACCTTTATACACTACACATCAAATTGACACCGCAAGACACCTTTGGGTCAGTCTAGATCTTCGTTCTATGTTTCTTCACGCATGCCCTGTCAGATTGGGCAATGTCGCTGAAGAATTTGACATACATCTAGACATCATAGTTTAGGCACATTAGTTCTTGCAAATGACTCATGGAGCTACATATCTATATTTTGTTGCTGTCTTAAAAGGTAAATAACTGTATGTGCTTTAATAAAAGGTTCTATATGTTAGAAAGTGAAGTTTTTAGTCTACAAACTATCTCAAGCTTTGTTTGCTATCTTACATGTTCAAATATTAGCTGAGCAGCATCCCTCACATGATTCTTGACATAAATAGAATGGTCTTTTGCATGTAGGATGCAGATAGTCAAATAAGGTTCTTTTTTCTTGTACACATGGGTCTCACGACTCATCGCGGTGCAAGGAAATAAGAAATACACTGCTCCCAACTATTCCTGCATTTGAAAAACATCTCAATCTCTGCCAAATCCAAAGCAAATAGAGAGATTCTATGTTGAAACCAAGAGATTGTTTGTTGAATTAGAATAAATATTTCGTAATATAACTCTGGTAGATGCCGTAGACATAAGCTCGTTAACCTTAGCTTGATGTGAAGAGAAGACCATGAAGCAGTAGTTGCAAGAGTTACCTAATTTATTGATGGAATTAGAAAAATTCTCAAGTTCCCACCTTTAAAAAAACTATTGGCCTATTATACTCACCTGAGGGTGTATTTCAATTTGCAAAACAATAGGGTTAACAATCATGTCACCTCCAATGGCCAGCACACCACCCAAAACTCCAGCAAATATAGCCATTAATGGAAGAAGAGTATGTTGTTCTGTTTCCTAAATGCCAGCAACAATGAGGATTGGTTTTATACCAAAATAAACAATGCACAATGTTTTGACTCATACCTCTGTAACGATATGTTCTTCTTGCACAGTTCTATGGACATATATGCCCATCCAACAGGCAATAAGAAATGCAAAAGGAACCTGGGATGCAGTCAAGATCCAACATTCAACTCCGCATGGATATCTTAGCAAGCTCTGATTTAAGAAACATGCAGCTTCATGTTAACTCCCTTAGGATGTTAACAAATGCTTTGGTTTCATCAACCATTGTTTTCATGTGACATCCTATGAAAATAAAATCGAATTTATAGATTATCAAATGTCGTAGAACAACAAAGAATTTTAGGTTTACCTTGTTCCTCTTGGTGCCCTTCAATACCTGAACTGCAACACGTCTTGAAAAAAACCTGTAGCATAAAACATAAAGAAATCATCAGTAACTTACGACACAACAAAAGCACCAGAAGCGCAGATAATGTTTCTAAGAAAATACCACATCGATCTGGAGCTTGCGCCATACTACGGAGCATGGATCTTTTGGCGCATGGAGCAATTTGGCCCCTGCACTTCCGATGAATGATTTTCTAGGACATTTCAAAGATCGAAGCCTGGCCCCCGACGGATCGACATGTATCCACCCATCAATTCAATAAACTTGCAAATCTTGACAAATATCATATCCAATTCTCGAGCTCTCTACAATGCGACCGTTGCAAGAATAGGAGGCGCTTATGTGTTAGTCATATAATGTGGCGTGCCACATCTTCCAAAAAAATGACATGTCATTATGGTGAATATGCTTCTTCTAACAAGTTGCAAATTGCCGAGGCAAATTCTTCATTTTTCTATCCCTTCATCTTTTGCCATGTCACTCATAGTTGCCATCTCGCATGCTCATGCCATGTCATCGCCTATAACTTTTGTAAAAGTCACATTTTCAAAAAGAAAGAAGTTTGGTTTCTCTCTCTTATGGCACCTCATCATTTCCAGTGCCACATCACCTTGCTTGCCACTATTACCTACTTATTACACTAAAGAAATCTCCCTTTTCTTTTAATTGACCTAGTCATTTTCTATCTAAAGTGCATAAATGCTTAGTCATCATGCCACATAGCACACTATCCAAAGGAATGCCATGTCAGCATGGAGAAATATGTTTTTTTTTTTTTTTTAAGTTCTCTAGGCAAATTCTTTGTTTTTCCACCCGTTCATCTTTTGCCACCTCAGCACTCATCTGCAACCATTCGTACTTGTATGCTTCAAAATTTTCAAAATAAACTAGTCCAAACTCATATTGCAGACATTTGCATGTTGTTTGAGACTATTCTTGATTGTGTTTTGCAATTCAGTGCACAAATTTGACCACTTGCCCATATCACAACTCCTTTTGGCACACCTCAGCTTTGGAATATTTCAAAAACTCCATTAGCAACTCAAAATCCTCATGTAGTTTGGCTTTCATTGCAAATTTTGCACCAACTTTGAACTCGAATATCTCACAGATCTGAGCTCAGAATTGGCCAAAGTTTTCACCATTGCTTTCCAACAACTTTTCTCTATCAGTGTGAGTAATCAATAATCAAGAATCAATTTATCTCCGCATGCCACCTCGATTTGAGTACTGCTACCATTTTCTAGAAATGGGAAAGGTATGAACATATGAACTTTTGAGCTATCCTATTGAAATTTTCTTGTATAGATTGATCGCCTTAAGTGATCTGGAGGTTCTAACCCCAACTTGAGCATAGTTTCAAGTTGGCTTCTTGTGCTTGACTGTTAAGCCAGCCAGGTTGAGGGTCAACATCATGTTAGGACATATTCAGACCTGTGTCAGTTGAAGTTATGCAAAAAACCTACTTGCTGATCCAAAAAACTACTTGCTGATTTTCAGGACGGGTTCATCGACAAAATTTTGGATCCACTTTAAACTCGTTTTTCTCCATCATCCCAGCCCAAATTAGGCAAAGTTTTTCTCACATGTTCCTACAACGTTTCTCGATAGTCTTTTAAAAATCATGCAAAATTGTTCAGTTAAACTCGAGATATCATCATTTGAGTGTGCAGACATTGTTTTGTTCCAGGGTAGTGCACTAGCCAAATTTTCCTCTAACTTTGAACTCAATTTTCTCAGACATTTCAGATCCAAATTGAGCCAAAATTTTTCATACATTTCACTACAACTTTTCGCTGGTTGCTCCTCCAAAAATCATTTGAACAAGATCAACGCAACTCGAGATATTCAGATCTGAGTGCAACTACCTCATTTTGCTTTAGGGATCCTCATGTAATTGATGCCTTTTTGCATACATTTGGATAAAGATTTGATGCCTTAAATCCTGACAGTAATGCGCTTGCTTCTCTCTTTTTGTTTGGGTCCCATAGGCCAATTTGTCTCTGTGGACGATAAAAAATCTATTCTGTTCTATTCTATTCTATTCTATTCTTAAACAACCTGGAGGTTCTAACACACCATATCCAAATAAAAGCATGCATATGAACTAACACACCTGAGAAGTGTCACCTTATACACGCGTATCCCACAATGATTTAGTGGCCATGGAAGAGGAAGACAAGCCATATGAGTAAAGTTTTTAGAATGCATTAGAAATTATGACAATGTCAATAATTCCAACTCTTTTGAGCGCTTCTATTCAAGACAATCTGTATACAATTAGCTCTTGATTTCTAATTGCCACAATGGGAGGAAAATAGATCCAAATCCATGTCCGTCAGTTCCTATTGCTTTGCGTCTTCAACTCAACTTTTCGACCATGTCTCAAGTGCAAACGACCAAAACTCGATCTCCATAATGTAAACCCTACAATAACCTAGCACCACATAGGGTTTACGTTTCAGAGGTCGAAACTTAGTTGTTTTTATAGATAACTAGGTGCACCATTTTTGAATATACATGCAGAGCTATGGCAACTGAAATAACAGAGTTTGGATCTATCGGCCATCCGGAACGATCCCAAACAATCTTGTTACTACAAAAGGCGCTCTTGAATTCTAATTGCCACACTGGGAGGAGGATAAATCTAAACCCCATTCTGTCAGTTCCTATTGCTTTGCATCTTCAACTACAACTTCTTGACCATGACCCAAGTGCAAACGACCAAAACTCAACCTCGATAACGTAAACCCTACAATAACCTAGCAACACATAGGGTTTATGTTTTGGAGGCCGAAACGTGGTTGTTTTTTTTTGAAACATATATATAGAGCTATGGCAGCTGAAATAACATAGTTTGAATATATCGGCCATACCGAACGATCCCAAACAATCTTTCTACTGTAAACTCTTGAATTCTAATTGCCACACTGGGAGGAGGATAAACCTAAACCCCATTCTGTCAGTTCCTATTGCTTCGCATCTTCAACTACAGCTTCTCGACCATGTCCCAAATGCAACCGACCAAAACACAACCTGCATAACGTAAACCCTTCAATAACCTAGCATCACACAGTGTTTACATTTCGGAGGCCATATCCTACTCAGATTTGACTAGGATCTTGCATAATGTCATCACGTAGAATGAGGGTGTTGATGCCAGAAGACGGACCCTTAAAACACTCCGGAAGCAGTTCGCCCCAAAGGCCCTCTCTCGAAGGCCCCTGGCCACGAATGGGCCACTCTCCCACTTCAGAACTATGAACTGGCTATGCCAATGGACTCAGAATGTCAACATTACCATAGGGACCAAGTTTTGTTGGCAGAAGACCACCCCTTCTCCAAGAACCACCAAAGTAGCTCATGTCCAACATGTTCATAGTCAATTGGCCTAGGAGGTGATTGCGGAATAATGCCATGTCGCGCGTTCGTGTCTCTTTCATTGCAAAACATGATCGTGTAACTTAGTCTCTAGAATAATTTCGCTATTTCGGATGATGTGGCAAAGTCGAATCTCCATTCTGGTGCCTGTACTGCCCAAACAACAAAACACTTGGGTTTCTACGCGGGTTGCCCGCAGGACGCTTCGCGGTTTGATAAGTTCTCCAGGACCGATCTTGGATTTTTTTGAACCTACTCAAAGCTTGGTCCTTGAAAGGAGGATTCAATAGACGGATAAGAAAACCGAGCTCTGGGAGGGGGGGCATTAGCATATAGCCTCCCATGGAGCATTGCCACGAAAGGCTGCCTCGGCAACCTATCTAGAGCCTGGTGGCATTTCGGAGCCTGGGTGGCATGCTTGAGCCACCTTGGCATGCTGGACCTTACGTGGCACGCTAGAGCCAACGTGGCATTTCGGAGCCTAGGTGGCATGTTTGAGCCACTTGGCATGTTGGAGCCTAGGTGACACATTAGAGCCAGCGTGGAACATTAGAGCCCTTCCGATTTACTGGAAATCTCCACAAGCAATACCGGCTATGGGCGCACCATTCGGGTGGATTCTCCCCGTTTGAGAACCACAGTTTTATGCATGGTCAGGTCCATGCATGGAGACCCGAACTAGAAAGTAAAAGATAACCCCATCCACGTGACATCTCTTTTAAAGTCAGATTAGAGTCCTGGTAACGTTGCCTAAATAATAACCTACACCAACAACTCTGTCCAAGGCATCAAATTTCCACATATTGCATTCTTTACATGCAATATGCCATTTTCAGTGTCAACTACCGGGCCAATTTTTCAAGGTAGATAAAGATAGGTTTTTCAACCATTATAAAATTTTGAAGGTCTTACCAACCTTTAAATATGAACTTAAAGCTATAGTATTAAATTAAGACCACGATCTTTAGACCATGCAACCAAGCAAATGCGGCTCCTGGCATAGTATCCATCTAGCAAATCTAGAGGGCAATTCGCCCTAACTTATTTTCAGTATGCCCTACAAGTATTTTACTAAACCATAAAATACAAAGACATTGCATGCACATAACAAATTCTATGTCTCTAGAGATGCCACATTGTCCCCGATCGTCCCACAGAAACTCTAGCAAGATTATAAAATTGTCAAGTTCTTGTGATGAATATAGTATTGTAAGTCTATTGGGTAGATTCTTAAGTGTCCCATAAACGATAAATATGGGGTCCGTTAGCTCAAACCTACAATACTAGCTAGGGATGGAAATTAATCCCCCAGGAACTAAATCAAGCTTAATTAAATAATACATCATTAGACAAATCGAGGAGCTTTGTGAAACATCAAATTTCATCTAAAATATACTGTTCAATGAAATGTTATAACTAAAATTGTAATAGCGCCTAGAAAAGCACCATCAGACGATTAGTCCGATGCAATATCCGGACGAATAGTTCCGATTTTAAAATCGACGAATAGTCCGACGCGAAAATCTGATGATATATCCGGACGCTATATCGGCGACTTTCTCGACGATTATTCCGAGGATTATTACACGGCTATTCCCGACGATTATTCCGACGATATATTCGACAAAGAAATTCTCGCGACAAGAAATTCTCGACGCTTTTTCCGACGATACATATTTGACGATATTCCGATGATTAATGTGACGCCTAACCCGACGTAAGGCTTCGACGGCGATTTATGTGACGATATGTCCGACGTAGTATTGTCGAAAAAGCATCAAAATAGTAATCGCCAAGACGTTCTGGCACCAGACGCCGGGCAAAATCTCTCTAGAAAAATCGACGATTTTTCTGACAAAAAATGCTCATTCTCTTGTAGTGGTTGGATCTAACCGTTGAAGTTATTTTTCACGAATGTAAAACAATACGATACATTCCCAAAGTTGACCACACAAACAATATTCCAAGTGGTGGTGCTTTGCTTAAGAAATAACCTCAAAAAAACCATACTTCCTTAAGAAATAGATGCGTAAAAACTACGCCACTCGTAAAACCACATTTTCAGAAAAAACAAACCTTAAAAACTACACCTACTTAAAAACCACACCTCAAAAACCATACTTACTTTAAAAAATAGCTACATAAAAAACTATACCTAGTTTATATAAACCACACCAAAAAAAATCATACTTCCTTAAAAATAGCTTCTTAAAAACTACACCTAGTTATAAACTACACCACTTCAGAAAACCATACTTCATTAAAAAATAGCCACTTAAAAACTACACCCGCTTATAAACCACACTTCAAAAACCCATACTTCTTTAAAAAACAGCTATTTAAAAACTACACCCACTTATAAACGACACCTCAAAAAACAACACCTCGATTAAAAAAAATCATACCACTTTAGAAAACCATACTTCCTTAAAAAATAACCACTTAAAAACTATACCTCCTTATAAACCACACTTCAAAATCTTCCATAAAAAACGACTACTTAAAACTACATCTAGTTATAAACTACACCTCAAAAACAACACCTTCTTAAAAAACAACACCCCTCAAAAAATAAGCAACACTTCTTTTTAAAAACGACACCTCAAAAAAAAAAAAAAGACCACACCTTCAAAAAAAAAAAAAAAACTATAGCTCCATAAAAAACTACATCGCCTCCTTAATAAACCACACCTCCACATAACCACATGTAGATTTTTTGAAACAACGACATGTGGTCTTTTTGTTACTGTTGTTTTTAGGTGTGGACCCAGAATTGGGGTGGTATTAATCAAGCATTATTATATGACTATAACCTTTCACTCTCCCTTCATATCATAATGCTTGCATCCAATCGATTTTCTTAGCAAGCTGAATTTGCTGTCTGCTAATGGTTTTGTCAGTATATCTGCCAGCTGACTATTTGTATTGACATACTTCACCTGCATAATATGTTTGCTTACCAAATCACTTATAAAATGCATTTCTAACTCAACATGCTTTGTTCTCTCGTGTAGAATGGGATTTTTTTTTGTCATTTTGTATCTGACTTGTCTTTGTCGATAGAAAATCGAAGACTTCTTTGCACCATGCCTAGTTCACCAAGAATTCTTCTACTCCACATCAATTCTTTTGCAGCTAATGTTGTTGTAGAATACTCTGCTTCTGCAGATGACATAGCAATTGAACTCTGTTTTTTACACTTCCAAGAGATCGGTGCGCCACCTAATAAAAGTATAAAACCTGAAGTGGATTTTCTTTCGTCCAAATCTCCACCCCAATCAGCATCACAAAATGATTTAAGATCTAAGTTATCTGAGTTAAATACAATTCCAAGTTGCAACGTACCTTTTAGATATCTTAGTACCCTCTTGGCAGCCTGCCAATGACTTATTCCTGGATTTTCATAATTCCTGCTCAATATGTTTACTGAAAATGATATATCTGGTCTAATGCAATTTGCAAGATATAAAAGACATCCCACCAATTCTCGATATGGATATTTTTGCATTTCTTCCTTTTCTGCACATGTTCTGAGACATTGTTTGCTCGATAGCTTGCAGCCAGGCACCATTGGAGTTTTTACAGCCTTACAGTCTTCCATTTTGAATCTCCTTAGTACTCCCTCTGTATATTGTCTCTGAAATAAGGCTAGTGTTTTATTCTTTCTATCTCTGAGAACTTCGATACCTAAGAATTTCTTTAATGGTCCAAGATCGGTCATCTCGAATCTATATTTCAATATGCTCTTGCATTTTTCTAGAAATAGCAGTATAGCGCAATATAACAGAAATATATAGCGCAATATAACAGAAATCAGCATTTTGCTTGAACACATAAATATTTCCATCATCCTTTAAATTTGCAAAACTATGTTCCTATACCACTGCCTTGGAGACTGTTTTAGGTCATAAACAACTCTATTTAGCTTCCAAACCTTTCCATTCCCTTGCAATCCAGGTGCTTGTCTCATATAAATTTCTTCTTCGATTTTGGCATGCAGGAAAGCTGTGTTCACATCCATATGATGTGTTTCTAAATTCTTTGCATTTGCCAAGGCTAGGAGCATTCTTATGCTGGTCATTTTAACAATTGGAGAATAAGTATCCTCATAATCGATTCCCTTTCTTTGTGTAAAACCTTGCGCAACTAATCTAGCTTTGTATTTGATTGAATTTCCATCTGCTCCTTGTTTTATCCTGTACACCCATTTGCAGCCAACTATATTTTTATTTTCTGGCATATCTACCCATTCAAAGGTATTTGTTCTTTTGAACGCATTAATTTCTTCTTCCATGGCCTTTTGCCATTGACTAGAATTAATATTGCTTCATCGAAAGTTTTAGGGGCTTCATAATCAAGCAAAGCTAATATCTCTACCAGATTTGTTTCTATTATGTCACGCATTAATCTTTTACTTTTTCCAGATTCATTTCTGCAAGCATCGGTACTAACCTTAGCTTCATCTTGTAAGATTTGAGCTTGTGATCTCCTTCCTTTGGTTGCCTTTTCATGTATATCCAATCCAGTCTCTTTCCTGTGTGCTTCAAAACCTTCAGAAACTATTGATGCTTCTTCCTTTGAAGAATCCCTTTGTTTGTTTGATACAACTAAGTCGCATTTAATTAAAGTGGGTCAAATCTCGAAGTTTGGGACTCAGACTGAAAATGGGACTCATACTGACAAATTTTTTTACATTGAATCGTTGTTAGATCAGGGGGAGGGGAAGGGGAAGGGGAAGGAGAAGGGAAGAAGTTGCGGGAGAAGTCGAGAGAAGTAATGGAAGGGGATAAGTTAGAAGAAGGGGGGGGGAGGAAGTTCAAAAGGGGGTGAGAAGAGGGGGGCAAGGGGAGGTGAGAGGAGGGTGCAAGGGAGGTGAGTTCGAAAAGGGGGGAGAAGGGGCAAGGGGAAGTGAGAGGAGGGTGCAAGGGGAGGTGAGTTCGGAAGGGGGGGGAGAAGAGGGGGCAAGGCGAGGTGAGTTGGGAAGGGGGATGAGAAGAGGGGCAAGTGGGAAGAGTTGGGGAAGAGATGAAGGGGAAGGGGAGAGGGGAAACCAAAATAACTAAAGGGGAATATATCCCCTTGAGATTAAAAATGATAATATCAAAATATAATTAATAATTAATTTAATTAAATATAAAATAATTTAATTAATTTAATAAAAAAATATAAACCGTGTTCTCAACTACTGAGTCGAGAATTGATAAGTCTTTCCTCTGCAAAGCAATTGGACCTAACTCCTTTTAGTGGAGTCACAAGGTTCGGCAGAGGAACGCCTACTCTTAACCAAGAAATGAATGAATCTAACACTGCTGCACATATCGCCATCTCTAGTTCTACGATTGCAATTTGATTGCAATTCGGCAGACCAAAGCAGCATATCCACCTTGCACAAATGGGTCTGGGCAGAGCGGCTCCCATAGATATACATCTCGGAAAAGCAGGATGGAGAAGAATCAATGATGGTCTGCAACAAATCCAAAATAATGTCTACATAACCCGGTAGGACGTGACCCGGGATCTTGACCTTCTCCGTTAACACATGATGCAGGATTCGAATAACAGAGAAGAAGATTGCCGGAAGCAAATAAGCATTTGGCGAGAAGAAAAACCGCTGGAGTAGGCTATGGGCGGACCAGATAGAAAATATTCAGATGTTTTTTCCCTTTTACAGGCATTCAGATTGGCCTTCTGAAGAGATAGTAGATTGGATTTGCGAAAATATGGAGCTTTGTATGCCATCAATAGAGATTCCCGATGATGGGAGCGCCGGAATGGGCTGGTTTTAAAGGATTGGGGCGAAATGAAGGGGGTGGAGAGGCGACGTGCGGCGGGGCATATCGTGGGGTGCGAGGCGGATCAGGCAGGGCCGGATTTTGATTCCAGTCTTGGACCGAATCAATCGCCATCTCCTTTATATCCCTCGCTTTTTCTCAAGCTTGAAGAACCGGCTTAGTCCGGCGGAATTTCTAGCTCTGCAGGCCCAAGAACCGGCTTTAATCCGACATTTTTCTAGCTTTGCAGAGTCTTAATCTGACCTATCTGCTCTGTTTTTATGTAATCTTCTTTGAAATCCTTCAACATGTCCCGAGCTTGCCGCCATGGCTCCTCTTCTTTGTGTTTCTGGCTATGGCTATGAATGTAATGGAGACGAAGCTGGAGATGGAGCACCATGCCGGAGTTGCTGCACCGCTAGGTCGATTGCAGCAGAGATAACAGAGATCCACATGAATCGGCCTGAAGAATCGGCCTGAAGAAACGGCTTTGCAAGATTTGCAAGAATAGACTGTAAGGAAGTCTGCTTTTCAAGAATAGACTGTCGGATCCACATGAATCACTTCAAGGAAGTCGCGGACGGATTCTAAGGGCATGCTCGGGGAGGCGGCGACTTCAATACTGGGGCCAATTGCACCGCCATAGCCAGGATCTTGAGAGTTCGCCATAGCCAGCCACGATTTCGTAAGTGTACCAAATTTCTTCTTCTCAAAAGGTACGTACCAAATCTCCCCTTTTCAATTTCAAATTTGAAAATCTCCCCTTTTCAATTTCAAATTTCGAACTTAAGAGGTGGGAGAAAAAAAGCCAAATCTTGAGAGAAAAAGCGGAATAATACGATTAATGCGAAAAAAAAAATACGGATATAGCGTGGCCAATGGGTTATTTTTCTCTAAGGTTAATGGGTTATTTTTCTAAGGTTAATAGGAAAAAAAAGCGGGGTACGTACCAAATTTTAAATTTCTAGGATAGGCTGGAAAAAAAAGCTGGTTAAAGTAATATATTACAAACATACCATTAATTGGGCTATAATTTTATTAGTGTCGCTCATATAAATATTTGAATTTTTGTCGCAAATTGATAGTATGGTTGTGTTTATATGTGTGCTTGTATAATCATATTTTACACCTTATGTTGACCTTAGAGGTGCTAGGCATATAATTCTTATGTCTAAGATAAAAAGTTGGCTTATGCAAGATTATAGTATACTTTAAATTAGTTCACTTTATTTCAAAGAAAATGATGCATGGCTATACTATATATTATGTGCTAGTATGCTATACTATCTCTAACATATAATTATAATAGGGTAGATTCTAGAATGTTCTAAAATTAGATATTAAAATATAAATATTTCAATGGTGCCTGTAATCGAAGGTACTAGAAGGTTCTAAAGAAATCGATCTAGCTAGAGGGCTTTCTGGAAGCTTCTTTGGAACGTCATGCACCGTCTAGAATGATCTGGAGAGCTCTTTGATTTCCTATAAAAGGGAGGAGGCGGCGGTTGAATATTGATTGAAAAGTCATCATCTCTGTTTTGGTGAAAAGTCATCATCTCTGTTTTGGTGATTTCCTTTGGTCATGACCTTATCGCCGAAGCTTTAGACCTCTCTGCCTAGCCTTGCCATAGTTTTTTTTTAAGGCTGGGGTGTTCTTATTTATTCCGTTGCTCCCGCAAATCTGCTTTGGTAGAGGCGTGGGCGTATTTGTTACTCAAATACCCGTGATTCCGGTTTCCACCTGTTGTTCTTCTTTGGTAGGAGAAACTAGCTCCACATATTTGCCCATTTTTTTGCACTCTTTTAGAACCTTCTTCGAGTCCACTTTTCCCACAACCGTCATCTTATAATCCTTTGAATCAACACTAATGGTCTCAACCCTGGAAATCCCAAAGCGGTAAGCAGAATCAAACCCAAATTTTCGTGACCCAAGTGGTTAAATTTTACCTTCGATCTTATTGGGGCTTTCTTGACTTCTTGAGGCATCCCCGGCGGTGAATCTACGTCCACGATCACAATTGGTGCGGAGAAAAAAAGCGTATTAGAAATACGTTGAAAATGTAAGAAATTTAAAAGAATCGAGGGGAAATCCTACCTCCGCAGACTTCTTTCGTCCTTTTTGAATTTTGATCTTGGGAACCCATGTTAGGATTTGCAAGAGAAATCGCTTTGAGCTTCAAGATGAATCCGGCAGCAATGGAGGAAGGAAAAAAATTCATGCAAAATGGGTTTAAAGGGGAGGCTAGGGTTCGGGGTTTTAGTGTGCCGTAAAAAAATCTTGTCTTAATCTGCAAAAATGGTTGGGGTTAAAAGTGTACGTGAATTCTATATTTAGCAGAGGCAAGCCGAAGGATTTTGGTAGATTTTGGTTCCTCTAGTTCCCTGGAGATTTCTAATCGATTTTTCAGATAAAGAATGGATTTATATTTGCTTACATTTAGTTATGCAGGTCATATTATTAATCCATTCAGAATTTCACATTGCTCCTGAATATGAACTTGACGCCTTTCAAATCCTCTCATAGGGCATCAAAACCTTTACATATTGATCCTAAATTTCTTGATGTTTCCCTCCATAGGGAAAAAAGGGTTTGACATTGGGAATGCATATAATGTTGTTTCCTTTTATGTTATGTGGAACAGGAAGGGGTCGAGCATTCTTGCCAGCCCCCTGACCTGCAGAATCTATAGAGATGTGACTATGCATATTCGTTTACAGTGAACACTTTTCCTGCTAATAACCACTATTAATGATATATTTGTATAAGATAAGATATATTAGACTAGCAAATTTGACTTCTGAGGTCCAGCGCAAAGCTCAAAATATAACCATTGGGAGCATCATTACACACCCCTGCAGTTGACATCAATATCCCGTCCCTGGGCCGTTGATTTAGCACCGGTATGACATTGCTGATCGTAAATTCCACACTACCATTTTCTAAATGTTCAATTAGTTCATTGTAGATAAATCAAAAAGCAAATTGCAAGCACATTAGTTTAATCTTGCATGTTGTTATCTACATTCTAATGTAAAAACAGATGAGAACCAACTCTCCACCAATAGTAGTAGTCTTCATTTAATAATGTTTTAATCAATGGCTTACAAACAAATAACAGTTGTTCGGAGAATAAGCATGAACATTACAACCTGGATTGCAACTATGATATTGGATTGCAACTATGATATTATTAGATTTTTGTGAGACTTCGCATTCCATGCGACCCTTTTAGCTCCATTCGCATCCTCTTAGATATATGTATACATTCAATACCATGGCATTATTGTGATGAGAAAAGGTCGGAGAATGCATCGCAGAATGCATCGCAGTTAGATCTCATACTAACCTGGTGCCAAAATCGTTACCATGTTACCTCGTGGATTAGGTCCTTCCACGCTAGGTCATGCAGTCGCTGGCTTCAATAAGGACCAAATGAAACCTTCTAAAGACAGTAAAATCCTCTAATTTTGTCTGTTATTTCGGTGGGTCATGCAAAGATAATAACCAGTATGCAATATCGGCATATGTTACGTTGTCTAGTTGTGGCTTATTCTTGCTCTATTGTTATGGTTTGAGGAACCATCCGCTATGGTGCAGACAAATTCAGAGGAGACATGGACATGGGGCTTATGATCTACATATGAGGGCACATGTCATTGAGTTGGTTTACTGCTTGAACTCACTCCCTATATTACAACTGTGCATAGCATAACTCCTTACATCTCTATTAACAATGGACATCAAAACTTCATACCCTTAGATAATGCTTGAGGATCAAACGTATTCCTCAATAAAATGCCAAAAAAAAAAGAATGTGGCTGCCTTGTCACGCTTGGATAAACTGCTTGTACTATATAACTATATATTGCTTTGTATGGACCGTGTGCTAGTATGCTAATGCGTGTATTATGAAATTGTGGTAGTATAAAGTACTAATGTGTGCTAATTAAGGTGTGCTAGTATAAAAATGCTAAATACTAATGTGCTGTGAGAAAAACAATAAACTATGGTGTGATAGAATAATAAACTATGGTGGAAAATTAGATGGATAGATAGATAAAATGATGTAGAAAAAATAATCTCGGCCCTTGAAATTGCCTTTTTTTTTGAAGCCGCCTTTCTCGACTTTCATGAGTCGAGAAAGGCCCTAAACCTTTTTGCTTTGAGTACCTTTCTCGACTCGCGAGTCGAGAAAGGCCTTATGACCCCTAAAACCTTCTACTTTTCAAATATCACCATTCAATAGTTCAGTAATATCAATGGTTTAATACAAATACCAATGTGGCTTTATTGTTTGAGCTGAGAATCCGATAGCATATGCATTCATCTATATGATGAATCCGACATCTGCAAACACCACACACCATCAAGATATTATCTTCTACTTTTTATATTCCATTCGATTCAAGATCGATTATCGATAGCCTGATTCGGGTTCCATCTCCAATAACATCTGTATTTCCAACTTGGGTGCTTTGATAGGTCTTTACTCCATTTGTCCAAAAAACAACTTTCTATGTATGACAACATTATTCGACCATTGCCTTAGGTCATATCATTAAAACTTAGATCATAATGATATGTTATCATATTATGAACCTAGTATAGCTCCTTCAACTTAACTTTCTCCTGTGCGCTCCTGCCACAAATCATACAGATGATCTGATAACCATAATATCAATCAAGCATTATTATACGACTATAACCTTTTAGGATCCCGAAGCTCAAAACTCTTTTAGTCCAAGATCTACAAATTCGAGGTAAAACTATTTTAACCCAATTGGCTATACATAATGTGTGTGCCATGTGTGAGACGACTATTGGTCAGCGACGTGTGGACTTTGGTTTATGACTTTACGGTCTAGGTTTATCCTCTTATTAAAACAACTAGTAAAAACTTTAGCTTTTTGGTGCTTTAGAATAGGTAATCATGTGATACTTTAAAATAGCACTATTTCAGAATACGTGCAGAGGGTTGAAATAAAAAGGTTAAAATAATAGCAGTGGATCCGGCTGGATGCTATGGTTAATCTAGGGAGCCGATAGCAGCGCCGCTTGTGGAATGGAAGTTTGGTGCATGTTGCCTATGTGGAAAAAAAAAAGCCAGCCAAACTTTATTAGGTACCAATAATCCTACATCAATAATGCAGAATATATGCTTCAATTCTCTTTCTAGGGGACAAAATAAACCCTATGAGGCTCTCGTCACATCATCATGATTCATGAACTACCATGTATAGGCATCTTTCCTAATATTATATATATGTTGACTAATAATGACAACTATAGTGATGAAGGAAAATGTTATTAAAAGATAGCACGATCTATACCAGCAATTGTATCACGATAGGTCCTGCACGAACTTGTTACTTACATAATGCTTATCAGATCTGTTATTCAACAACTTGGCTTATACATATCAAATAGGGTTGATAATAAGAGAAGATCTCTGAAGTTGATCTAGAAGGGCATGATGGAGAATTTAGGCAATTTCTATTCTGACTCCTCTGCTACGCCTGCTCTGATGGAGCGTAGCATGTCAAATGTGGCCACAGTTGCTGAATCATTCGCCATGAACTACACGCTCAAAACTGAAGGTAAGTGCATAGACACCTTCTACCCTGCTACTGTTTTTCCAAAAGATTCTCACCGAATCTATGCTGTTCAAGCTCATGTCTGCTCTAAACTCTTCCACCAATTTGAGATCGAATCATTCGGCATCCATGATGGCTGCACCAAATTCCTTGACATAACAGAAGAACGGGCTCGGAATTTTGATGAATATAGTTCCTTTGATGGCCAGACTACTACCGAGGCTCTGGAAGATCCATCTTTTAAAAAATTCTGGGAATCAAAGTTGAAGGAAGCATTTCCAAAAGGCCTTCATAAGGAATTAAAACTGCTATTTGCAGATGTAGCAAAAGCAGTATGGGTGCTTCATAAGCTAGCATTTAGTTTCAATCCAAGGGCCACAATCCTGAGGTTAGATAAGGGTAGAAATTATGATACTAGATACATGAAAAGTGTGGTTAGCCTAGAAGAAGATTGTAACTATGATATAGCCTTTGTAGTGCAACCAGGATTTCGTGTAAGGGAACAAGTGTTCCAGAGTCTAATTTATCCCACTTTCAATCCAACATCGAATAACTATTCTACAAGCAAAGTGAAGAGTATGGCTGCAATGAATGGAGCGTTACTAAGTTTTTGCCTCATATTTAGAAGCTCTTTTTTTACTAGAAACTCAGCAAAAAGCGTTAAGCTTAATACATCTCCTGATGCACTAAATGAAGCATCAAGTGATGATGCATTACCTACAGTTGATACAAATGCAGGTTGCACCATAATGCCATCCCAAGGTAAAGCAAAGGAGGATTCATCAATGACCATCTTGGGCATTCAAGATTCAACTGGAATCACTCCACTACAAGAAAATGTGCCCACAACCAAACAAGCTGAATCACTAGATCAACCAGCCATCAGTTCAACCACTCAAAGTGTCTAATCTTCATGATATTCGTTCAGTGCAAACATAGTCCAAGTTTTGTTTTGTTCCAGACATAACTTAGTTCAATTTCAGTTCTTATGTTGTCCACTTTTAGAAGAATTGTGAGAAAATAGTTGCCGAATGTATAACGTTAATAACGTTTTACATGAACAAGCAAATACTAAAATGTATATTGATTACTGAATCAAAGTAAAAGTCTTAAAATGTGTGTTTTCTTACAAGAACAAGGCTAGTTCTACAGAATAGCAATGATCGTGGTGAGCACAATATTGATCTAGGGGTCCTGGACTATCTACGAGATCATGAGATCAACAGATAATACAAAGTATGCAAAAATGACATAATGTCCATAACTAGATTTGTTAATAAATATGAACAAGAAAAACTAGATTTGCTTAATATTATCTCAAATGTAGTTGGGCTTGGAAGTAGTCTTGTTGTCAATGTGGTTCTGAGGTGACTCCAGTTACAATGATGTGGTTGCTTCCCTGTTTTGTGTTCTTCTTAGCAGAACCTTTATTTAACATGGTCTTCTTCTTTGGTCCCGCAATGGCTTATAGAGATGGCATTCGTCCTAATATGGGATCATGAGATTCCATGGTGTCTATTTTACAGCATGTCAATGCGTGACCTTAATGTCTTAGAGTTGGTCTTTCTGTTTCCAACAATGCTTTATTTCCTCCTAGACTGAAATCTGGAAATTGCTCCTTAACATGAAAACCTGGTTGCACCATAAAAGCTATAGCATATCTATGCCCTGGTTGCGCTATAGCATATCTATGCCCTTGCACTACATTCACAACACTTGTCATCATGTATCTTGGATCATATTATCTAACCTCACAATTGTAGCCCTGGGATCAAAACTAAATGCTAGCTTATGGAGAACCCATACTGCTTTTGCAACCTCTGCAAATAACATTCTCAATTCCTGGTCAAGGCCATTTTGAAATGTTTCCTTCAACCTTGTTTCCAAATATTATTTGAAGGATAGATCTGCCAGAGCTTCTCTAGTGTTCAAACCATCAAAGGTCTTATAATCATCAAAATTCCCAGCCTGCTCTTTTATATCAAGGAAAGTTGTGCATCCCTCCGCTATCCAAATGATTCAATCTCATTAGAACATATAAAAGCTTGAACAGCGTATTTGAGATTATGAAAAGGTTTTCGACAAAATAGCACTAGTGGAGAGAGCATCTATGCATTTACCTTGATATTGTTCAGCGTATTTCTTAGCAAATAATTTGGTAACCTTGGCCAAATTTGAGATGGTGGTCTGCAGTCTTAGATGAATTCTCCGCCATTCCTTGTAGAACAACTTACTAGAGATGAACCTAGTGTAAACCACATTTATCATAAAGAATATCCTAGTAATCCTACTCAAACGTGCTACACTGGGCCTTGTGGGCATTGAAACAAGATATGATACATCACTCCACGACTAAAGACATCTGGACAGGACTTAATCTATATTACTAAATCAATATTTTAGTAGAGATTCTGAAGTGATCATGGGCAATGAGTATGTATTATAGCCTCCAGAATACACGAACTGAAGGATATTCTTTTCCTTACAACCTTGAACGGTCTGTTAAGATATAGCTCTACCTGAGTGGGTTGATAATAAGAAAGGATCTGTGTGATCGATTTAGTAGAAGGGATGGCGGAAAATCTAGGCAATTTCTATTCTGACTCATCTGCCACTCCCCTTTTGCTGGAGCGCGCCATGTCAAATATGGCCATGCTTTCTGAATCGTTTGCCATGAACTATATGAAGAAAAATGAAGGTAAATGCATTGCCGACTTCTACCCTGGTACTGATTTCTTAAAAATTTCTCATCGAATGTATGCTGTTCAAGCTTACCTGTGCTCTAAACTCTTTGATAAATTTGAGATCGAGTCATTCGGCATACACGATGGATGCACCAAATTCCTAGACATTAAAAAAGAGCGGGCTCATAATTTTGAAGAATATAGGTATTTCGATGGCGTGACGACTGCTGAAGCTCTGGATGATCCATCTTTCAGATTTTTTTGGGAATCGAAGTTGAATGAGGTAGGTGGTCTGGATGAAGAACTAAAGCTGGTACTTGCAAATGTTGCAAAAGCAGTATGGGTGCTTCAGAAGCTAGCGTTTAGTTTCAATCCGAGGGCCACAATTGTGAGGTTGGCCAAGGGTAGAAGTTGGGATCCAACATACATGAAAAGTGTTGTGAGCCTAGAGGAAGAGTGTACATATGGTGTAGCATTTATGGTGCAACCAGGATTCCGGGTAAGGGAACAGGTGTTCAAGAGCCTAATTTATCCCTGTCTAGTTTCGTCCGGTCTACCATTCAAAACCCTTTTGGCCCAAGATAATGACTCTATGCATGTGGCCCAAGATAATAAAAAAGCAAAGGATGGGGAAAATCAACTTGTTAGTATGCCTACTAGAAATGGAGGATTATTAGCAGTTGTAAGGCGTTGGAGACATCGTTTCGTGGCTAGGAAATTGAATGCACATTCTAGGTCAACACCTGATGTCAATGTCAGATCAGAAGTGCCAGAGCACCGCAAGCAAAATGTAGAAGCAACACCTCCTAGTGTTAATGATATGCCACAAGTGACGCCTTATTATACTGTTGATGGCATTCCAGAAGTATTATGTCATCACCAAGTCATGAAGAAAAACACAGAAACAATAGCTCCTAGTACTAATGTATCTTCTAGTGCAATAGTTGAAGCACCATGTCAAGTTTCAACACCAACATCTGATGATGCATATGGGGATTCAATATCCCAACAAGGGACTGAATGCAAAGGAAAGTCATTAATTAAGGATTCACAAGAAATGGCATCTGAACAAGAAGAGGTACCCACAAGTCAAGGCACACTCAAACAAGATAAAGCAGTGGACCAACCCCCCACTACTTCAAGAACTCAAGATGTGGGAGGTTCAGAAGCAATAGCTCAAGATCAACTTGCCGAACAATAAGTAAAACAAGTGAAGCATCAAAGGTAGTTTTCCCCAACTTCAGCACCTTAATACTTCAAGTTTGTTTTAGAGATAGAATTTTTGTTTACTGCATAAGTTATGTATTTGAGTCTTTGTCCAACTAATTGCACCATCTTATGTAAATAGTCAAACAAGTATACTATATTATCAAACACGATTAAACTTAAAACGTGGCTTAATTTGTGAATGACGAGTGGGGACCGTGAAATGTATATTTCTTATTGTAGGTCATTTGTCTTTTATGTTGTGCCTTCTTAAATAAAACGAAGGTTTATCTATAAGATTAGCAAAAGCACACAAAGGCAAAAGTTGAGAAATTTAGGTAATGATTATTAGAAAAGCTTCATATGATCCCCTCGTAATCCATGTTAAGAAGGGAAAGATGACAAAGAACAAGAATCATATATGGACATTGTAGATATGAGAAAAACTCAGGTCTTCACGTATGACTTTACTCTTAAGGTCAATCATAAGCTTGCCAAAAATAGTTGGCTTGTTGAAGTCATTGTGCGAGGAAAGCTCTGATGATGACCATATGGCAATGCTGCTGGAGATTATAATTCTTCGAGCTCTTCAACTGATAATGAAGATTCTGACACAAGTATAAATAACATTGAAAGCATTGACGGATATGATGATATCATAGATCTAGGGCTTCTTGATGGTTTTAAAGCTAAATCAAAATGAGCACATAGTTTCTCAACAAGGGCAATTTTTATATAGTTACCATGCGATGCATGTATAGCCTAATACATTTTTGAATATCATGTTTACTTCTCTAACATTATTTTTTATCCTTTCTATGTTTTCTATTGACTAAAAAATTCTGATGTTTTTTGTTTTTAGCCTTTTTCATATTTTTCTAAAATAAATTTTTATTTTTTTCTATTTCTACACTCGAGAATGGCATATTTGTTTTGCATTTTGGCCTTTTTTTTTGTTTATTGACCCCCCTAAAATCTCATCTCAAAGTTGAAATTTCTTAAGGGTGAAAAAATGCTAGACCCTAGCAAAAAAACGAAATTGTAGCACTTTTTAGCACTTTTTTTTTGTGTTTGTCTCGACCCTCGATGGTGTGGGCGGAAGGGCTCCCTTTTTTTTTTTTGAAGGGACAGAATGGCATGAAGGCTCGAGAGCGGGAGAACCTATTTCGAAGAGCCTGGATTTCTTGAGGCAGCTCTCGAGGTAAGATGTAGTCGGTTTCATTTTTGCTATTCTTTCATAATCTGCATCGTTTTGTTGATGAATATGTATAAGCATGGTTCAAGCATCCGGTTCTGCCCGTTCCTTCCTATCCTATTTTATTACGTCATTATAGGCATTGAGGATGTATTAATTGTCATAGCATGGTTGAAGGAAGAACTTGTAAATAGAATGATGCATGGTTTTTCACGGGCCATGATTTTTAGGCTGAAATTGTTGTTATCTGCATTTTAGGTAAAAGTGAACTTATACGCACGAGAATAGATTCTTTTAAGAAAAATCCCGGCATTTCTAGAACTAAGCAATGTAAATGTTCTTTGTGTCATCTACAATTTGCATGCTTTAAAACCTATGTTTGGATTAAATTTTGATGCCTCTATTTTTAATCAATTGGTTATCAATTATTTGTGTCTCAGTTTTTTTGTGCAACCAATTGTTTGTTAATTTGGCAATTTCGGTCGCTACATGTACAACACTAAAGCATAACTTGTAGATTGTGAGATGTTCCGTCCGCGAGAAAAGGTACTTATTTGGCAAGAAAACTAATATGCATGCGGCTATATACACATACTTATTAGCTTGAACATTTTTTTCAACTTCCCTATTGCCAATAACAAGGAGGAATTCCACACCCTCGGGGGTTTATCCAACAACGGGTGCCAAGCTTTCGGACGATCAAGAAAAAGGATGTGAGTCCACAAGATTTTGAAATGGTATGGAAGTCCCATCTTAGGTGGTGGTAAACTTCATGTTTCTCAAATCCGACCACAATTTGAAGGCGAATTGCATGATCTCATCTTTCGAGTGTACCGGAGAGGCCTTAAGAATTCAAGTTAGAACATTGTTTGCCCAGAGCATTTGCATGGTCTCATACCGTCCGTACCCGGGCTCGCTCCAAATGCTTACAAGGTAGATTGGGGAGTAATTTGCGTGAGAGTCCCCTAAAGTGCTCAATGATATCAATAAGCGGAGACTAGGTCCAACGGTGGACTCTTTTGGGGAACATTACCACCATTAGTTGTGAAATGAAGCGTCTTCTCAATGAAAAAAATGAGATTGGCGGACATTACGTGAGAAGGAACAAGAGCGCTCCAATTGAAGGCGGTTTGGCGGTTCGACAAAGTGTTAGACTCCTTAGTCGCTATGGCAGCAGAGAAGAAGAAAGATTACTTGGATTTAGAAGCCACCTTTCTTTGGTGATGGTGATTTTGCTATTGCAATCAATACATTAAAGATGGAGGAGAGGTGCATCTTTGATGCCATCGAAAAGATGCGGAACATCTTGGTGGTGATAAAAATCGGCAATAAAAAGGCGAGATTGACTTTCACGAAAGATAAATTGCAAGAAATTAGTGATCTTTTATGTTTTGGAGTTGTAAGAGCAAACATATTCTTGGTTTTGCGGCAGCTACATAAGGCGGGGAAGAAGGTCGGCGCCAACCATGAGCAAATATAAGATGCACAGAGGCATGCAAAAAAGTTGTGAAGCTTGTGGGTGGCCTTGAGACAAGATTATCAATTTTTGTTAGTTTATCATGCAATCACACTTACCATGTTTGTTGCTTCCATATTGTAAGCGCATAGCCCGTCAATGCATGGTTGATGCATGTAAGATGCTTATTCCTAGTGCTTTGTTACAAGAACTAGGCTTGTATTACCATGAAAGTGGTGGAGGGAGTGATGATGGCAGTTGCATGGAAGAGGAGGAAGACGACCGAGGTCAAAGCGGTGTAAATCATGTTGAAGATAGTACAAGCCAGTCTAGCAAAGAGTGAAGAACACCCTACAATTTGAACATAGGGGTAGACTTGCTTTCTTTGTTAGAAAAATGTAAAGTGTTCTTTTTTTTCTTTTTCGATTGTATTTTTGAAATTGGAAATATAGTTGCGGATCATTACCACGGATGCCAAGTCGAGAGTAATTATGTTCACTTGCCTCCAACTAATTCTCCCCTTGGCAAAATAATAAGTAAGTAACTATTTTCATAGGGCCATTTGATTTCTTGTATCACACCATATTTGTGCTCAAATGTGTACGGATGATACAATTTCTAAGAGCGTGGATGACCAATTGTGTTCTTTGAATTTGGATCCACTATTCCGACTCATGAGAACGTGGATGACCAATTGTGTTGCTGATTTTGGATCCACTATTCCAGCTCATGAGAACGTGACAGCCAATTGTGTTGCTGATCTTGGATCCACTATTCCAGCTCATGAATCCATTTGCAAGGACATCTCAGCAAAGGAATGTTCAGACGATGAAGAAGTCAGTGTTGAGGATGACCGCACGCTTGATATTTGTTGCGCTTAAAACGGTCTAATATCTTTTCACCATTACGAAAACTTAGTCATGGTAGCATATATTTTAGTGTGAATACACTATGTGAAACATATTTGTTGGAATATATACTTATGTCTCATGCATCCAAGCGATTGTACAACAATAATGATGGCAAAAACTTCTTATTACGATGGCATTTCATGTATTGAGCGTTACATTTTTAATTTTGCAGCAAACATAAGGAGAATGTGGTGATCTCTTACATGCAAGGGGCGAGAATCAAGGCAAGATGATTACTTTTATCTTTGTGGATACACTATGTGAAACACTATGTTTTGGGTGGTAATGTTTTAGTGTCTCATGCATCCTCGATTCTACAAATAGTAATGATGGCAAACATCTTATACTACTTCTTATTTCGATGGCAAACAAAGGGATAATGTGACGATCTATTACATGCATGTGTTAACCACATATTTGCTATAATCAACCACATGCATGTCTTTGTTTATCTCGGCTTCAAAGGCGATTCTTTGAAGTTCTATGATTCCCTTCTGACAATGAGATTTCATGCTTCATGAGTGAGGATGATGAGAATGATTAAAGATCAAGTCACACAAATATTCACACATGTTACAAATTTGGGACGGTTTGATTGATAACCAACTTAACCAAGTTAACTACAAACATACATCAAGTTTAATTGATAACCAACTTTAACAAGACATGTTTAAACATACATCAAGACAAGTTTAACAAGACATCATGTTTAACCAAGTTTAACAAGGCGTCATGTTTAACCAAGACAAAACATGATGTTTGACTCAGTTAAACATGATGTTGGTTCTAAAGACATCATGCTTAAGCAAGTTTAACAAGACAAGTTTAAACATACATCATGTTTACATCAAGTTAACTTGTTTGTGCACAAGTGTCCTACAAACATACAAAGTTATAAACACACAAACATACAAACATATACAAAGTTATAAACACACAAACATACAAGTTTGTATACAAGTTTACATACAAAGTTGACTACATGACTACACTTTGACATTTACTTACACATGAACTTCTACACTTTGACATTTTTGTTTATTATGTTTAACCTTTTCAAACACCACCATTGCTCCAGGGAGATTTTTGTTTTGACATTTTTGGTTATTATGTAACCACCATTTATGTTTTGACATTAAGTTTTGAAGCTTATGCTCCAGGGAGATTTATGTTATGGGAGGCCCTTTCATATGGTATGAAAGTAGTATCATAGTGCTAAGAAACCCAAATGTTAACAAAACCCAAATGAATGTTAACCCAAATGTAAAAATATGGTATGAGTGAAATGAATGTTAAAAGATATGGAATACATTCTATTTTGCATGGCTAAGGGGCTCGGATTTGAGCCCCATTTCACATCGCGACGAGGAACACATTATGGTTGATTGGACACCAATTATGCATCACGGCCGGGAACATTATGGTGCGATTATATAAGACACCGGAGGTGAAGAATCTTCACTCGCCTTGATCTTCCTTACGCTTCTAGCTTCATTGCGTTTGATCTTCCCTTAAGCTTCTTGATCTCATGGCTAGAGTGAAATACAGCGCCCGTAAGAATCAAACTGAGGAATCCACTTCTAGCGACCATCAGGAATGCCGGATGATGTTTGTGGCGAAAGTTTCGACTCTGGAGGTAACCGAATGAGGGAACAAGGAGCAAGAGTTTGAGATAAGGTGCAAAAATGGGTCGATCGTGTTAATGAGGGAGATGGCGACTTCTGCAGTGTTTATAGAAGGCGATGGTGTAGTCCTTCATGTGGGCGTGAAGATGATTCCTCCCGATTATTAGAAGCTTTAAGTGTTTCAAAATCCCCATGAAATCCTCAGAAGGTGCTAACTTTTGGCTCTGATTTAAAATAGTTGGATCTTTAAGGTTCGGTTTAGATATATATATGAAGGTTTAAAATAGTTCGGATCTTTAAGGCTCCTATTGTAAACTTATGTAAAAGTCGACCGAAGTGAGCTTTCGGTAAGCTTTTTTGTATATGCCTATTGTAAATTTATGTAAAGTCGACCCGAAGTGAGCTTTCGGTAAGCTTTTTGTATATGCGAAAGTTTTTTGCAAGCTTTTAAGTATGCTTTTGTATATCTGAGGCGATATTAATATAAAAGAAAGTTCTTGAATTTAACGTGTCTTTACGTTTTTGAGAGTGTTACGAACCTTGTGTCATGCACAAAAAAATGTATTTCATTCTTTCTTTCTCTTAAATGAATTACATGTTCCATCTACTAGTAATTGAAGCACAGCAATTGACACCTTGAATATATCATATAAAATAACATTAACTAACATAACAGAAGAATAACATGCAGTAAGAATTCTGTCTATCACTAACTAACATGATCTACATGATGCAGTAAGAATTCTTTTAGTTACATGCATGTTAGTTAGTGGCATATATCATATAAAATAACATAACAGAAGATCATATGTAGCTTTGAAATCATTTGAACAAAGCTTAAGATCGCTTGTGCACAAACCAAAATCCTTGCAAACCAAAATCCTTGCAAAATCTCCATAAACCTTGCTTAACCTCCACAAACCTTGCTTAACCTTCATCTGAGACATGAACATGAACCTAATGACATGCAAAATCTGAGACATTATTCAAGAAACCAACTTCACATAACTCACTAAAAAATAACCAAGATTAGAATTTAATCTCTCATTTTCATTTGTTACTGCTGTACATGAACATGACCTGTATATGTGCAAGGACTTGGGATGTTAAAATGTTTGAGAATGTTTCTGCATTTCTAACTTTGGATTAGCCATATCGGGGCATCCACCAGGAGCTGAATTTCATGTAGCTAAACTTTTGACTTCTTGGATGTTACGTTTAGATGGCCTGTCACAATATCTTACGCCTCATCTTCACCACTTTCCAGGAGTTTGCGTAAACATCAATGGTTATAGTAGACACATTTAGGCAAGGCGTCCATGATCAATTCATGTAAGTGATCGGGCAAATGGTACATGTCACCACCTTTATGGATCAACTCAAAATTGCAAGCCCGTAACTGGGTGGTCGTAAACATTACTTCGGGTGGCTTCTTAGCAACTCAAACATACCATTGCCAACACATGCATACCGCGTACTGTTGGGACTACTTCCCTTCTAGCAAAAATGCTGCCCCGATTGGTCAGGTGAATGCTTTATCTACTAAATGTTTAGTGCGTGTACATTTAAGCAAGTAAAAATCAGCACCCTCTGTGTTCCCAATTTACGCCTGCTTGACAAAATTATCACCAACATCGATAATGTCGGACTTCCCTCTGCATCACCTTCAAAATTTGGACCATCCACCAATGCAATGGGATCTAGTTCACCGAGTTAAGCTCAGAGTATTGCCATGTTCCAATTCTAGACTTGTTGATGCGACTACTATACTTACCCTTGCAACAAGCATGAAGCAAAGAAAAATTCGTAATGCGCAACTTGAGTTGGGTCAATCTTTGGACGGACGAATGGCATGAAACTTGCTCGATCCTTTCAATGTTGCCAGTCAAATCTCTCCTCCTATCTACCTTACCCAATTTTATTTCCCAAAAATATCTGCGGTAGCAAATGCTCAACTACTCTCGAGAATATGCTACTTATTATCATATATAGGAGCTTAGTTTGAGTTAACAAACCTAAATGTAGACTTCTTCTCAAGATGTTGGCAATTACTAAAGTGTGCTGATGCAAAAGACCCGACATCATGAGCATTTCGCAATAGTACGAGAATCCCTTTTGAGCATTTCAAATGTCATTGCCCTCTTTATCTTTGCTCTGCTCCATCATGTTCTCTGCAAAAGAAAAATACAAAATTAGAGGAGATGTTTGCCAAACAAGCGTCTTTGGCCTATAACATGCGATTAAAAAACAATGAAATGACCATGGAACTGTGCCATAACGAGAAATACATAAAAATTGTATGTGTCAAACCTTTTCCATGATCTGAAGCAAAATAATTCCACTCAATTGGAACAGGTTGCTTGAAAAAACCTGCCAAGATATAAGAATTGTCTTGCGCCTTTGAAGTATTTGGAGCGACCATCGGACCAAATGATATGCTTGTTTACTTGTGCACCTTCATTTTTTTGAGGAATTTAGCATGCTTATCTAGACAATGTTGCACAAACAACACATCATGTTCTCGATCATCACTAATATAAAAATGTGTTTCTTTTTATTATCCTTCTTCGATTCCTTCAGCGGACTAGCATCATCTCTAGGAGCATGTGCGTAGGTGATGTGGACGAGAATGGTGCATTGGAGTCCTCCAATGCAAGCTCTGAATCTCCTGTTGAATCTTGAACGTGTAGTTCTCGGCGAAGTCAATTACCGAGACTATTGAGCCTTCGGGAAATGTGGCCAAACATTTCTTGAATTGTTATTGCTTGCCATCTAGCCTCATAGTTATGAGGTATGAAGTCTTTCAAAACTAGTTCGGCCTGCAAAGGCCTAAGCTGCTTGATGCTAGTACTCTTGTATGCTAGTTTGACCACTGGTTTCTTCTTATTTTTTGAGGCCCTCTTATCATCATACTATTGAACTTGGTCATGCGCCTGCAGTAAGACAGTAAACAACATAAGCATTCTACATTGAAGATAGCATGCAAAAATATTCAGCTGTCAATTCAAGGATTGGGATACAACATGGACAAACCTATATCAGACCCATATCCACATCCAGCTCTTAAATCAGACCTGTTCAAACTATTTTTAAGCACAAAAATGCATGCTAGAACTGTCATTAATTAACATGCAGTAAGAATTCTATTTTTTGAAGATCAAGACTGTACATACAAATTAATCAATACAAATTACAAAATCTAGCATTGTACCTGATCATATTGTTCAACATGGTCAACAACCTGCAATTAGAAAGAAGATAAAATAAGCATGTAACATTAAAGAGAGCATGTAAGGAATTAATTAGAAAGTTAGGGATTAGCAAGGAACCTGATCAAATGTCTTCCAATCAATCATGTATTGTTGTTTTTTCTCTTTTGGACAAACAGGGAGTTTTGAAGGGCCACACTTCTTACATTGGAGCAGCAGGCATTCATGCTTGTGCCATTCCTCACTTTCAGCCTTAGGACAAGTTAAAGACCTCCACAACTCACTAGTAGACATGTAAGTACTACTCTTAGCTAAACAACTTGTCGGGGCCACATACAACACAATTGCATGTGCAATGCACGCACCATGAATCTGGAATCATTCCTCATTTTGTTAATTGCTAACCTGATGTAATCAGCTTTCATGTGATGAACACAACAACATGTCTCTCGATCTTTTATCTTCCTCACAAATTCTGGTTTCAAAGCTTCAAATGTCAGCGAGATATTAAGCTCGGCATGGTCTCTCTTGAAAGCTGAAGAAAGCCACCGCATAAGAAAAAATACAATGATCACTACTTCACAAAGTGCTAACAAAATAATTACGATCTAAAACAATGACATATTACACGAGTCTCTTCCAAGAAATGCAAAGGATGAAGCACCTTATACGCTACGTGCAATCCTTATTTTCAAGACATCCTTCTTGTTGGGTGAAACCCTAGTATTATCAGTCCAATAATCTACAACTACTTTCCTAATCTCATCGAGAATCTATCACTCCTAACTCTTCTTGTAAACATAGACCACGGTCCTTCACCTTGTTCGTGAAGACTCTTCTATTTCTTGCATTACTTACAATGCTTCTACTCAAGTTAAAAGTTCTAGACATTCTTTGAACAATTGATGTTAGGATCTACAAGGTAAACCATAGCGTGGATCTAGCTCTCAACACATCGAGTCTTCCTTGCAAATTTGTGTGATTCAAGCGAGTTCTTCAAATTTTCCACAACTTTTTTCTTGTTTTGTAATCGGTAATAGCATTTTCATCAACAAGATTGAGTTTTCTAGCAACATTAGAATACCTCGGCCGGCCTTACCTGCGGGATGGAGGCCTCCACATATTTCTTCCCTTTGCTTTCTTGTGAGAATCAGCTAGTTTCTTGGTCAATTGTTGCTTTCTTGACTACTTACCTTGGCTGGTGAATGATTCTCTTTGTTAGCATGTGCAATATCTCTATTCTTTTGTCTCCAAATCCGCTTCTTTTAGGCTTGGAAGCGCTTTCTTTCAACATCACAATTGCAATTGTTATTGCAATTGCGATTTCATGAGTAGACCATCACTTTGAGCGGGTTCACCACCAAAACACCATTATTTTCTTCAACCGCCCGTGTCGAATGTCTAGGTTACGCCTAAGATTAGAATTGGTTTGCATCATGAAGAATCGATTGTGCCAAATTGGAGCAAACACCACTAAATTCTGCAGATTAGCTCTTCGTAATGGTGAAGATTGGAGAACAAGCCACTAAAATTATATGCTGAACCGGTTCTAGCCACAGACTCAGAGAAAGATCGTGCCCAATCCATTGCTCTCCACTGTCTTGTAATCAAAACTAAACTCAAAAGAATATGGCCATGCATCCCAAAATTTCCATTTGAATGCAACCGAAGCCCCTTGGATTGATGACATGGTGCGCAAAATTTCCAAAGCAGGGAGCTCCAAACCGCTCTAGATCATTCTTGCTTTCGCTTTCCCGCTGCAAATGGTACAGGGAGAAAAAACAATGAAGGGTGGTGAAGGGTAACGGGTGATGGGCATGAAATTCTCCAGCACAAATTCAGCACCTATGTCCACGACGTGCTAAATTGCTAGGGTCTAGCATTTTTGGACCCTTAACTAGAAATGAACTTTTTGATGATTAGTCATCTTTTTATAAGCCATCCTGGACAATCTGGCTTCTTATTATAAGTGCTATTGTTTCTTTGGCAAGGATGGCATCTATACTCCCAAGTCAGTATTTTGTAAAAAAATGTATAGCAGTGGGATTAGGAACTTGTACTGGTATGTCCTTGCAATACATTTCAGAGTTCCCTTTCCTACATGTCCCCCTTAGCTGCAACTTTATTTCTGTAGCCGTATTTATTGTGTTTAGCCACCTTCCATCTACAAATAGTCCAAGGTTTTTAATTTAGGTATTTGAACTTCTTTGTTGCACTTTTGCTTATATATTACAAAAAGTAGACTGGTCTTCAGGGTAAGCAGAATACAAAAAACAGGATGAAGCAGAATACATTATTTAGCTTTCTACAGACACACACGCTCTTATGGATATCTAAAGTCCATGGTTTGGTTTCTTACAACCAAACCAACAACATATTATAGTCCTGCCATCATTCTATCTTCCCTGGGCATAGAAATCAACATTTTTAAAAGCACGCTTTAGGACCAACTTGAATAAGAACTGGCCTATTGGAAACAGAAGAAGTCTAAAAGAAAGCATGCTGCCTTTTGGCTTGCTTTGGCTACCACAGATGGTGCCTGGGTGTTCCTTCCTTGGTATGCTGCGATATGCGTATAATTCTCTTCCCTACCTCTGAAGACAGGTGATGTATCTATAGGAAATGGTGAGCCAGATAAAAATTCAGTTGGCAATGGTTGGGCAGAAGTCTCCACATAGTAAAGCCTCTCCGCAAGCCTACTTCCAAAATTTAACCTCTTTGCACTTACCTCTATCCTCGATTTGCCAAAATACATTGTCACCTCGACCTTACGTTCCTTTCCCAAATGCATACCATCTGTAATATTCAAAGCATACGTGCCTATTTTGACACATCCATCTTCTGTTATGTATTTTGGATTTTCACTAGCTGAACTGTACAGGTCTATAGTCATCCTCTCTTGATCGGCACTCGCTGCATAGATTGTGATTGAGCTTGAAGAATCCTCTAAAATAGACTGGTTACGCTTTACAATATGGGAAAACCTTGTACTACAGTATGCTTTCCCATCATACCATTCTATACTCTCTGTAGGATCTCCAGCTTTAAAGCTCAACCAAGATTTTAGGCCATAAGTCCATTTGCAAACTCTAGAAACAACCAATTGGGACTTAAAGCCCAACCTGACAGCCCCATGAACTACTGCAGAGCCAGCATTTGGAGGAACAATCACATCAATATATTGGAATTTCTTCTTAATGCATTGCACCAGATACTTATTTTCTGAGAACCCACCCACTACCAAAATAGATTTCACGTAGGAAACAGAGATCTGCTTCTTAACTAAATTGACAACTTTTGAAACTTCTGGGTCAAAAATTTCGTGCAAGTCAGAAGAATTGAGAACCATTACCTCATATTCCTTCTCGTTTCTAACATGTCCAACAGATCTATCATATTCCTTCCATTTAGTTGACAAGCTTACAGGCAGTTGCCATAGCATGAGAGAAGTTGGGGATCCATCAAAGCCACATTTCCTTGCAAGCCACCAGCTCATAAGCTCCATAATAGCCTTGGGATTGGATTCGCTATAGTACTTGAAGAAGTCTATTTTTCTCCAAACAACATTAAGGAAGTTAATGTCCACAAATGTTCCACCCCCCATGCAACCACTGCTCATGCCTACTTCTCGAACCTGCAGGGATCGATCGTCTACTTTTTGATGCAGTGCAAGATCAATGGTTCCACCCCCAATATCAGCTACCAAATATTGATCCCCTTGTCTTAAATTGTGCAGCTGCTTCTGCGAATAAATGGAAGCTGCTTCTGGTTCCAAAGCTATGGACAAATGATGCCAACTAGCGTCAGCATCCCTGCAATTTGCTCCCACCACCATTCCAGCCTTTTCTGCATAGATTTCCATGGTTTGCTTGGCACATTCATCCCAAATAGCAGGCACTGTAATACACCACTTCACACCTGTCTTGCTGAAATTTTCACCATAGCACAGCTTCAATTCACCCATGGCAAATTCAGATATTGCTCTAAGATAATCAACAACGAGCTTCTCGACTGTGAGCCCATTTGGAAGAACTGGCTCAGGATTGCCTGGTGCCAAAAACAACTTGAATTTGGTGATAAAATATCCCACATTATTATTTGAATCTGTGATGATAACAATTTCTGCATTGTTAGAATTTTCATACTCATTCTCTGGCTGATATCTCTGCGCCTCTCTGGCCCCTTCAAGGGCATTAACATACTCCAACAGCGCAGGCCAACCCCATGCTTTCAGTTCCAAGGAACCATAAGGTCCAGTTAGAGAATAGAAAAGACTTGTCTGAGTTTTGCAGTATCTGCCACCACCGGCTTCAACGTAAGCAGGCCAATTGTCAAAAATGTAGACCTCGTTAGGATTGCTGCGACGGGCATATGCAAATCCAGAATACGTAGTGCCAAAATCTATAGCCACTACCACCTCTGCATCCATTTTCCTATCCATCAGATCACCAGATGCAGGATAAGTGCCATAGGCCCCTATTAATATTGCTTATAAAATATTTTATGTTTTGTATATTCTACACTAATGTGGGAATACAACAGAACTTAACTGGCTAGCACATTGAGGCCACTACTACTTCTGCAATGCTGCATCCATCCAGATGTAGAAAAAGAATTTACTACTTACTATGCCCCATTCACTACAGGTATCCACGTCGTTCGTTTATTCCACAAGTGTGCTATTATTCCCTAGTCGTGCATGGACGCAATTGCCAATCGTGTCTTTCCATTGGCGGCTGAAAATAGTGATATGGCAGAATTCCAAAGGTTGGTGGCGCAATTCCACAGTTGGTGATTAAATCGGTGGAATCTCCAACTTACTTAGAATTACGACTAAAAAACCCAGAACAAAAAATTTGTTATTCTAAATTGCATGGCTTAAATTTTTTTGGACACTGAACCACTTAAAAATCACAGACAAGAAAACATTGGAAATAAAATATTTTTGTCAATTAGAATGCATGGCTTAAAGGCTCTTGGTATGACTGTTCTTGAAAAAATTTGAGTTCGTATGTTCATGAAATCTCCACATGAAATGAGTCTATCTATCAATAGTAGAAAGCATTCAAACACTCTATTGTGAAACAAGATAGGATGATTAATATTGAACCCACTTCTTTTACCCATTTTATTCAATGGTTGAGACAGACAAAAAATTTGTGTTGAGCCACTATTGAAAAAAATTAATCCATTTTACTATGGTCCACTATTGCATTAATTAGATCCATTGTTCCATTATTTACCATGGTCCATTATTTCCTTGGGTGTATATAGCCCAAGGAATCTCCCCACCAAAGGGACCTATTTAAAAATAGTAAGGGCCACACGTAATACCCTACCCTACTGTAAATAAGATTAAATGACACTTTATTCGATGATTTAGATTGAGACAATCATTTTGTGTTGATTCACTACTGACAAAATTTAATCCATTTTACCATGTTTCATTTTTGGAACATATTTCACTATTGGTGACCCTCCCCTATAGGTACAACGTCATGCATTTATTCCACACAACATGCAATTATTCCCTAGTCGTGCATAAATGCAATTGTGTTTTTCACTATTATATAGTGCTATGAAAGAATCAATAGAATAGGATAGAATAGAATAGAATAAAATAGTGTTGGGGACTTCGAGAAACACAAAAATCTACCTATTATTTGTAAACAATATGGCAACTATAGATAACTATAGTTAACTGTCAAAGAATCTACTTTGCCACCTACTGGCCTATGACACTTTGATATCAACATGAAGCATTCTATTACTCTTTTAAACCGAGGAATGTCATGTCATAGGCTCATCATTTTTTGATATATATAGAATTATTGATGTCTAGTTTGTCTATCTATATTTATATACAAGTGTTTGAACTTTGAGCGACTGTATGTGGTCGGCCCTGCAAAAGACACCCATTGTAAAAGATTCCCCTCTAGATTTCCTCAGTATTATCCTAGATTCACTTAGATTCCTCCCAAAATTCCCTCATAAGATTCCTCATGACTCTGTCGAGATTTCACAATAACCATTAAGATTCTCTCAAAATTCATTAAGATTCCTTTATGTTCACTCGTAATTTTCAAGATTATTGCGAATTCCCTTGCATTCCTTGAATATGCTCTTAGATTCTCCAAAATTCTCTCAAATATTCATGGAGGTTGATCGATATTCCTCTAGATTTCCATAAGATTCCCCAACATTCCATGAGATTTTATTATCGTATGAAGTTGATGGTATATATTTTATATCTATCTATCTATCTTGTTAATTTGGGTTTTCCCATTTGGCCAAAAGTGGAGTTTTTTTGAAGTTATTTTCTTAAGCTTTTGGTGAGTTTAGATGTTGGAATAAATTTTTTATTTTCAAGAATTCGGAGAATTTTGGGTTGCCCCTAGGGGGGCAAACCCTCGCTGAGGTGGTTTCTTAGCATATTCTAAGAATATGCTGGTATATACCTCGTATATTCTGAAAACTGCTTCAAACCTGCTAGCGTCCTTAAACTCGCGGTCACCCTCGTTAGTGGGCACCGTGTAACCGATAGCCGGAACGACCCTCTCCTCTAATGCATTTATCTGCAAGAATTGCATTCCAGGTCCCCATTATAATTCCTCAGAGCTCGAGCCGCATGCCAGAGCCCGAGAAATAGCCCTGTTCTTTGCTTGTGAACTAAGCCTTATCTTCTGCAGGCTTTTTGATCGGCCTGAGTGTCTGTGCTTAGGCTCTGCTTGTTCACAGACAGGGAGGCGGCATCATCCTTGTGTTTATCAGGGCAGAGGCCAATGTATATGAAAAGGATGCAAATAAGATACAGTAAGGTCACATAAATGTATGATCTATAAACTATCTTCTACAGAAGGCTATACATCATGAAACAAAATATTGGAACTTGAATAAACAGTTTCTGGTCTAGTCTGCAAAAAGATATGGTAGTGGCATAATATGTTCGAGTAATTGAGATAATATTAACGGTGTTGACAGCTCACTGTTCTCTTGACTTCTCAAGTGCCCAATGGCTACTAATGGACTTTCTGACTTGTATCCCTATTAAAAGTACTAATAAGGACGAAATGCATTCTTTTTATTGCAGGTGTTGAATGGTTTAATTGAACTGGGAGCCTTGCAGCCAACAGGTGACCTTGGGTCTGTAAGTTCAATGTTTGCAGTTTGGAAAAAACTACATTAGTTTATGCCATGTGCCATGTAAATCGCGATAAGTCATGATCTTTTATTCAGGTTAGAAGATCATTCAATTCTTTCTGGATAACCTAATGATCAAAACACAACGCTTTCAGTTATTGTAGAAGTAAGTATAAATTTCAAGCCATCCAATCGTAACAGACCGGAAATGATCTAATAATATGCAAAAATGCCAGGAGTTTGATTTGGCAGTTTTTTCATTCTTCCTCTAAATTTTAAATTATTCCTATGGTGGCAATTGAAACATTGTCAATGAATGAAATAGTATTTTCTGGAAAGGTGAATAATATGTCTGAATATGTCAATAACAGGACTTGTTCGCTATAGCTTCGGACCAGTCTTTTCGGTTTCCATCGACTTTTATGTTTGTTTTGCGGGCTTTCACCACATTTGAAGGTAAGGCTAGTACTTCCGGAATCTATTGTAGTTCATCTTGAGGACTATGTAAGAATGTAGCTATTGCCTTTCCATGTTTCAGGAATTGGGAATAATTTGGATCCCAATTTTTCTTTCACAAAAGTGGCCGCACCATATGCTCAGGTTATTTTTATGCCTTCTTGGCAGTTGTTCTAAACGTTTATAGCACTTATGAGATTAGAAAACTTGGTTAAAAAGTTAACTAGTTTTTCTACTCTCATGAGCTTCTCGACACTTGTCAATCCAAAAGAAATGGACAGTACATTGTTCAAGAGATACAAGGGCAAGTTTCTGAGGTAGTTTTTTATTTTCCTAAATATGGTGTAAAAAATCTGTTTTGATCCCTTGCATCCTGAAACTAACAAACTTAAATTTTGTAATCTCTTCTTTATTGCATAGAGTATTGAGGATGTGTGATTACATAGAGAGATGGAAGATGCTCATGTATTGACGAGGAAAACTGGTGAAAGACGTAGGGAAGGCAATGGTTATATAGCCAGAGTGTATAAAGATGTGGAGTCATCTGGTCCAGTTATATAATATTTAGTAGTTAGGGTACCTCTAATACTGCTACTGAAAGCCAACTCCAAGTAAAGCAGAAGGGAAAGAAAACCAAGATTGCTTCACTATTTGGCTGTAGACCAAAGAAACTCTTCATGCCTTTAAGGGTGTCGTTTGGTCATCCCATCTGCTCGTTGATCTCCTGTAGCATGGCATTACTCAAGATTCGGACTGTACTCCTACAAAACAAACTTTAAGATTAAGAGTTAGTACAAAACAGACTTTGAAATTAAGAGTTAGTATCAGGGTAATACTTCAAAATCTTTTATTAAAGCAATAGCCCCTGAGACATCAACATATAGCTTTGTTGTTTCCGGAATAAAATTAACAGCCAACATCATTTCTTGAGTAACCTACACACATTTTCAATTTCTATAGTTCATTACCTTATATTATATTGTTTATAATAGTATAATAGCTCTACTTTAAATGAAAAGCTGAAATTCCAAACTATAAACTGTCACTACTACAAAAATAGGTGACATTTATCCTTCGCCTTTTCACGGAGCATAAACGTCACTTTTGTGCCATTTGGGGAGCACAAACGTCATAAATGGCACAAAAGTGACGTTTATGCTCTGTAAAAAGGTATAGGATAAATGTCACTTTTGTGCCATTTCTACCTATTTTTGTGGTAGTGTGTAGAATGCAGTCTGTGCCATTTGTGCATGATATTTAGTTTTTTTTGCATAAATTTTATTATGAATAATACTATAATGATAGATCTACTCTAGAATACGTACAATATTGAGTAGATCTTCTATAATTCTTAGATCTGCAATATTGAAGGCACAATCCAGATGCTCCTCTGACTTAGCAGATCTAATACCTATCTAATACTAGAAGTAAGATAGTACTTCTCCACCTACAAGTATGTGGGAGTGGAGTTTCCTTCCACTTTGTGTTGAGACACATCCATCCGATTGCGGGTGATAGCAGGTTAGAAAGCATTTGCAATGCAGAACAATAGCCACAGGGCAGAGCTCTATGATTAGGGCCATCAATCACATATGTTCAGGGTACTGGTGGAGCCCATTCTTCTGTATGGGATCGAGTCCTACTCTAGCACCCAGTTGTGTCCCTTGCGACTTGGAATAACTTAGAACAGATGCATAAGGCCTTCTTAGCACGGGCAGTCGGAGTGAAATCCATTGTCCCATATCAAATCCTATTGCAAGAGACATCATTCTTACCTCTTCAGAGGACAGCCCTTGATAGGCACATTATCTATTTCCAGAAGGTTGTCAATATGGACGATGCCCGTCTCTCAAACCTGGCTTACACCACGGCAATGGGACCAGAATGGCTCAAGGCCTGTTGGAAGGACAAGAGAGCTCAGTGGCTAGCCAGATGGAATGTGCAGGAGCATAGTTGCATACAGTGAACACAGAGGATGATTGCGACAGCCTGTGGCATTACCTTGATACTTGTTTCCTCGTCAAGCTTTGGGACCCCAGGGCCCTGGAGCAGGTCAAAACAACATATTACAAGCAAATAGGCTGATTGGTCTCCATGGACGATAAAAAAACATTCAATTCAATTCCTTTCAGTTTCAATCCATTAGCTATGACTAGAATTATAATGACAAATCTACTCTAAGTCTACACATGTACAATAGTGAGTACTTCTGCCATAATTGAAGCTACTATTATTCCCATAGCTGCATTATTGAAGGTACAACGTAGCTGAACCTCTGCTTTATCTGATATAATAACTGAAGTAAGATACTAGTCTGAAATATTATTTAATTTCTAAATAATATCATGATCTCAAACCTGGTTAGTTCGAGCTGGATCAATGGCTTGTTGATCTGTATCCATCATGGTCTTTGCCTTGTTTTTGGCCATGCCACTCTTCTTTTCATGTATCTTCTTCCTGGTGACCATATTGAGGTCACCTTTCCTTCTACCCATGCAAATGCAATGCCAGTAAATGTATACAACTCTACTTTCATGCCATATCCAGTGTTCCAATTTGGCGACCAAATTCAACTTTATATAGCATGTTAAGGCTAAGTTCTGTCCTTATCGGGGAGGGCCTTACACTGGGGAGTGTACCCAGCTTCCATGTCCAGCTGGGCCATGCTGCCTTTTTAGGTTTTTCTTGTTGATTTTTTTGTTTGGTATCTTGGTCATTTGAATTTTGGTCATTGTATTGGTCATTTGAATTTTGGTCATTGTATATATTCCATATAAATAAAGAAAGGGGTGGGGAGGTGGGGGGGGGAGGGAGGGAGGGAGGGAGGGAGGGAGGAAAGATCATAAAAGGGCGGATGCCAAGACAACATGGTTTGCAATGGTAGATTCATTTCAGATAATCAACAGACAAAAATTAGATGTGATACATATGGGACAGTGTTCGGGTGTAACATTTCGGTTCTAGTTCTGTTAAAAGTGAACCGTATTGTGTAAAGTTCCAGAATGATGATGTGCAACTAGGTGGCATAGATTCTAATATGCTAGTGAAGGCCATAATACAAAATATAGGGGAGTATACAATGGCATCGATCCGAGCCCTCGGATCAGTATTCTAGGAAGGGACGAGCATCTATATAAGTGCTCTTCATTCTTGAGGCCAGTTATCGATGTCTTCTCACTACAACATTTTCTTTCCTTGCCCATTGCTTCCCCCCCTTACCCGCCCTTATATGTTGTTTGAGTTCATTTTGTTTTCCATGTTTTTTCCTGTTTCAATACTGACCATATTGTCTTCCACGCGTCGGTGTTGATGTGGTGATGTTTCTCCACAGACATGGTACTGCTTTATTCCACCTGCTGGGGTGATGCTGCTTTATTCCACCTGCTGGGGTGATGCTGTTTATTTCCACCTTGAAGATGACGCTATTTTCTTTTCCATCGCTTAATGTCATTTTTCTATACATCATCCGTACTAATCTTTCACATCGTTTGTTTTTTATTGTTTAGGGAGTCCCATTCTTCTTCTCCCTAACCATTAATCGGTGCTTTTCATGTGTTTTACTTGTTTCAGGTACTCTACCATCTAGCGGGTTCACTCACTCTTGTGTCCATTATTGCTTCACTTCATTTGATTCTCCAAGCAACCATCAAGGTTGTTGGCGACTATTTCTCACTAGGGTTTTCCTCGAAAACCCGAAAGGGCAGGGTTTTTCACCCTGATGAGAAGTTTTCGCCAATGCCCTTATTATTGCCAAAGCATATTTTATTATTTTGCCTGTTATTTTGCTACATATTCTAAACGAAGTGCACCCTGGACTACCACAGTCGTCGGATTCGTCGATCCTATGACTCAGATTGTCTCTGGACATCTTTCGTTTCGCTTATAATCATTTATGATTGGAGACGCCTATGATTTTGAAATATGAAATACGATTTCGCCTAAGGTTTTGAGGGAATATCGTACCTCTAACGGCTTTGCCTAATTTTTTAGAATATGAAATACGGGGGCTCGAACCTCTACCAAATTAACTCAATGTCCTAATAAAACTACATTAGCCAACGTACCCAGTGAGCTAATATAATTATTTTTTATCTTGAATCTATGTTTTTTTTATAACCACCCATTCAATTGTTTTAGGAATATATAGTCTATGGTTTCAGGAATTGTTATTTTTACATCCATATCAAATCCCGTTATTTTGCTACATATTCTAAACGAAGTGCACTCTGGACTACCACAGTCGTCGGATTCGTCGATCCTATGACTCAGATTGTATGTTGGGGCGTCTGGACACCTTTCGTTTCGCTTATAGTCATTTATGATTGGAGGTGCCTATGATTTTGAAATATGAAATACGATTTCGCCTAAGGTTTTGAGGGAATATCGTACCCTATACGGTTTGCCTAAGATTTTAGAATATGAAATACGGGGGCTCGAACCTCTACCAAAATAACTCAATGTCCTAATAGAACTACTTTAACCAACGTACCCAGTGAGCTAATGTGATTATTTTTTATCTTGAATCTATGTTTTTTTTTTATAACCACCCATTCAATTGTTTTAGGAATATATGGTCTATGGTTTCAGGAATTGTTATTTTTACATCCATATCAAATCCACCTGGAACCTCCTGTTATTTTGCTACATATTCTAAACGAAGTGCACCCTGGACTACCACAATCGTCGGATTCGTCGATCCTACGACTCAGATTGTATGTTGGGGCGTCTGGACACCTTTCGTTTCGCTTATAGTCATTTATGATTGGAGGTGCCTATGATTTTAAAATATGAAATACGATTTCGCCTAAGGTTTTGAGGGAATATCGTACCCTATACGGTTTGCCTAAGATTTTAGAATATGAAATACGGGGGCTCGAACCTCTACCAAAATAACTCAATGTCCTAATAAAACTACTTTAACCAACGTACCCAGTGAGCTAATGTGATTATTTTTTATCTTGAATCTATGTTTTTTTTTATAACCACCCATTCAATTGTTTTAGGAATATATGGTCTATGGTTTCAGGAATTGTTATTTTTACATCCATATCAAATCCACCTGGAACCTCCTGTTATTTTGCTACATATTCTAAACGAAGTGCACCCTGGACTACCACAATCGTCGGATTCGTCGATCCTACGACTCAGATTGTATGTTGGGGCCTCTGGACACCTTTCGTTTCGCTTATAGTCATTTATGATTGGAGGTGCCTATGATTTTGAAATATGAAATACGATTTCGCCTAAGGTTTTGAGGTAATATCGTACCTCTATACGGCTTTGCCTAAGATTTTAGAATATGAAATATGGGGGCTCGAACCTCTACCAAAATAACTCAATGTCCTAATAAAACTACTTTAGCCAACGTACCCAGTGAGCTAATGTGATTATTTTTTATTTTGAATCTATTTTTTTTTTTTTTTTTTTTTTTTTTTTTTATAACCACCCATTCAATTGTTTTAGGAATATATGGTCTATGGTTTCAGGAATTGTTATTTTTACATCTATATAAAATCCCCCTGGAACCCCCTGTTATTTTGCTGCATATTTATTTCCTTTTCTTGTGGGGTAGCTCGACGTTGTTCCTATGGTCAACTTCCCACTCATACTTATTATGATGAAAGACAAGCCTATCTATCTAATCTGCCAGTTTTTGTGTTCTTTGCGAGTCCCTTACCAGAATGCTTTTTTACGATCGGCTTGCAGAGATAAGCCTTGATATTTCCCTTGGCAACTCTTTTTATAGACCATGGGGACAATGCCTTTTGTTGAACATGTTGGGTGTGAAACTCAACAAGCAGTGGGATTCTTGGTCCTTCTAATGTTAAAGTAGCATTATTTCTGAGTACTCTGTTTGATTGACAATGCTGGAAAATGGAGCTTAGTTACTTGATGGGCTTGGAAAATGCAACATATTTGCTTGTTGGGCTCAATCCACACAATCAATAGGCATGAGATTTATTGACTATGCAGAGCAATACCGTTTTTACAAGGGGGTACAAAAGTTACGGGAATAGTAATTTTGCATCACTTTATAAAATGGTATTGATTTTTATAATCACGATATGTGGTGGATGGTTGCATAGTCAATGATATTTGGAGCTCTGATCTGGCCTTCTTTCCTTTGGACTTTATGGTAAACCATGATGGCCACTACAAAGGAAGTCGTGATGTTAGATAGATAGATAGATAGATAGATAGATAGATAGATAGATAGATAGATAGATAGATAGATAGATAGATAGATAGATAGATAGATAGATAGATGAAATTCTAACGTCCGCGAAAACCCAATCAGGTTATGGGACTCAATACAAGAGACGGGGCATAAGCCCGATACAGTGACGAAAGAAAAGGAATATGAACATAACAAAACACAACAAAAATAATAATAAGCGTCCAAGCAGATGCATATGAGCTAAAGGTAAGCAAACCATGGGTTTTGAGGCCACTGGTCTCGGATAATAGCTGTGCCTCCCCGGTACACTGCCCACTTTCGCTGTAGCCTGGCCTCTCGCACCTTACACAACTCCTGGCATCGTCTGGTCAGCTGGAGCGGAGAGAGATCCTCTTGAACTGAAAATTGGGTGTCTTTTGGATGACTGCCATGTTGAAGGACATACAGCATGTCCTGTGAGCTATTGAGCGGCACGACGATATGGCGGGCCTCGCCTCGGCCTCGAGCCCGACCACTGCGCCAACCGTAACAATGGCGGGCCTCCTCGAATATGCATAATGTCTGTGAAGAAGTTAGTGCACCTTTCTGCATCAAGGCGGATTTGCCTCTAGCACCGGACAATGCGCAAATTCAAGCTTACGCCCCATCGTTATGCGGCGACCCTCGCCATCTGCGTGTTCCCAGGATCCTTATCCTGCATGGGATTGCAATCTTGTTCCTGCTCTTGCGTGCCATCATGATCTTTATCTGCCATCTCTACATCGGCAGTCCCATAGGCTTCTGTTTGCACCCCATCATCAATGCATGCGCTCTCGAGGGTCTGGGTTTGGGCATCAGTGTAGAATTTTGGGCAAGAGGAGGGAGATGGTTGCGAGGTACCTGCCTTCAAGATGGCGGAGTAAAGCAGATTCCATTAAAGTTGTGCCCGCACATTTCTCGGGTGCACAATCAAAAGAGCCATCAGAACTCTTGTAAATTTAGATTGAAAGCAGCGGGATTTCCTAAAGTTTTTTCCTCTGCCTCTCTAGATCAATGTAGTTTAATTACTTGCTAGCTCCATTATCCAAAGTGTACCCCACTTGAATCTCTACTGGATCCGACTTTGACAAACCTCCGGTCCCTCTTTCCTTTTCTTTCACATTCTAATCCTAATAGATGCATGATATCATTCGGCTTTGCTCTATGACATACTAAGTAACATATTTGCAATAACTGACCTAGGACCAATGAGAATTGAAAATTGCTAATTTGGAACCAGTGAGTATGAAGGAATGGTGTAGAATGATCTTAGATAATAGCCTCAATGATGCACACTGGAACCCACGCCTAAACTTGCAGAGCAAAAGCTTGTGAGATATACGGAAGCATGGTGGAGACACTCAAGCTGGGACTGTTCCACATAGCCTGTATACTACATTTTGTAGTTCATGCGCGACACCCAACTGCGATAATCTCTCCTACAACTTCTTCCTAAGCACAGTGTCAAAAGCGTTTGCAAAATCTTATGGCAGGTACAGAAGCTTTCCATTTGACTAACTTCCACGTAGGATGTTCCCTCCTTTTAATCACAAGACTCATGGAGTTGTATTAACACCTCTCTTTAAAATAATGTTGTTACCACCACTGCTCAGATCTTATATATGTCTGATTCAACAATCAGTACAATTTTCCTTCAAATAACTTTATGGATCATTTTTTGAAACATGAACAATGTGAACTTAGCTAAAAGTTATCATTTGGATGAAGTTCAATTTCCAGTTTGAGTTAAATAGATGTGCTTTGGCTCCTTCGCTTAATAGGGGGGATAAATATTATAGAGATTGGTAAAAATTCATCTTATCTTATCTTATCTTTTGCGTCAGCTTTCTTCCTTTGTTTAACCAAAATTCTTTCCTGCATTGTTATCGCATTCCTATTAGGGTGTAAATATAGCTTGAGATATACTAATATGTGATGGCAAAATACAATGACGCTCGCACATTTATTCATTGCATGCCACCTACAATATCTACAAAATAGGAAAATGATTCATTCCTTTTCCAGTGCAAAGGCACTATGCCCTCCTGCAAACATTTGAGAGATGCATTTTAAGAGGATCAGTATTTGATCAATTTGATAATTTCTCCATCTAAGAGGTGTTTGTGTGGAGGTTTTCTGGACCATCATCCGAAGACTATGAGGACATGATTTTAGAGGGAAAGATTTCCTATCCAAGTTCTTCTGATAGCACTCTGGACTCAATCACATTGAATATACAGAAACGCCTTTGAAGACGAGAGGCGTGAAAAGGAGATAGCAGAGCGGGATGAAGAGTGGCGGAAGTGTTGGGAGGGTATGAGGAAGCAAATGGTGTTGAGTGCTCTAGATTCTGATGATGATGAGGAAATTGTTGAATAGCTATTGGAAGAGATATTAAGTGCAGACAAGTATGATGATGAAGTGGAAGATGAGAATGAAGAAGAACAAGTTGATTGATATTGGATCTTGTCACTTTCAGCATGCGTAACCTCTCTTTTTTCTCTCCTCCCCTTTGTTGATAAAATAGAAAATGAAAATTCTGTTTAACATAGCTTTTTTTTTTTTCATATGAAGTTTGGCGCCTCCTAAATCTGCCTAAACATGTATGGTATGAAAAGAGTCAGGAAGCTCTATTAGAAGGCCTCTCTTGTTGTATATTTTGTTTGTTAATATAAAGTACGTCAACTCAGACTATTCTTACTTATATTCATTCAATGAAAATATTGTTCATTGGAAAATTACATTGGCAATAAGTGATATGTTCTCGTGAAAGCATTAGTTCAAGATAGTGTAGTCTCAAACTAGAACTAATCTTCAACAACCTCATGCAATCTATCTGCAAATCTCGAGGATGAAGCATGCTACATTTACAGTTCAAGATAACATTGGCTTTCCTTTCAAAAATGTTATAAAAACTCAGTTTCAAGAAACTAATGGATGCATTAATATCACGAACACCTTGGACAGGCAAGATTGACAACTCCACTTATGTTTGGGACATCTTTGAAATATAAAGGAATCTTGACAGAACTCAATAGTCCTGTAAGAATTTTGCGGGAATCTTTGGCGATCTAGAGAAATCTATGCAAACCTATGAAAATCTCCAAAAGTTTTTCACATCGAGTATTTTGCAAAAGAAAAAAATTGTAAAATACTACGGCCTCATTTGAAACCCATCCTTGTGTCCATCTTCGTTAAGAACAAAGGGTCATTTGTATCTTTGTTGATTTTGATATTATGATATTTTGTTAATACGGAGAGCATTTTTTGGAACAAAAAGTATAATGGATGCTTCAATACATGTTAAAATTTATGAAGAAAACTCATTTTTTATATTAGAAAGTTCTCATATGTCGTGGTGTGTCAAAATGGCAATCAAATGGTCGAGATCGTCCCTCTAAATCCAATGGCCCGAGTTAAGCTTTAAGGCTGAGATTATATGATTAGGGTTAGGGTTAGGCAGGAGAGCAAGTCGAATTATTTCAACAAAAATGCTTGGCCTAGTGGTAGGTATGGGGGATTCAAGGGCATGGACCAAGATTCAAATCCCTCGAAAAAAACATAAAAATTTTCAAAGCCCCCCACTAAGATGGAGGGAGAACACGAAGTGCCGAGATCGCGCCGCTTGGAGCCTCTTTGATCGTCGATCTGGCATGACTTACTCAGTTGCATACTCACGAACATCCATTTGTCTCTAAAAGGAGCTTATTGCCATGTATTGCCAATTCGAAATTATTGCTTATTGGGAGGCCTATTCAGACCTATTACTAATTCCAAAGTATTTCTCATGAAGGGCATATTCATACCTACCACCATGCACACTATAGATACATGTTAATCAACACCTATATATTCATACCCATGTTATTCAATATTCATTGGTCAATCTATGAGGAGCTTATTACCACCTACTACCAATTCCAAAGCATCACCTATGAGGAGCTTACTCACACCTACTATCAATTCCAAAGCATCAGCCATCACGAGCTTACCCACATCTACTACCATTTTCAAAGTATCACCTATTTTGAAAAGTTTCTACTCTTGAATTAACATCTAAGCATATAGAACATTGGTTCTTTGCAATTTTTCAAAAAAAATTCTATTGTTAGACTGAGGTGCTCATTGCGCATCTAAAACATCCTATTTTCATTTTTTGCAAAGTTACCGAAAAGAATTTCTATTTTTAGACTAGGGTGCTTACCTATGAGTATCTGGAACATTCTATAACATTACTAGAAAATTGCCCACCGTTGGTGGGCTTTCTATGTGATTCTATATGAAGATTCCAAGACTAATGTGTTGTCTATGAGTAAGTGACGTTAAATTGAGTTTTTAATGTATAGTAAGATGTGGTTGTGTCTTCTGATTTGGCAAACCTAGTTTGAGTAGTGCTTTCATCTATTTTCTTATTGCAAAAGTCCTCTTTGTTGTAAAAATATAAAGCGCTATCTTTGCCAAATCACAAAAAGGATTGTTAGCCATTGTTAACAAAAAGGAAAATTATGGACAAAAAATTGCCTTAGGCAGAACGTCGCGACCTAAGGAAAGGGCCGATTTGGCCGAATGGATCAAGAAAAAAGGGTGATGATTCTAAGAATAGTGCAAGGAAAAAGGATTAGGCAAATCAGGAAGAACGATGGGCATCACAGAACCAGTGTTCAGATTATCGACGGTTTTACTGGGAATTTCAAAGGGGGCAAAGCATCACTAAGTACTGCGGCTGCAATGGATCAGGCCAGAATTGATGAAGGCCATGAAAAAACTGCTCTAAAAGATTGTTAGGGTTCGGCTCTAAAGTAAATAGGCATGTATTAGGCTGATTGAGCAATCTAAGGATTGCCAAGGATGAAAATTCGGCAACAACCAAGATCTGAAAGCAGGCCGAAAGTGGAAAATTGCAGCCATCTGTGCGGTGTCTACAGGATTGATCACAAAGATAGAGGCTGACCTTCTATTACACTCGCGGCATGCCACGTGGCACAATCTGTGCCCTCGATTACATTTGATGCTTGACATGTACATACTTATTGAATAATTTTATAATATATAGGAAGATATACATTTCACCATTTGAGGTTCTTCAATGTTATAGATAGATAGATAGTATTTTTACGTCATGCCGAAGTGTAGTATAAGAAGATACCATGCAAACATTGTGGTCCTTGAAATTTGTTTCCCCACAATAAATAAAGCATTTTATCATGCCTATAAGGTGCTTATCTAAAACTTGTGATTATCTAACACTATGCAAAGTATGAGTATAATTAACTGTTGTGCATTCTTCTAGATGTATTAAGGTGTAGTATTCATTTATTATTCAAAAATGTTGTACAATGTGTTTCTAGCCTATGGATGTACAATGTATCCATAGTCAAGCTTTTGATTGTGGATGTTTTCCTATAACTTATCAAAAAACTTGATCATTATGGAAATCTTGTTGTAGTAATCATGATTCAAATTGTAGATCTTGTGTATAGAAGCTATATTTCAAAAAATATATCTCTCTATGTAGCTATAGCGATGATAAGCGATGCCCACAAACCCATTAGGCGAGCCTCGCAAGAACTTGCATGCATCTAACTTGAAAACTATGATTAGCAATGCCCACGAACCCATTAGGCAAGCCTCGTAAGAACTTGCATGCATCTAATGCATTATTGTATCATTAATACTTTACTTGGAGTAGGAAGTCATCGTGTTGTTAGACCTATGCCATGTGGCACTATGAGACGATCCAAAAAAAATGTAGATAAGCAATAAAAGCTTGATACATAGACAATATGGCTTGCAAAGTCATGTGTATCAGATGGTTGTGCCAAAACCCTAAAAAATATGTAAAACCACAGGGGTGTTCCCTACCTACTATAGGTGAACATGGGTAGCTCACCTATAACATCATTTGACCTTAGTACATATTTGTTCCAACAGAATTACGATTCGGTGAAAGCAAGGCAACTCAACAAAAATCGTGAAGGCAGATGGTATCTAAAGACCATTAAGTATATGCAGAAATAAAAATTCGTGCATTGCACTTTCTTTTCAAATATAGTGGACCATATCAGATTTGACAAAACCTTCAAGGAATTGATGATAAAGCTTCTGCCTAACGAAGGTCCTTTGATAAGTCCTGAAACCAACGCACTCCATGTGACTACATTGGGACATATGCCTCCACTCGCATATTCTCAAACCATTCCAAGCATAATTGACTTCTTGATAGGAGGAAAACCTGCAATTATTGAACTTCATGATACAATTTCATTGTATGCCTCCTTAAAACATTTGCATTTCATATACATATTGATATTCCTAAAGGCAACTAAGTCCTATCATGATTATCTGCTTATAAATAATTCTGCCATTATATCCCAATCCTGATACACTGACACATGAAAGAACTTAGAATTGTGATCATTTCCAGCTGCATCATACTGAAGCAATTAGAGCCAACCAATGCTCTCCCAACTGAGTGTATCCTGTAATCATTGCACTCCATGGACAACATTTAGCATTGGCAATTGACAAAAGATTCGATCTGCTTCTTCTAGACTTTCACATTTTGCATGCATGTCAAGTAAGGTACTATCCACCATGATTCTGGAATGTTATATCAATTAGACTGCTCCCCACAGCAAGCTGCCAATTTAAAATGATTTCATTGCCTTGAATAACCCTCCCATATTCTAATACAATTGTACTTGCACACGCTTTCAGAATTCTTGAAAGCGTGATTTTGTCTGAGATTATTCCTTTTTGTTACATCTCTTCGAAACATTTTAGAAAAAAAGCTCCACATGCTGGATATATCCTGCAATGTATTCCAAGAAACAACATTGCAAATTTGGAGTTTGCTAAAAGCCTCATGCGCCACCACATCTAGATCATTTTAGAATATTCTAGAAGCTTCTAAAGCATTCTAGAAGAAAGATTATGATAAGCGGACAAAATGCTGCAAGCTAAAAGGCAAAGCCAAACAAGCTTGAGTTTTTTAGATATCCTAGAGCACCATAGTTATGAGTTTGTGCCATGCCAGCAAAAACCCAGTCTTAAATCCACATTATTGCTAAATCTCGACCATTAAGATCAAGAACATGATAGAAAATGCTTTCCATCTTCGAATCTCGATCTCTCTCTTGGAAACCCTATGATCAAAGTAGAAAGTAGGACTGTAAAAAGGTACTTTAAAAATCTAAACAAAACAGAAAAGCTTTAAGCTTCCACTGAGGAATCGTACCAGACATCAAGCAATCAGCCAAACAAATCCTCAACAGAATCAACCCTCGGGAATCGAGACCATTGGGTGAAGAGAGAGGGATATACTTGGAAGTCCGCGCTCGAGATCCACCATGCACCTATAAAGTTGTAGTCACAAAATTTCAATCACCTTGAAATTTCGGCTCTAATCACCTTGATTTTTAAAGTCAAAATTTCAATATGATTCTTCGTTGATTTTCAGTTCAAAGTTTGAAACATTTACGTGAACAATTAAAAACAGGCAAAATTTCTTTTATTCATATACCACAAAGTGGTTTCCAACATGACCACATTCAACATAAATTGCATTTACAGGAACCTTCATAAAGATTAATCTTCACGCCTGCATTTACACCATAAAAATAACATCAAAGCTTTTGGGCAGAGAAAAGCTAGCTGAAACTGTAAACCCAAAGCTTCATTCCCGCATGCAAGCCCTGTAGTAGCAACAACTCACAACAAAAGCACAACAAAGAACAACAAAATCGTAGATCATCGCCAAAAGCTTCATAGACTCGCAGATCATAGCCAAAAGCTCCACAAACTCGTCAAGATTGTGGTAAACTATCAAGAAACTCCAAGAAATTGCAAAACACCTCAAACCACCAAGAAACTGTGGTGCTCCAAGGTGCTCAGCAAGCGCCAACAAGATTAGAGCATAAACTAGGAAAAAACATTGCAGATCATCACCAAAAGCTCCTGCATCATGTCGTATCGAAGAAGACGCATGCAAAAGGAAGTGCAGAGTGTCCTAAAATGTCTTTTATATCTTCGCCACATAGGTTGACACGTCCATAAAATTTTAAGGTGGTATAAAATTTCGTCAGCAAATTTCGCCTCCCAAAAAACCAAACTGATAGAAAGACTTGAATTATTCTTTCATTCAAAACCACAATTACAAGATGGTATTAGTACCATAATTTCAGAAAGAAAGAAAGAAAGAAACAAACAAACAAACATAATGGAGACGAACAACATGATGTGCCCCCATTACCTTGGCACCATCGACATAGCAACTCTAGAAAAAGCAATAACAAAAATGGATAACAAAAACCATCCCACCAAAAGATTCAGCAAAAAAAAAAAGATCTAGCCGGCTGTGTTTCTGTTGTTTTGTTTATAATGTCTTTGAAGAGGGCAGCGAGGAAAGGGAAGAGTGTTGCTTGCTCCGTCCCTGCTTCTCTGAGTTGTTTAAACCTCGGTTCCTCTGATTCTTAAGAGCGTGAGACTGGAGGACATGCTGGTTGTTCTCTTGGGCAGGATTGGAATGCCATAGATGTGAGTGTGACCTTAGGTTTGTCTGGGCAAGATGTGCCCATGAGTTTTTATGATGTTCTTGTGGGGTTTTGCAATCGGAGGTGTGTGGCTGGAGCTGTGGCTATGGAGCGTGGTGCAAGTGTAGATCACTTGAATTGTTAGGCTATTTTTAGAGCCCGGTTCAAGAGTCCCAGGGCCATGAATGATGCCATAAAAAGAGATTTCAATTGGGTTTCAAAGCCTCTTGGTGTGATATTGTATGCAAAGCCCTTAAAAACACTCGCCTTCATTATTTTGAGGGCATGATTGGGTACTGTATGAAGGATGTTGGAAAAGTTTATTATGTCTGCCATCTTCATAATGTGAGTGAGTCTGCTATCGAGAAAGGAAAGGATTTGTATTTGAGATGGGGAGCTGGTGACACGAAAAATTTAGTTGTGCTTGATAATAAAAACCTGTTGAATCGAGCTGCCCATTTTGTGAATTACCATGGGAACCATAGATTGACTGCTAGTTTATTGTACACGTTGGCCATGATGATTCGTTCTGGAAAATTTACCTTGTCTAGTTCTTGGATTATCCCTTTAAACACTGCCCATATCAATGAGCACAGTGTCTGGGCTGCATGGAGAGTCCTGCTCAATCCTAGTCACTGCATGCCGTCGGATATGAGAACCATCTTGTTTGGCTTGCCAGGAGGTTTTGTACCTGTGGAAAGGAATGGGCCCGGGCGGAGGCGGTATTGGGATGATGCTATTCCTGCTGATGAGGAAGATAATAACTTCGAGGATATTCATGATGCTTCTTATAGTGCAGACAGTCCTGATGTTGTGATACTTGAGCTTGGTGTAGATTACATCCCTGTGGACAAGGGTGATCGTACCATGGCTGTTGGCTGATGAACTTGCTTGGGTGTTGGTTATACAGTTGGGTTTCTTTGTTTTCATGGTTTTGTTTGTTTTAATAGTTGCAGGAGTTATGGGAGATTGATCGGGAAGCAGTTGTTGGCGTGGAGCAACCTGTTGTGTCTTTGCCCGAATCTTTCATTTCATCTGCTGTAGAGGCATCCCATCCCAATCCTGCTATGCGTTCACCTGAACACGGCGGCATTTTCTTTCGGGAGTTCGCGGAATAATGTTATCCAGTTGGGACCGAGGCTTTTATAGGATTGCGGCATCTTTGCGCTTGCTTAGGCGGCAGCTTAGAGGGTTCTATATGTCCATTGACAATGCCATATCTGTTGTGGAGTGGGAGCATTTGGGTGTGGCTGTTTCTGAATTGCACATATTACGTTCTCATATGAGCCTTGCGAGGGGAAATACGGCAACTAGATGCAGTCATTAGGCATACACAAAGTGGCTCAGCTATGAACTGATTTATTTACACGTTCTTGTTTTGTTAGCTTGTGATTTTGTATGTGGAGTTCATGAACCTTGATCTGGATTTGTATTGTAGTGCTTGCAGGAGCACCTTCGTGTTGGGGAGCTCAACATCGGTCAGCTGGTTGAGTGTCCTTCAACATTGTGAACTTTCTTTTGAGTTGTTAATGTATAGGTATGGTTTGCTGGTTATGGGAAATGTTTATTCATAATTGTGAGGAGGCTGAAATTGGTTAATGTATAGGTATGGTTTGCTGGTTATGGGAATTCATATTCATAATTGTGAGGAAGCTGAAATTGGTTAAGGGAAATGTGTGATGAGCTGGATTGTTAAAGTATGTTAGGTCGTTGTAGGAAATGCTTATTTATAACTGTGAGGAGGCTGAAATTGGTTAAGGGAATTATGCCATGGGCTGGATTGTTGTTCACATTTCATTCTATAAAATAATGGGACTAACTTGTGTGCTATGTTAGTGGGCTTGTTAGTGGGTTTTGCGTATTTCGGGAATGGATCGGTTTTTATGCGCAAAGTATTTTCTGAAATTAGGGTTTTTGGTTTGTACTTTTGAGGGCTGTTATGGCTTATCTCGTGAAACAAGACTCCTTAACTTCGAAGTTCGAGACCGCCTGTGAGAATGCGACTTTTCGATCTTGTTGGGGGTCAAATCCTTGACCAATGTAAGGTGGTTAGAAGTTGGGGCCCAACCAAGCAATGTAGTGTGGTGTGTGGTCACATGTCCGGTTGGATCTTGCCTAGTGGCGTGGCGTTAAAACTCTATCTATCTATCGGTCTTGGTTTTCTGGCCGAGATTTAATCTTGGAGTTGATCAAAAATCAATTATCGACTAATAACATCTGAGTGGCTCAAATTTTATACTTTCCGGAACTTGCTTGTAACATCCTAGAGTGTTAGCATGCAAATCTTATAAAATCATAGAATAATATGAGAATACGATTTCTTGTTTTTATTCCGACGAGAAAAAGCATTGCGAGAACATGCTTTATGGGAGAGAAACGAGAAATCACGGTTTTAGAAGATAAGGGCGGATCGATGACCCATAAGAATGCTGATTGGAAGCTTCACGCAGATTAGTTGTGGCGGGGGCTCTTCCATTCGGCCCAGATTAGTGGGCGATCCTCCATTCCGGCGATGCCATGCTTCTGTTGCAAACCCTCCATGCTTCTGGCGATGGCGCCCCATTCCGGCGATGCTTCTCCATTCTGGCGATGGCGCCCCTGCTTCTCTTGCAAAACCTCGGACCAGAGACGTTAAGGGAGATAACGCCCTGGCCCTCGGGCGTTCACCATAAAAAAAATTTTCGGCATGGCCAAAATGGCGAGGGCGTGCCATGCCGAATTTTTTTTTTATGGTAACGCCCTCGGCCCAGGGCGTTATCTACCCCATCTAAAAATTCCCAACCATTCCAACGTTTCCACGCTATTGCCATTTGACTGTTGGTAACGTCGCGCTTTTTTCGACAAGGGTTCTTTGTATTGCGGCTTCGAAAACCAAAAGCGGCCAAGGCAAACATGATGCTTTTAGAGGTTAGGATTTTATTCATCTGATTGAAATGTGCTTCTTAATGCTGCCATGTGAATAAGCCATCAAAGTATCTTCTGCTTGCCTCTGTCTCTGAATCCTGCATCTTGAATGCTGTCGCCTTGTATTCTGTACCAAATGAAGCGTTTCTATTTGTTCTTGCAATCAAAGACAATGCTGGACAACCTTTTTTGGCCCAAGCAGAAAATTTCCTGATGTTTACTTAGATAACCAGATTTGTTACATTTAGAGCCGGGGATCTGCGTTATTTTAATGGGGAAACAGCTGTTTTAATGCCTAAAACATTCACCATGTTTAGTAGCTTTCCGTAGCATCTCTCGCATTACCTGGCATGAGTGGCTTCATATCAGAATTAATGGTTTCTTGTTCCGAGGATGGGAAGGGACGACCTTCTTACCTTTTAGATTGGAACGAGTAAGCTGAGCACATCGCGGTGCTGAGCACATCGCGGTGCTTACACCTCTCGCCTATTGAAGTGATGTTATTCTAGGTAAATTTATAGGAAATTCCTGCAGTGCATTAACTTATGCAAAAAATTTTCAATTTCAACCGTTTGGGTTGTAACGTGTATCGTGTATCGCTCCTGGACTGTGCCCAACAGAGCTAATTGATGCACCATTGTGTTTAACAGAGCCAGATCTTGTGAAAGTTTGGCTTTCCTTTATATAATCAATTCACCTTCATTGAATCCTCTAAACTCTGGACCAGGACAAAAAGTCCACCAGCAAAGTCGAGGCATTCCTATTGTGAACTCATTTGTATCTTATACCAAACAAAGCAAGGATTTGCACATGCAGAATCAAAGCATCATCTATTTGTTCTTGTGCTTTTCTGTCTAACAAATCGAGATGATGTTAGAGCGTCTCAAACCTTTATTGTAGTATTTTCTAAATTCTTAAAACTAAGAAGAAAGCAAGTATTTGCACCCGTAAAAGTATCTTATTTTTTTAATGTCTGCATCAGAACTCATATCATAGCTATCTGGGTTTGGTAGTATATTTACATTTAGTTTCTTCTACTTGTCTGTGTTATTAAATTCTTTTGTTCTGATGATTTTGCAGTGGTAAGAGAATAAGGCAATTTGTAACTCTTGGTGAACCACACAGTTACTAAAAAGAAGTTGATGCTTATGTCTACCATTGGCAGTCACGTTGATGCCACATGAACTGGTAATTTTTGGCACTGTCCTTTGTTAACTACATGGTACTAAAAAATGTTTATGTGCAAAATCCAATGGAAAAACTATCAGACACTCTGCCATGCTTCTAAACTGTTAATTGCTAATATTGTTTCATCAGAAATTTGAAGCTGATTTTTTTTGAACACTACGATGATTCCTTCTCATAAGTACATGATGTGGCTTTGAGAAAGTTTTTTGTCAGAAATCTGAGCCTGAATTTGTTTTGACATTATTGGAACTTGAGCACTCTGCCAGGCTTCTGATCTGTTCACTGCAAATAATTTATGATCAGAAATTTGAGCCTGATTTCCTGTTTTGAAAATCAGGCACATAAGTACATGATTGACTTTGAGAAAGTTCTTCGTCAGAAATTCGAGACTGAATTTGTTTTGACACTACACTAGTTCCTGCATGGAAGTACTTGATGTGGCTTTAAGTAATACAAAGGTATCCGAGGATGTGCTCATGCTGCCATATCAAAAGAACATGCACGAATGGAGTCATTAGTACTTGAATAGTCATCTGTTGGTAGTATATGATATATAACAGTTTGCTTGTTTAATTCTTTGTAGACAGAGAAGACTCACCAGTTCATTTGTTTCAGAATAATTCTTGCCTCATTAGCAATGAGTTCTACAATTGAGACACACCTTGAAAGGTAACAGAAGTATTGCTTTTTAGAATTTTCTAGAATCAATGACTTTTCCTGGGCAAGTGTAAATTATAAAGCATCATAATCTGCAAGGCATTACCTTGATGTCACTTGAATAACTTTCCATTATCTACTTGAAATAGATGCAATCTGCTCCCCCCTTCTTGATATATCATAAAACATGCGATCTATTTATTTTTTCCTTTACAACATGATTGTCTCTCTGCCGGCAATGAGTTTTTCCCAATTTTATTGTAGAAACAAATTAGAGCATTCATATTATACCACAAGTTCTAATAGTCTTCTAAAAAATGTGAGAACTTGTAACTTCGAATTTTGAGAACTGGTTATGTCAGAGTCGCCACTGTCACTGCTATAAGTTATAAATATACATAGCAAAACACACAAGAATTTTAATATGGCTTCCATCTGACCTCATAAGGCATTGCACATGGTTCTTCTAAGCCAGTATGCATGTTAACAAGTGTTCTGCAGCACATCAGTCAGCACTCTACTAATAGTAAGTTATTACTTCAATTTATAGGCAAGCCAAGCTTTATAGCCTTTCATGCAGGATTAGTCCAGCAATATAGGTTGCAATATTGAATAGATTCAAAGAATTGGGAGAAATTTTTTATATTCAAAAAGATGTTATTTACAGTTCTATCATTTTGTGGGATATCTGATGGATATTTAACTTGACGATTTATGGGCAATACAGCATCTAAAGTCATATAATCTGCATAGTCTCATGTACGGAGCACAAGATTGGATCAAACTTGGGTGAACAAGGCTAACAGGGAAGTAGTTGTATTGGAGTTATTGGGTTTGGTTGAGGAGGGATTGGGATGTCCGAGGAAAAAATTATTATTATCTTTGCTATAACATCACCCTTTAGTATTGATGCCTACGTGCAGATTTCAAGATATTTTAAGTTAGTGCTGTTAGTTTTTACTTGTAAGGTAGATTACAAGCGAATCTCCAGAGCATCGCTTACCTTTGTGTAAGTCCCTTTAGTTGAATCCTCTAAACTCTGAAATCCAGGAGAAATCGAGTGTTGCACCAGCAAAACTAGTATCTTCTGTTTGTCCCCAAATTCTGAATCCTCATATTGAAACTCGTTCTTCAGTTTGTGCTTTGTATCTTGTATCAAATAAAGCAAGGATTTGTGCCTGCAGAATTAAAACATCTTCTAGTTGTTCTTGGCATAGCAATTACAGCAAATTGATTTGTGCCTGTTTCTAATCCAGGTCTTCTTGTTAGAGCATGTCAAACCTTTATCATAAGTACCTGGCATGGATGAAGGGCCTCATCGGGATGGAACCCCGAGCAAGCGAGGTAATAGGTCACCCAGCAGGCGCAAGAACAAGCAGCAGGATGCTGAATCTGCTTCATCGTCTTCCATATCAGAGGATGTTGGACAAGGTTCGGCTGCTGATGGTTTGAGAAAATATAAGTCTACTACCCCTCTTCAGTTTTCGAGCAAAAGTAAGATGGAGGTCGCCCAGCATGCTCTTGAAGGTGGAGGTGATGGCAAAACAGACAAGCCGGAGTCTTGGGTATCACATTATATTGAGAGGGAACCAGGTGGCCAGTATATTAAATTGGGAGTTGTAATTGAGACCAAAATCAGGTTGGATCCGCATCTTCCTTTCGGAGCACAGAATATGCAGTTCCCTGGATCTCCCAATATGCAGTTCTTTGCAGTGCCTCCTGTTCCTCCAGACCGAAGGAGCACTAGTAGCGGCACAAGCACTAATGATGTCAGAGATGCCCATGCGCAGGGCCGTGGTGCTCAGCTTTCTGATGTTAGTGATGAGAAATATTCTGATGCATCTGGCAGAGATACCCGTGATCATCACGAGGTTCTTAATGATCATCATCATCCACCATTGGATAATTACCTTCATCATGAACGTCAGGATCATAAGGACCATCACAATCATGGGGAGGAGGATTTCCTTCATTATGGACACCAGGATCATAGGGACCATCACAAACATGGAGAGGAAGAATACATTGAAGAACACCATGTGGGTCGTGAAGAACATCATGTGGGTCGTAAAGAGCATGAGGATCATCCGCAGCGTCATGAAGATCGTTATGAAGAGATAAAGGGAGATCCTGCTCCTTTGCAGCAGCATTATCCTCAAGAGCCAGAATCCCGGAGATCGAGCAGCGGATCTGACAGATCCCCCCGCCGCAAAAGAGGCGAAAGCAGAGGTCACGAAGCAGCCGATCATGCTCCTCCCCCGTACTATTATGGCCACCATGGTGAACCCGGAGGTGAACATGGTCGCGGCATGGGCATTACCGAGCGTGGTATTCCTCTTGGCTCTCATGGCTTACCTCTTCCTCCTTCCTCTGCCAGACGTCGGAGCTCTTGGGCCCTTGGAGAGATTCCACTCTCTTCTCTAGCTGCTCCTCCTCCTAGATCTGCTCAACATCATCGTCGGAGAAGTTCTGTCATGCCTCATGAAGTTATCCGTGAACGCTGAACACAACATACTATTACTTCTACCATCCTACCTCAGGCTGTCTGCCATATATGTCCTTTGTTTCCCTAAGTAGATCGGTATCAATTTGTTAGTATTTCACTAGGTTTTGTTTTCGGGCAGTGTTCATCAAGGTAAGTACCATGTTGTGCAGTTGCATCTCCATATATTGTACTATAAGATTTGGAATGTCTTGGTTTAATCTCCGTTTATGGTTCTATGGCATGGAGAGCATCTTCATGGCAGTGCCAGTCCATTCATGGCACGCAGTAAAATGATGCATGGGTTCAGATAGTTCAAGTCCATGTGTAGTCACCTCTGGCTTATTCAGACTGGGATTGGTCATATAATTTACTTTCAGGTTGTTGAGGGAATGTGGTGAACAGGTTGCTAACAGGTTCCCCTGTTTATTAAAAGTCAAGTATATTTGAGTTCTGAGTTATAGGTTCTATTTGTATTGAGGATGGAAAGAAAAGATTCACTAGCATTTTCTAAGTGATTGGCTGTACTTTTATCTTTTGTTAGGATGTTTTCTTGGACACCTTTAGGGTAGTCTGTTCATTGTTGCGAACGTGGTGTTGGGATGGGTTGCTACAGCAGGGTTCAAATCCCTGATCTCTCAGTATGTGGTAGTAGTCATCAATGTATATATTACAACATGGAAGTTTGGTAGTCATTTTTGGTTGAGGGTAAATCTTGTGATGCCATGTGGCATCCTCTTTATTAAAGGAAGCTTGCAGTATTTCTGGCAACAACAAGTTTTACATATCATTTTGCCATTTCCTTTTGTTTTTGCTGTTTTCCTTTTGCTCTTGGCCTTGTTAGACCTCTTACATACACAAGATCAGTCTTGTTCTTCAAATTGTTATGACGCCCGGCAGCGCCGGGCACCATAGATAGTTATGCACGACCGGGCACCATAGATAGTTATGCACGACAAGATAGGTGGGAGATGAGGATGGTCGCTCGTGACGATGGCGCTTAGGGCTGCCGACGGTTTTCCTTGTAACTTGAGAATCAGAACTCCGTTTTTGATAATCTTTAGTTCGTTGGAAAGCTTGTCTCGAGAGCTCTCCATCAACATTAATTTTGTTAGGGTTTGCTATCAGGTTAGGGGCCGGATTTAGGTCTGTTTGATTTCGACCAGTTATAGTAGGGATGGGGAAGATAGATATTGCTCCAGCAGCCAAGGCAGCGGCAAAACGGCGTGAGTCTACCACCAGTTTGGTGATACGTGATCCCCAGTTGCTGCGCAAAAAGAGGTAAATAATTCAGTTGGAAGCTCTTTGCCTTCGGTGGTAGCTACTCCAGTGGTTCTTGAAGAAAAAGATTTTCCTCCCTTACAAGGCGCGGAGCAGAAGCTAATGGGAATTTGCATTAAACAGGTTCCAATCCTAATGTAGTTCCTTAGCCTCGTGCAAATGATAGTGCTTGGAAGTCATATGATTCAGTTACAAAAGTTTCATATCAAAGATTTAGTGATTGGCTTTGTAAGGATATATCTAATGCATCTAGAAAAGCAAGGGTAGCAGCTGCTTTACAGGTATTGTCTGAAGGGAGTAAGGAGGAGTTATCAGCAATCTTGGACACATTAAAAGCCCGATAGATTCAACTTCAAACAATTGCCTCCAGATGACATATTTTACTAGTCTGACTGTCAGAGTGTGGTTCAAGTGTCTGGTATTCCTGTGGTAGGTGGACCATCAAGCTCATATTAAGTGTGCTGAGAACTTACCTTCCTGTGCAGTTCTTGGGTATTTTACTGGTGGCTATTTAGATTTTTCTCGGTTCCGAGTTTGGTTATCTCGGCTTTGAGACGCCTTCAATTTCCTCCTTTTCAGTGCATCAAGTTGTTGGCAAAAAACTTTGTGTTCTTATTATGTTTGAAAGTAGTGATGTAGTGGACTCTTTGGTATCAAGAGGGATTGATCCACTTGGTGGGGAATATATAATGTACCAGTATTATTCTCCTGGCTTTACACCAGATATAGTTCGTGCATTAAAGATGCCTTGCTGGTTCTCGTTACCTAAAGCACAATTTCATTAAAATGAGAAATTTCGTGATTCCAAGTAGGGATGAAATTATTTTTAAGACATTTTTTTAAGGTGTTTTATACGATAATATGGCGCTATTTAGTATTTTTTCACACATATTTTGTCCAAATTTGGCGCCATCAATATTAGAGGGAGAAAAAAAAAACAACAAAAAAAAAATACTGCAACTTAAGTTAGCAAGTTTTACCTATTTTACACAAAGAAGGGCATCATTAACTTCTAAAATTGACAAATTTACACATCAAAAAATTTTGTTTATGAAGCTAAATTACGAAATTTGTTGCTGAATTGAATCATTGCCATTAGTAGGATCATGCTTTTCTTTGCCAACATTCATAAGGTGGTCAAATCCTGCCCCACTAAATGCCTCGTCGTCAAAGTTGTAAGCCGCATTTTGAATCTCGTCATGACTAAAATCTTCAGTGGTACCAAGCTGAACGAAGGTGACTCCACAGCAAATCTCCGGGCATACGTGAACGTGCATTTGCTATAGCAGACCAAATGCATGCTGGTGAATGCATCCTCAACATGTTTTTTTTGCATGCTAGTGAATGCAAATGGTGCCATGCATGCTTGGAAATGGCACCTTGAGGATGCAACATGGCGCCATTTGCACCCCAGCACCCAAAAAAAATTCCCCCAAAAAAAAAGGGGTGTTGGAGGTGCAATGGCGCCATTTGTACCCTCAAGGTGCCATTCTTAAGCATGCTAAGGACGCCATTTGCATCCTCAGCATGGTTGGAAATGGCACCTTGAGAGTGCAGCGCCATTTGCACCCTCAAGGCGCCATTCTTAAACATGCTAAGGATGCCATTTGCATCCTCAGCATGGTTGGAAATGGCACTTTGAGAGTGCAACTGGCGCCATGGCGCCACTTGCATCCTCAAGGTGCCATTTCCAAACATGATGAGGCATCCTCAACATGCATTTGATACATGCAAATGGCGCCATGCCAATTTTTTTTTTTTGTTTGGTGGGTGCTGCGGGTGTAAATGGCGCCATTTGCATCCTCAAGGTGCCATTTCCAAACATGATGAGGCATCCTCAACATGCATTTGATATAGCAGACCAAACGCATGGTGGTGAATGCAAATGGCGCCATGCATTCCTCAACATGCATTTAGTAAAGCAGACCATGCTAAGGATGCACGCCATTTGCATCCTCAATATGCATCAAGCAAACATATATTCAAGAAACTAGTCTTTATTTGACTAGGAAAACTAAAAATCAAGTAAAGAAGACTTACCTTTGCCTTGGAGACTTGCCTTCATGATTCCCGATATCTTTAGTGTCTAGGTGATGAAAACAAAGCCACTAAGGGCCCGGCATTGAGCGCTAAGGCCATATTAGCAGGTTAGGCATTCGGACCGTGCTAGGTCAATGGGCCATCTAGCGGCGGCCCGTGGCGATCCGGCGTATGGCGGTAAATGGCGGGCGGGAAGCGGCGGGATATATGGCGGCGCTAGACCATCTAGCTTGTGGCGTTGGTGCTAGGAATCAATAAGAGCGAATCTAGCGGCGGCGCCACAGCGGCGAAGCCTGGTTTTTAGCGATCGTAAAGCGTGAAGCGGCGATATGTGGTGTATTGGGCGTGGATATGGCAAAGCTCGTGGAGGCGGGTAAATTTAAAATGCCGCTGATTGAAACCCCTCCGCCTCGCCCAAATTTGAAAGCCCTCGCCCAAATTTGAAATTCAAAATTCAAAATCCCAAATTTGTTGTTGTTGCTTTCGATATATCATTTCTTTAGGCACTTGTCTCAGTGGACGATAAAAAAATCATTCTCATTCTCATTCTATAGGCGGATGCAGGGTCTTCGACGGTTCCTTACCGATCGGCACTTCTAGATGGCTCCTCGCAGTCATTTATTTTCAGTACATTAATTTGTTTGCGAGGGGTTTTTGAGCACTTCTTTTTGGTATTTTTAATATTCTTACAAGATCTATTTACTCCAGTCGCCGATAGTTTTTTCACCAAAATAGAGACCACCATACCCAGGTAAGTCCTTCTATATGCATTGTCTTTTTGTTAGAGCTATTCATCACATGTATACCATGGAGCGCCATTTGGGGGGTGCCAGGGGGGAGGTATACCACCCAAGTGGCGCTATTCGGGGGGTGCCAGGGGGCAGGTATACCACCCAAATGGCGCCATTTGGGGGGTGCCAGGAGGGTAGATATACCCCCAAATGAAACCATGGAGCCATTGGGGTGCCATTTGGAGCCCTCAAATGGCTCCATGGCACCATTTGGGGGTGCCAGGAGGGGAGGGTATACCCCTCAAATGGTGCCATTTGGGGGTGCTATGGGGGCGGTATACCCCCACATGGCACCTTGCACGGAACGGATGCAAATGGTGCTATGGCATCCTCAAGGTGTCATTTTGTTATTTTTGCTACCTGCCCCCCCCATGGAGCCATAAGCCAATGAGGGCAATTGTACATGCCATTTGGGGTAAAGAGGCCACCCTTTATGGCAAGGATGTTGATCCATTGAATGTAGCGAGAGATCACGAAATACGTGGTGCCATCTATTGAACTTCAATCATATCTTTGGGTGCGAGATAACATTGGTGAAGCAATTGGGTGCATTTATTGCTTTGCCAAAGAAGGATGTAAGGATTTGAGGCTTGCATGCTACAAACATATGTATGATACATGTGTACTACTCACGTGTATCATACACCTGCAGAAGGTCTACAAATCTATTCATGTATCTTAAAAATATATGTATGATACCGAGTAAATATGTTTTCTAAATATTTCATGGCATACACAACATATGTATAATACAAGAGTACTGTACACGTGTATACAACCCCTGCATAAGGTCTACAAAAAAAAAAATTCCAGTTTACTAAAAATTTTCCCATTATAATGAAATTATGCTTCCTAACCTTCCTTCTGATCTAATGGCTCATCAATTTCTAGTTGCAATTGTAACGGGACTTGGGGTTCATATCTCACACATCATCATGAATGGTCCAGGAATTTGTGTTTCTATGCCAGTGGACTCGCCTTTACTAGAGTGTATAGTTGTGAAGAGCAGGCCTTGGTATAAAAAGCTGGATCTTAAGCTTTTGAATGGTCCAGAATTAGCCCGTCTGTTTCCTGATAAGGAGGCTTTTGTTAGCTTTCGCGAGGTACTCATGCGTCTCAGGCATCTGTTCAACATTCTTCTCAAGTTCAAGCTCTCACTGTTATTTCTTCATCTATTCATGATCAACCTTTGCCAGTTGCTTTGCCTTCCTCGGCTATGGAAGATGCTCTACATACAGTTTCGGTGGTGTTACCCTTAGCACCATTAGCTGCAGCTATAGTTCCTACTACTCTCCACGATGTTGCTTCTGCCTCTCATGCTTCTGAGGTTGTTATGGCTGATGGTCCTAATCTTCAGTGCGCTAAAGAGTCATGGCAACATGTCAATTGGAAGAAAGCAACAAAGAAGAAGTCTGTTATGTCATCTCACGAGGCTATCCTGCCTCGTACTATTCAGTGGCATGATAATTTGATGTCTGTTGATGATCATCTCGATGACGCAGAACATGATGATTGTGATGAGGCTATTAAACGCCTTAAGGTGGCACAAGGACTATGATTATATTCTGTTATGAGTGGTTTTGCTTAGTGGACTATTTCGTCCTCTAGGTTTTGAGTCCCATGTTACAGATCCCTTGTATGTCACAGATCCCATGTCCTTCAAAAAAAAAAAAAAAAAAAAAAAGAGAAGACCGGTCTTGTTCTTGGGCCTGCTAGGATCTCTTACATACACAAAGCAGTCATCTTAAGTCCTGAGCTAACTCTAAGCCTTTTTTTGTATGTTTTCATCTTTTGTTGTCGACCATTGATGGGGAGAATACTCCCTTGCTTGTGCTAGATCAAGGGCCTAGGATTTTTTTCGTCCTCGCCCAATGACACTCCCAATGGTGCAAATTAAATCAAGGGAAAACTACCAAAATGCCCCCATGAGTTTATATAATTACGAAAATGCCCTTATGAGTTTAAAATTACCAAAATGCCCCTAACTCAAATAAATATATAAGTAAATTACCAATTTGCCCCTACATACCAAACTTAATTACCAATATACCCCTACACACCAAGCTTAATTACCAAAATGGCATTACATACTAATTTTGATCAATCTACGCCAAATTTAATTACCAAAATGCCCTACACATCAAACTTAATTACCAAAATACCCCTACAAAGTCTTGTTGTGATACTCACAAGGAGCCAGTGTTTCTTGTGGTTTTAAGGCACGATGACTATATGCTATTGGAGGCATGTTACCACCAGCCACACGCATGTTACCACCAGCCACACGCAGACCTCTTGGACGTCCAAAACCTAAATGCATGCGCACGGAAGAAGAAGAAGTAGAGAAGAGGAATATCTTTATGGAAGGTGTAATGGAAGAGACACAATGCATGCAGTTGTAGGGCTCCAATTCAGAGATGATTGTGACTTCTGTAATCTCTTTGTTGAATTTAAACCTCTTTTCTTGAGGCATTTAGTATAGATTAAGTAGGATAAGTATGTAAGGGCATTTTGGTAATTAAGTTTGGTATGTAGGGGTATTTTGGTGATTAAGTTTGATGTTTAGGGCATTTTGGTGATTAGTTTCATGTAGATTGATCAAAATTGGCGTGTAATGGTATTTTGATTATTAAGTTTAGTGTGTAGGGGTATTTTGGTAATTAAGTTTGGTGTGTAGGGGCAAATTGGTAATTTGTTTGTATGTTTATTTTATACAGTATATTTATTTGAGTCAGAGGGCATTTTGGTAACTTTGAAACTCATAAGGCCATTTTGGTAATTACATAAACTCGTAGGGGTATTTTGGTAGTTTTTTCTTAAATCAACAAGAGCCAATGGATTGACAAATATATCATATCATTCTCAACACATAATTACAGCCCATAGGTTTGAAACACATCAGACAAAACTGGAAGGCCAACACAGATCCGGCAGAAGGAACTCAAGCAACAGAATCGGCTTTGCCCAAGCAGGCCGGATTCATATGGCGCCTCTGAGCCCACCGAGCCAGAATTCCCCTAATCTCTCAGCCTATAAAGAAAACAAGGTTTAAAATGAAACGCACTTATTTAAGAAGTGTGTTTGAAAGATTCCTTTATAAAAATTGAAAGCTTGAAAAAAACACACAAAGTAGGGAGCAAAATAGATTGTTGAGCAATTAGCATTCGGAATACCCCCAAAAAAGCAACATATTTGAAGCCTTTTCATTTTTAAAAGAGGGCAAAAAAAAAAAAATGCTTGTTTTGAGGAGAGAGACATTAATTTTGATAACTCAGTAAGTATTTATTGTTCAAAACAGAAGGAAATATAGTTTGTCTTTTTGCAAGCTTAATATAAGTACTAAGAAAATCAAACATTAGAAAGACAAAGAGTGTGAAATCATGGAGCAAGAAAGAGTTGTTCTAATTAAGCATTGTTGAAGAGACAAAGCTTTCAGTTTAGAAATCTTCATCAAAATATATTATAATAATACTTAGCAGGTAGTTTACAATGGAAGTAGTTAAGAACTCGGGTGCGTATAAATTTATACGAGAGGTGGGGAGGTGGCTCTTCCCAAATCCACAGGACTCTTGTACCCCTTAGGATCTGGCTCTTGCGAGCTTACAACAGCAGAGACGCCTCCTTCTGATTCCAATCCTATCGGCACAGGCGGTTTCTCGGGCTCAGGCACCACAGGCTCCAAGTCGACAAACTCCACCTCCTCATCTTTTTTCTTTCCGTAAGTGGAGGTCGATTTACGTATAAGTGCCTTTAACATCGTTGGCACCATTCTTTGCTCGGTTCCTCGTTTTCATCGGGGAAAGGATTCACAAGAGCTTATCCCGGGTCCCGATGAAACTTACTTTATCCGGGTCTATGTCGACGGAGGCGACATTGCCCTCGCTTAAACAAGCTGGCACGGGTGCCCGATCCAGAGAATGCATCTAAGATCCAGTCTCCAGGGCGAGAAAACCACTGTATCAAATTATTAATAAGCCGCTATGGCTTCTGATAATGGGACACCCCAACGCCTTGTCATTTGTGGGTCTCTTAATTTCGCAAAACGGTAGGAAGGCGAAAAGCATTGGGGAGGAGTCTTCTCATTCTGCGTATTGAAATGAATCATGGTTTTTTTGGCGTCCGCGCTGTGAAAACCTATATGAAAATGCTCGAAACAACTCACTAAGCGCGGACCACCACCATGACCCTTGACGTTTGTTTTAAGCCTGCCAAACAATACAGCAATTAAATATTAGTAGAAAGAAAACAAGGAAAATAAGTTAGCGCAGTAGTGTGGCGGTATAAATTTATACCAGGGTTGCCTTGCTGTATAAATTTATACCACGGCGGAAGCCGTATAAATTTATACAAACATTGCCTTGCCATTTAAATTTAAACATTAAGGCAGTTGTGGTATAAATTTATACCGTGGAGTTACTAAAAAGAAAAGCGTTGAATGTGAGGCTTACCAAACGCAGTTTTGGCCGGCGCATGCATCGCTCCCATAGGTTTAAGCAACCGACATCGCCCTCAGAGGTCGGAATGGAAAATGATGACCCTCCAGTTAGCAGATATGGTGACTTCCTTCAGGCCATCCAAAAAAGAACGGACTTGCACGTGCGTGAAAGCCTTCTCGTCAAAAGCGCTATCCTTAATTTTGAAGCCATATGGAATATCTGCAATGCATAATGTAAAATTTTGTTTGTCTAAAAGTGTCCCCAGCCTCGTGCAATCACCCTGTACAACCTGTACAAGCAGTCCTGACCAAACGTTGTAAATCTCTCATAAGTAGTGTCAAAACTGCTAGTGGCGACATCTTTTCCCTGTTCAATTGCCTTAAGTCTCTGCCTCTCCTCCTTGGCCCCTCTGAACCCGGGTTTAAAAATCCGGCCGGTAGCCCCTTCTTCTTCTTGTTCTCAGAAGAATCTTTGTGGAGACAAAGGCACAAACCACGTAACATATTTTCAAGCAAAACTTACTCCACTTTGAAGTTAACAGCGTGCTCTCTGATGATACTGTCTGTGGTACAACTTGGGTACAAAAGCTTGCACTCCTCCCAGTCCTCTAGGTTTAGCTGCTTCATTAACTCGGCCTGGCAGGTGACAATGTCTTTCTGACTGCAAAGGGAAACATGTTGTAAGACCAAAAAAGGTAGAAAAAGCACGGCATAGCAAACGAGGCTTACGTTTTAGCTTCCTTGGCCATCTCGTCTAATGTGAATTCCTTGGCCACGACTTTTTCCAAGAGGCGAACAAAAATTTCTTTGCTTTTTAGACCCTGTAACTGCGTCCAGGGTACAATGCTCATATTTTTTTGTTTTGATTCACCACCTTTTTTTGGTTTCTTTCCTGCGGAGCTAGCTTGTTCTTTAAGCTCACCATCTTCGAACATACAAAAAATTCTCTCTTGAAGATCCCACACCTGTAAATGGACAAACGCAAGTAGTTTAGTGTTAAATGGCGTAAGAGAATTTGTTGCACAGTCTACTATCTAAATGCGCACGGTGGCACGGTACAAATTTATACCGTGACCTGGGCACGGTATAAATTTATACCGTATATCGTGACTGGTCACGGTATAATTTATACCGTGCCCGGGCACTTGTAACCACGCTAAACATACTACAAAAGACAGAATGAAAGCATTTACTTACTTGACCATCTCTGAAAGAGAGCTGAAAGTAGTTGTCGTACTACTTCACAGCCATAATGGGCTTCTTATCAGAATCATAACTGAGGCAGCACTCTGTCACACAGGCTTCTCGAAGCTCCTGGAGCTTGTTCTTTTGCTTTTTAAAGTCCTCTCCATGCACTTGTTTGAACTCCACGTACTCACGGTGCATGAAACGGATCTTGTCTATTAAACTCATTTTTAATCTGAAGTCATTGTCGAGATTATGACTCACGGCAATGACTTTTGCTTCTTCATCTGTTACACCCACGTATATATGCGCTTCCACGCTCTTCCACACTTCGTTACGGCTTTCTTCCTTTGCTAGTTCTTTCCTTGCCTTGTAACTATGTGTGCCTCCAAGAACAAAGTATGTGTAATCTTCGAAGTCAGCCTTCTTGTAATCTTTTAATTGGTTGTAATCGACTCCTGTCAACCATTACAACTAGTGGCGACACATGGGCATGAGGATTCCTTCTCATTCTTTGCTTCAGTATAGCCACATGTGCGGCGTGCACTTCTGACTTAGGACCGAAGCACTTCGACCCCATCTTCATTTTTAGGTGGCCTCTTAATAGTGCTCATCGACAAAGAAATAGTTTGCTTGAGCAGTTTAGTGTCATTAACCCGCTTTAGAATAGCACTTGACTTATCTGCGGGCTTCACAACAATATCAGCTCCAGGAGCCTTCTGAAGAGCTTCTGCTGACTCCGCTATAGTCAAGGTCTTTGTGGTTCTTGATCTTTTTTTGGTTGGAGGCTCTGTATTTGTTACTAGTGCAGCTCTCTTGCTCCTTCCCTTTGTTACCACTGGTTCCTCCTCTTCCTCTTCTTCTTCTATTTCCTCGTCCTTCTCTTCCTCTTCGTTAGGAATGGGGTACCATAGACCTTTGACCATCACCTTTTGTTCACAAAGCACTACTGACATCAAAATGTCCACTATATCCTGTAATGCAGGGTTAAGTTAGGAGGATGACGGTATAAATTTATACGTAAAGCCACTAAGAATTACTTACATAGCCGTTCTTGTAATTTTCAGCTATGTAGTCATACACGTCTTTTGGTTTGCACATGCTTATTCTAAGCATTCTACTATTAAGAACATAGTAGACTTCCCCGTTGTCATGCATGCACTTCATTAAAAGTTCGTCATCGATCTCTGTAGCAACAAGGTTTACAACTTCGCCGGCAGGGTAATAATCATCAGACTTGTACTTGCCCTTCCCTGACAGATTACACAAGTAAAGGTACGCCTCAGTGGGTTTGCTCTCTCTTGCGCCCCTGTGGACGTACCACGTCTGGTCTTTCAGTTCATATGTCTGTGGCTCTAGTGGTGCAGCCTTGGATGGTTGGCCTCTCTGTGTAAACTTGATCCTGGGGCTGGAAAAAGCGTAAAAAAACCCATTTTTACATAAGAAACAGAACCTTTCTCCACTTTTTCAAACACAAAAACAGTAAAAACAGTGGGTGAAAGGGCATAAAATCCACACTAAATTAACACTTTATTTGTGTCATTTTTGCTTAAAACACAACAATATTACTCAGATATTAAGGTTCAGGACCATTCTTTAAGCAAACGACATCAATATATTCGAAATGGTTTAAGGCGGTATAAATTTATATGCTTCGTTCTGGCGATAAATTTATCGGATTCAATTACGATCGATATAAATTTATCGCCCGAAGAACACGAAGCGGTATAAATTTATACCGTTCCAACTAACACGCCCGGTATAAATTTATACACATGAAGTGTTCGAGCGGTATAAACACGCCCGAAAGTATAAATTTAAGCGGTATAAATTTATACGCTCTAAAACACTTTGGGTATAAATTTATAAACCAATGTACCTGAACGGTATAAATTTATTATACGAATGTGTTGAAGGCGGTATAAATTTATACCGCCGTGCTATGGCGTATAAATTTATACCGACTGTGTTCTGGAACGGTATAAATTTATACCACTCGTGCTCGAGGCGTATAAATTTATACCGTTCCACAGCCATATCGGTATAAATTTATACCGTGGGCGCTTAGACTCAACAGATTAAAAGAAAAGATAAACTAGAACAGTACGGATAAGACTTACGTGGCCATGACAGTATGGACTCGCTTATAAACGTTCCGGAGAGCAAATAAGGGGGTATATAAGCCGCGAGCGCCTTCGACTGAGCTGCATATATAGAAAAATAGGGTGGTAGGGCCGGGCTTAAGTACCTCGCTAAGTGTCGTTTAGATAAGCGTTTCTCCATAAAGTTTCCAATACAAAGTGTCTGTGAGTTTTCGTATAAATTTATACCATTTCTGTTCTATGTTGCCCTCCTCTGTATAAATTTATACCATCGCTGTATAAATTTATACAGTCTGCCGCTTCAAGTTTCCCTTCTCTGTATAAATTTATACCATCTCCATATAAATTTATACCGTATGCTCTTCTGTCGTATAAATTTATACAGTCTGACGCTAACTTTCTGAGTATGGCTCGAGAAAAAAAGAAGAACCCAGAGCCTCCAACTCCCCTGTTCGCGGGCTTCCTCCTGCAATGACTTTCACACCTCCTCAATCGACACCATGAAGTAGCCCGAAAAAATCGCTCTCCGATATCCAAACCCCCAGCTCTGTTGAGTTTACTCCAGCACGACCACCTCGACTTCCACCATCAGTTCAATTTACTCCACCACACCCTGCTCCTGAACGTCGTTTGCCCTCACCAATGCGTTTTACTCCACCACAGGCTAGAGAGCTCAGACTACCTCCTCCGGGTTCATTTTAGTACATCTCCCATAGTCCACCGTAGAGGTTGCATCCCCGGAGAGGCAAATCACGCCAACTCCATCCATTTCGCTTAAATGGTACTACAACAAGTGGGGCGGTAACACACGCTAACCAACCGTGTTCTACGACACGGGCGCCGGAGCTGGTCACCACGTCACCAACCTCGATTACTTTTTCCCCAGAGAGGGAAAGCACCTCCCCCAGGACTTGCCCACACCAAACCTCTCAAAGATCTACTAGTACACCTCATGTTGATCTCTCGATCTAAGAAACACCTCATGTTAATCTTTCGAGACGAGGACCTACCAAAGCCACAAGACTCTATGTTGAATTCAAAGCTCCCGCAAGTAAGAATCTTAAGCGTAACTTACACAAGAAAGCATGTACAACCCAAAGAAGAAAGAAACTCATGGAGGCTCACTTGAGGGCAACACATACAAAGCATTGTTGTTCTCAACGTTGTTTGCTTAAGATTGGACTAAAGGAATTGAGGTTGATTCGTGATAGTTACAGAGTTCAATGACTCGCTAGACCAAAGGGGCTACTTAGCCTTCAATATTAGGCGATTATGGTGAGAAGTTTACTTACACAACTGGTGGCCACAACCGTCTGTCAAGCGACCTTTAAATTGATTCATGCTTTAGGCAGACGACTTGACCGCCTGAAGAAAAAGGCTTGACAAGAATCCGGGCATTAATGACTACTGCCATTCAGGAGGTATATCCAGAATTCATGCCCTTCAATGTGTTTCCTGGATGTAAAGTTTTTTAAGGAGTCCTTGAGAAACTCCTAACAGCCCTATGTACCACTTGAGTGACAACTTCACGAAACGTGAAGTCTACGATAATTACAAGGACATGTGTGTTGAGGCTGGAGAACGCCATGTCTGCTACTCTTACTTTTATCGTGCTCGAAAAAGAGTTTTCTCGCGTGTCCATTCCTAGAAAGCATAGGATGTCTGTTTGTGCTACATGCTCTGAATTAAAAGCTCAGAGACAAAATGCAAGGACACTTCACACTAAAAGTAAGCTTCCACAACGTGTTCTTGCCTAGTTCTACTTAAAAGTAGGTTCTTTCCTAAACATATTTTCATTTCAGATGCATTGAAAGAGAAACTGAACAAGCACAGAGAACAACAATCTTTGGAAAGGAGAAAATTGACAAAACATAGGAAGAAAAACCTTGGAACAACCACTCAACTACATATCGGTTGTTATTGATGGAATGGACAGGAAGAAGACCACCCCACCACATTTTGTCAATGTGCCTAAGGATCTTCTTGAAGAAGATTTCATACACCGCATGTTGTTGGTGCTATGGTATTTAATGGGAAACTATCTTGCAAGGCATTTTTGAATTATCCAAACATTCATGCTGATCCAAATCTCACTATCACAATATTGAATAAGCTTTTTTCCAACCTAGAACATATACCACCGGTTCTATATCTTCGCCTAGACAACACGACAAGGGAAAATAAGAATCAGGCGTTGTTTGCTTTATCAGGTTATGCTAGTAGAGAAACAAATCTTCAAGAAGGTGAAGATTGGTTTCTCGCTTGTTGGTCATACACACGATCAAATTGATCGGATGTTCAATGAGGTTCTCTAAACGTCTTGCTTTCGAAAAAGCTCTCAGCCTACCAAGCAATGATTGACGTTATCCAAGATTCCTATAATCCTCGCCCGGACATCGAAGTTATTGGAAGAAACTTATGATTTCAAAGAATGGATTTTTCGGAGAGATCAATTGGGTCACTTGCTATTGAGCCCTTGAGAAACATTACATTTCAAAGCATCGGATCAAAATTTCACTTGTAGATGGCAAGGCCATCTTACAAGGAAAGAAATATGCCACATCCTTGCAAATTGGCAGCCAGCAGCAGGTATTCAATTCATTCGCACCATCCCCAATACTAGTTCCATGCTCTCTGCAGAGCAAATGCCTCTAAAAAGCTTGAAAGAAATCACAAAGAGTAAAAAGGAGGGAAGAGCATTTGACTCCAACAAATCATTGGATTATATTGAGACAAGTATTCAGTCGTGCTCTAACCACTTTGGGGAGGCAGATGCTTTATGGTGGCCTCAGTTTTTTTCTCGGCAACGTGACATGTTGCAAGCTAGAGGAACATGTAGAGATATTGGCTAGCTCAGATGAAGATGACAAAGTCATGTACACTGGCCCCAGACGCACGGCACAACAAGTTGCTCGAGTATCCGTTGATCTCGAGAGATTCGAGAAAGGAATGCTCATAGCTGTCCCCGGTGATAATGATGAATCACGGGAAGCCATTCTCGGCTAGCTAAAGAATTGGAGGTAACAAAGAGGATGGAATTCCCACTCAATTAAAAGTGCACTGGATGAGAACGAATGCTGCCAATGCTTTCAGTGGGAGCTATACTTTGGAGATGGTAAAAACAGGAGTGGGAAAGAGAGCTAAGTCCAAAGCAAACACTGCTGTCATAGATCTAGCTGAAGTAAAGGTTCTTGCATATGACTTTGTTCTGACTGCTGCTAATACGTTACGTATGGTCACTCAAACTTTAATAAGGTCGGCATGTGGATTAGACAAACAACCTAGAAAGGTGGCAAAAAAAGATGATGATGAAGACTCACTTGTAGACAGTGAGGAAGAAGATCGTTCGAGTACATCCAGTTTTGAGAGTGAAGCTGAGGATGAAGGCTCAAGTGATCAGGGATTGTATGAGTCGGAGGATGAAATGCATCCTGATCTTGCTGCAAAATGTAAGTTTGTCCGATGACTCGAACATGTAAAGAACAGAAAGTGCAGGTGATGAGTGTTTGTCAAAATGTCCTATACTTTTGACAATTTTGTTCATAAGTTTGTACAATTTTCACAACCTTGAATATATCACTTCTTTGTCACTCTACTACCCTTGCTATTTTTTTTATTGCCCCTTTTTTGCTACACTTTATATAAGTAACTATTTTTTGTTCTAAATTAGGAGGATGAAAATTGCTATTTAAAATTTTTGCATGAAAGTTATGTTCAATCAACCCCTCAAAAAAGATACCTAAATTACCTAAATTGTTACACCTGTCACAAAGAAATCTTAAAAATGGACTTTTTAAAGGGAATTTTAGGGAATCTTTCAAAGATTCCTTTTGAAGTGCGTTTGCAGCAAATAAGTGCGTTTCATTTTAAACTTTGTTAGAACAGAGAATAACAGAACAGGGCTTAATTCCCCTAATCTCTCAGACCATAAAGAAGAGAGAATAACAGAACAAAGCTTGGAGGATTCGAACCTCCAGGCCAAATCGGCCTCACCAGAAGCCATAAAGAAGAATGAATGAATGAATACTCTAAACTGCAAAAACATTAGACGATTACAAGAAATATTAGCCAAAAGAACAACATGATCATTGCCTATCTACCTCAACATTAGAGGTTTGGTAGAGTCTATTAACGCCCTTGTAAGCCCTTCCCAAATTTGGATTTTAGTTGGTACCCGAACCTGCAGGTATGGGCAAAAAGTCCCCACGAACCTTAACCGAACCTCAGCCCTGGAGCAACCGAACCTGTTAAACGTCATTATTACTTGTTGTTTTACTCATTACGCCCTAAATCCCTCCTCCCCCACCTTCCCACGGAACCGGCTACAAGGAGTAGCTTCGAAGGACACCTCAAGAATGCCTCAATTGGGCGCTAAAGCTTTGGAGGGCATTTGAATTTAGTATTGATGTCAATCCCGCCCAAACCAAGGAATTCTCTAGTTTTCCTTCAGATTTTTTGGCGAAGAATTGCATCAATTTGGTCGCCATGACCGTGAAGCTCTGGAAGCGATCCGACTCAATTCGGGATCTATGGCGCAGGTAATCGTTTCTATTAATTTCGCAATGACAATGAGTAATTTTTTGAATACGAACCGAAAGGCCAATTAGGGTGGAGGTGTCCAAGAACCGCTTGCCCTACAAAAATCAATATAATCGAAGGAATGTCGATGAGAATGCTCTTCGAGCTTCGATGCAATGAATATTGATCTCTGGGCGCGTGGGGAATCAGATCCCATCGATCCGATCACCGTAAGACATCCCGAATTTGATTCTCGCATCGGGGCTTATTCATTTTGCCCGTAAGGGTAATCAAGGTCCGCTTGGCTATTGCAATAATATTTCAAGTAATTCTGATGTGCATTTGAGAACAATGTACAATCAATTGTGTGGAGTGCATTGCAATATGGTAGCACATCGTAATTACCCCCCAACAAGGTAACTATTTCTTAACCAACGGTCTAAGAATACAGAAGAACTGCAAGCTTCCAATCAAAGGTTGCTTATGGAGGTGGAGTCACTTAAACAAGGATTGAAGAGATGCTCTGAGGACAATGACAAATGGAGAGGAAGTTAAAAAGATTGAAAATGACACCACTGGGCATGAGGGAGAGGAAAAAAGAACTGGAAGGCCTTAAATATACTTGCCCCTAGTGGTGGGGGTTTCTAGAAGAAGAATCCACGTTATTAAAAAATCGGGTGGATCCTACTATGGCTGAAAAGAAGAAGAGAAAAACCTTGTAATATGGCTAGTTTGTTGAAAAAAGCTTGTAACTAAAGATGATGTTATAGATATGTTGAAGCTTCCTCGAGCTAACCATTTAAGAAAAAGCTGTTGTTGAAAAAGGTGCCATCAATTGGGAAAGAGTCAAAGTGTCGATAGCATGCAAGAATTATGTGACAATGTGGGTATCGGTCGACAAGTTTACATTGCTCTCTTTAGATGTTTGCAGGATGGTATCAAGCAACAGGGGTATTACTTAAGACCATAACGCCAAGACTCCGCTTATGTCGAGCAAGCGTAACAAAGAGGAATGCGTATACACTAACATTTGGGAGAGATATACGGATCACCACATCCGTGCACTTGGGATCACTAATCACCGGGAAAAGTAAGAAGAAGGGTGGCCGGAAATGATCTATTTGTTCTTAATGAGAAGAATAATTGTTGGATGGATCTCTCTAAAATGCTTCTTCGTTAGTTCGCTTCTATGATATGAAAGTGGAAGAATGTGCAGTGGAAACCCCAAATTGCTATAAAGTTGGATGAGATGGAACTGATCAAAGGTGAAAAGTATGAGAGGGTTTGTTTGACATTAATGAACGTATGTTGTCAAATTCGATAATGAGGAAGGGAAGTTCTCTGTTCAATCGTGAGGACCATATTTGGTGGATAGGGATATTTCAAGTACCGGAAGAAAATCATGGTGTTCTTGATTGGGTCTTTCAGCGACACCTATTCCTACTATTATTCTTGCTCATGGAGTCGGGAGAGAAGCTTCAAGTTCCTGGCCACGGAGATTACGAGGTTGAATAGCATTTTGGCTGCTGATCTAAAGACCATCAAGTGCATGTATAACATGAAACATGGTTACAGTAAGACTACCACGCATGTCCCACTGCTTTGTATGCTAGGGTAGATGATAAGGAGAAGGGAATGAGTACTCTCGAATGTGACCGGGATGTTTGAACCAACGCGTGAGAAGGAGGACAAAACTTTGATCCCCGGGACTTGCAATTCCCAGTGAAGAGAGTACATATCGCATTCTCCATGCCTTTTAAGAATAGTGGATAAGATGGTATACATGAGCATTCTTTTTGCTTGGAATAAGTCTCCACAATCAGCCAGAGAAAAATGTATGAAAGATGTTGAGCGTGCTTTCCTCGATCTTGGTCTTCATGGTGGTGACTATAAAATCTTGCAAGATCCTAAACCATCCATGGGTGGGGTGAAAGTTTAAAAGATTTCGCCTTGTACTAAATTACGTAGAAGAATGGATCATCATTGCTAACCTGGAAAGTGGGAGGGGTATAAGGACTTGCCGGCAGCGAAGATGACCGCACTTCACGTGGGAGGGCAAAACTAAAGAAAATTAAAGCGTGGCGGGAATCCGAAATCGCCGTAACTTTGATGGCAGAGAAGAAAATGTTGGGTGGAAAGTTAGAAGAATTCAAAGTAGCAAGAATCAATTCATGAAGTCGCTTTATACAAGCATGGGGAGAATGCAATGTCACACATTACATTCATATACTTCACCATGGCTTTGTGGTTTGCCAAAGAGTACGGAGCTTGGGAATATGGAATAATGCAGGAATGGAGAAGTCACATAAGCAAGCCAAGAATGCTTTTTTCAGGTTCACACAACATCAAGGTTCATGTGATAACTCATTGCAACAGATGTGCAAATGGTTCTATAGGAGGATTATCCGCGCAAGCTAGAGAAAAAAGATAAAGCTAAACAAGACACGACGCTGGCTAGAATATTGAGGAGAAAAGTTGAGCGGGAAAAAAGAAAATGATATGGTGTAGCTCTAGTGCCAGACAAGTTAAGGCGCTGGCGATCCACAAGGATCGGGGGTAGAAGATATACGGGTTTCAATTGTATGAACAAATTCATATTAATGTATAACTATTGACCATGATGTGCAACTATAATGTTTCAAATATGTTAGGTTGGCGCGCGGCACGCGGTGCGAACTTAGTTGGTATTCAATTGATGAATGACAAGTATTATTTCTGCGGGCCACTGTGCGAATGAAGTTGGGAATTAGTTATAGATTCGTCGCTATTCGCACCGTGGCCACGGTTAATTAAAACATTTGGTTACCGCGGGTATATCTTTTGCCGTGGTTCGCATCTGCGGTAGCAAGTTATTCTTTATATAATTATCTTTGTTATCGATGTTGTCCGCTTTTGATATTTGTTCTAAGTCATTACATTGCATATTTATCAATCTTGTCCACTCATTTGTTGCATTACAGCTCGCAGACAATGGCATTGTATTAGCGATGATGCCGGATCTAACAATCCAGGCAACTAAAAACAGAAGACAGCATTGCCCGGGCGCATTGTACATCATGGGGAAGACAGCCAAGGGCAGCGCCACTAACTATCGGTCTTTAACAAACTGCATCAGAGCTCGCCTTTCCTGAGTTTAAAACATCCATCAAGGTGTCCGACGCCTGAAGTTCAGAATGTTGCCAATGGGGCGCAGGAGATTTTAGAGACATACCTTCCGGAGCCAGCTTTGTTTACCCGTTCTCGCTGGCCATTTAGCTCGAGAAGGAACCTTTGCAAAAAGTACCGTCATCCCGTCATGGAGTTCCCGCGTTCGATGATTGCATCATCGTTAACGCCGATGTGGTAGTTGCATCCGCATTAACGCATTTGCCCTTCCCTCGATGGGAGCCGACAACTTGTTTGAGGCACTCCATTCCTTCGCCGCGGTGGCCCAAAGTTGATGGCTTTTTGTCGCCAACAATAGGAACATTGTCTCTAACGGGCTAATGAGATAGATTTATCACCGGACTTCCTCGTGAGAGTGCCGAGGAAGTTGGATTGGTGAAGATAAACAAGGGGCCAGACTTGCTTGGAGCTGACAATGAGAATGCTAAGCCCCATGAGGATGACCATCAGGATGTGCATGTCCAGAATGTTCCCATTCGCTCGAGAATCGAGGATGTGCCCGCCCGTAACGCGTTCTGTTCTTTCGTAATGTATTTCAACCCCGAATGTTATGTACCGGTGTCCCTATCCGTGTCCCTTCTCGACAACTCAAATCGCAGAAAAATATCGTTCTACAAAGAGGCGTTGCGTACGTGGCGGAAAAACACGAAACCGTAGTACCAGATACAATAGTGGTTCCTGTTGTTGAGCAGCCTTTAGAGGTCGGGGAATCCAGTAGACATAAGAGGAAGTCTACTAAGCCTAACACAAGGCCCCCAAAACTGAACCATTATGATTTTTTTTAATGGTTTGTTGGTGAAAACCAAATTTATAAATTAGTACATGTTAGTGGGTTCAAAAGTTTACAAACCATGTCTAGTTATCTAATATGGTTCATCAACATCATTTCTTAAGGTGATAAGACAACAACGTTTTATGACATGGTATTCTAACATGGCAATTTTAATTAAGAAGAAGAAGAGATTTTAAACGCCATAAGGCGTCCTATCTGGATGGATCAGAATAACTTAAATTATATGATATTCTAATACGATTCATCAACATATTTTTCTAAAGCGATAAGACAACATTGTTTTATGACGTGGTATTGAAACATGGCAATTTTAATTGGTCTCAGAGCAACTTAAACTATATGATATATACTATTGTTTAGACCGTCAAGTTTATTAGACCGGTATTTGATCACATCTATCTTTTTCAATATATTGGCATGATAATTTTAAGTGCATATTGATCATGATGCTTTACGTTGATTAACCACCAATACGGCGTGGTAAATGATCTTGGTTTAACAATACTAATGTGATTTTTTTACTCTATTTTTTCTCCATGGTACTAAAATATAATTATTTTAGTTAGTTTTTCTAACAACTTAAAATGTATGATACAAACCAATACTTATTATTTCAAGTTTAATGGAATGGTATTTGATCGATAATGTAGTTTTTTTGTTGTATTTCTTACAAAAAAACAACACTTAAAGACCACGCGTAGTATTGTCTCAAAATGCTAGAACAACGCATAATATTTACGTATAGTTTTCACACAAAAACGCGTTGTTTTCATGTGATTTTTAGACAAAATGACACATAATTTTTATGTGTGATTTTTCACCGTGGTTCTTAGATAAAAACACATAGTTTTTAAGTGGGGTCTTTACCCAAAACAATGCATGGTTTTCATATGCAAGCTTATGGGATGGTGTTTTTCAATTGTCCACATGTTGTTTGTAATCCAAAAGGTGTTGTTTTTCCCCATGACATTTTTTCTATTGTAGTTTTAGAAAGGCCGATGGGAATCGAACCCAAACAAGTCCATTCAGTCAGATATGCTCATCCAAAATTAAAATCAAGCCAACGAACAACCACCATTTAAGCCCTTGGGTTACCATTAAAGGTACCAACACAATCGAGCAAAGGCGTTACATCAACCAAGCTCTCGCATACCAAGTTTACCATACCATGCAAAAAAATTGCATTGCAAATGCAAATTAAGACAATGTAGTATAGATATCCACCTAGACTTTTGCTTTCTCTTGAGGACAATATTTGCTCACATCAAAATGCCAAAAATAACACGACTTACGAAGCATCCACCACAATGGTTCCATTGCTAGATGCATAATTGCCGCAATACCAGAGGCCCCGATCCGTCATACATATGAGGTCTGAATGGTTGCCATGCAATGTCCACCGCCACCGAAACAAGCATTGAATATAGTAAGCATTCATACATGAAGCAAAACAAGGTAAAAAACAATACTCATCGGTACAAGCATGGTGAGCATTATGTTTGATACTACATAATTCAAAAGGGTAGATTAAAGGTGCCATAACAATTGTCCAAGGATCTTATTCCATGGAACTATGTTCAATTGCATCCCTAGTTCTTGCCCTTTTCTTTAACATGTTTGAGTCAAAATGATCATCACTTTTGAAATTATAGCGCCTTTCAAATACCCCCATTGCAAAAAATGTAAACCTGAAATGCTCTTCGCATTTGGAATAATCAAAATCAATAGAAGCAATTGTTATCTATCAAGGTTCAACAAGTTTATTAGCATAAGATTAGGCTATAAAGAGTTTGGCGAGTGTGCAGACACCCTTTAAGAGTCTCAAACTGCAGAATAATCACCTAGACACATTACTCGTGGGCAAAGATTTCTAAGATGACTACTTACCAAAATCAAAAAATGCAAAAGAATGTTTAGCCAAACTGACTGCTTCGCATCTCTGCGTGCAATGCATCCATTCCAGCCCCATACAAAACTAGTCCCAAAAACAAATGGATATCCACATCAAGAGAATGGGAGACATCCCATACTCGACCATTCTAAACAAGAGGGAGGAGCCGGACTTGTAGGCCATTGCTTCAGACACAATCTTTGAGCATGCATAGGCTGCCATAGCAAAGAAATACGTGGATAATCGCAATGGGCAACATATGCATCGATGAAATGCCTTGATTATTGAAACCTTCCAAGAGTAAAACCCGCAGATCGGTAGCACATGTCCGCCTATGTTAGAACATCGCTGTTATTTTTTCTCCATCCTTCTAGACAACCATCCAACAAAAACAATGCTAAAATTCCATTCCACAAAAGTTGGTCTTGTGATGATACAAACAAATAATGATTTATGTCTTTTCGATTTCAAAGCATTAGAGTCCGACTAACTAGAGAATTTCAAAGTTGATAATATACTTGTCATTTTGGAATATTATAGCTTCCTTGGACAACAGGCAATCCTTAAATACTACACCGCAAGCCAATGATAGTAATGATCTATGTAATCACCTCAAGAAGAATCATATGGCATTAATCGGGTTGAGAAAGTCCGCTTGAGAAGACATGGCAAAGGATTCTAACAAACTTGAAGTCGGATTATATCATGTAGACCTGCAACAATAAGACGATAAGACAGTCCCAATGGGACTGCAGACAAAAACAACCTATGGCTCAAATATCATTGTATAACGTATCTCAGATCCCGACCTCCTTATTGACAAAACAAATAGTACATGATCGCTTTGTTTGCATGTGACCACGTGCATTTGGCCTTCAAATTACCACCAATTGAACATGAAGAATTTTGCCTGAGGAAAGGTTAAACACCAAAGTCACAAGACAATTTGGAGGCAAATGCAAGCTTCGGATGAGAATCAAATCATGCCGTGGAGTGTCGAGGAGCGTGAATTGCTAAACAAAAGAGAAATCAAAAGCCCAAAGCGTAAATCTAGACGACAGATCCACATAATGTAAGAGAGACCTTTCTTTAATATACACATTACACCAATCAAAAACGCCACATGCTATGGTTTACATAACCTCAATCAAGTCCTAACTCCGGGTCACTAAGCACTTTCAAGTTTGGCTTTTTGAAAATGAGTTGTGTCCACGGTCATGACCAATAACAAACAATCATATCAATGCGGTTCAGGAACAAATAGACAAATGGACAAAGATACCAAGAAGCAACTACAAGAGCCGCGATATCCTACCGCCACTACTGGAGAAAGTAACTACCACAGTCTTCCATGCCTTTAGATCATCAATCTCACCTATTATATACCAATGATAATGAGACACACATCAATAAAAATCTATCTAGAGAAGCAATAGATTGTGGGACCAGATTCATGAAGTTTACGTCTTTCAACAGTTTCAATTTCATTAGAAGCTCTCGTAAACTTCTTTAGGCATTGTCTTTACAACATCACTTATTGCTAACCCTTCAGGTATCTATAAAATGATTGGATGATATAAGATCTCATGGCCATTATAAACAAAGAGAACAATGTTCACGTAATTAGGTACGGGTTCTCGCAAGTTGTGTAAAGCCAAGGACTGAAGTATAAGACTCCTTAATGTAATCAAACGGCTCATAACGCCATACAAGTTTTCTTGAGTTGTTGCAAATAAATAGCAAAGAGTGAGACTCCTTGCTTAGCCCCGCATTTAGTGCTCCATTCAGATTCAAAATTTCTGGCTTTGTCTCACAAACAAACTTAACAAGCACACAATTTCTTAAGACTCGATGGTTTCAATCGAACACATTTGAGCTTGAACAGAAATATGGAAAAAGTTTATGAGTAGAGACGACCATTAAAAAACATAATTGACATGTTTATCGTGAATACTATAACTAAATATCCAAGATCACTTCATTATCGAAAAGCCGTAGACATCAACTGGACAAGAGATCATATTGAGAACCAATTAAACTATTGAGAATCCACAAATGTTACATAAGCTACGAGCAGGATCCGCAAGAGATAGAAGGAAAGAAGGCTCAAAACTTAAAGGCTATGAAAATCCAAAGGGTCTTGTTTGTAAAAAGGTTTAAAAGGTCAAAGAGTTATTGATTGGCCTTGCTACTAAACAAAAAAATAGAGGGCTTACTGTGGGTTATATCCGGTCAACCATATGCATAGAAACAAAGCATAGTTCAGCCCCTCCGCGTGCATAAGAAAAGGCGTTTGGTAATAGTAGACAAAAATAGCATGGAGATTTTTGTCCCTATGAGGCCTATCTTTGCAATCAAACTATTTCTATCTCCCTACGGTTAATACATCATAGAAACAACAACTATAGACATGAAAGAAGGTGTCCACACTAAAATCTTCCAGAAAACCTAAGTCTATATTTTTGTTTTCATTTAACTATAGACTTAAGAAACGTAACGAGCTTACTTTACTAAGTCGCCATCTTGCCAAGTCGCAATCTTTTACCGCGGTCGAATGGCTACCGAGCTAGGTCACGCTTCTTCCCGCAAGCATAATTGTAGTACAGAGGGGATTATAGATGGAAAGAACTAGCTAAAACGCATGAAAAAGGAAGGTGAAGGCAAAATTTCTACGGACTCATTTCGACCCCTCTCCTCCGCCACCATCGCTCCTCCGCCACCATTGCTCAACTGCTCAGAGAGAGAGAGCCATACTAAAGGCTTTCCAAGCAACCGCCAAATTTTAAAATGAATTTTAGTGGAAGCAAATGGGAAAAATTGCGCTAAAATTTTCGCTTGGTATTATGCCACAAAATTGTTCTTTTTTAATTATTTTTGGGGTTGCCTTTAAGGGCAAGCATAAACATGCCAAAGTAGTAATACATATGTAAAGGTAACCGGCGGAATGAGGGGTTCCACGGTAAAACGGGCAGGCGGCGCTACCAGACCGCACCGCCGTGCCGCTCACGGCGCGCCGCCGGGCCGCCGATTTACCGCCGGAAACCATCATTCCTACCGCTACTCTCACGTGAACCTAAGATTTGGGGAAATTCGCTTCTTGGATTTTTTGCACTGGGACCTCCAAGATCCACGGCTATGGCCCGCTATGGCCTAACATTTAAGACAGAGAATTTTATTGAAGATCTAACCCTCGCTCGAGGATTTTATTGAGGATTTTATTGAGGATTCCCCTTTATCTCCGCTTATCTTCTCGATCTCCCTTCCTTACTTGGTGTTCGGGATGCAAACGGATAGCGGCGGGATGTAGTGCGTGGATGAATCTAGGCAAGCCCATCTGAAAATCTTTGCGAATATTGTGTGTTCCGGAAGCAGATTTCTGGAAGCATCCGGAAATCCTTGCGCAAAGGAAATCTTTGTTTTGCTCTCCTTGGTTGTCGCTGGTTGTTTTGATTGGGAATGCTTGGGTTGCTCATCTCTTGGGGCTGTGCCATGGCTCCTAACGAATCTTCATGGCTTTCCGGTTCCCAATATTACCTTGATTGCCGGGACTTGTTCTGCGCGTCCTCTGCCCTCACCTCTATTTTTCGGGTCGAGCCCATCCCTATTCAAATCGGCATGTATTCTATGGGAGATCTGGCAGTTTTTGCAAGATTTTCAGTAGCAACAGCGTTTGCAGCATTTTTTATGTTAGCATTTGTGTTGGTCTTATCAAGGTCATCCCAAGTTAAAACAGAGAGGCATTTTGGCGATCATATTTCATTTTACATGTTGAACATGATGAGTTCTGGAAGCAAGAATTGATTCTGATTTGATAACTGACGACGTGATGGTCTTCTTTTTCTGGTAGTAAAGCCCATGTTTTTTTACGTGGCTAATGTGTCCAATATGGATGTGCTTGCGGGATCGCCAGAGAGAGAAATCGGGACCATGTTTAGGAAATTGGACCAACTTTAGGTCTCTAATTAATATTCTATTCATCTTGCAACCAAGTAAAGGAACAAATATAGGCAGCCACAAGAATAAACATTTTTCTGTTTATTTCTATGCAATCCAAGAATGCAAATTCAGCAGAATATGTTCTGTGAAGGAGCTCATTTTAACCTCTCTTCACATACCATGCATTGAGCCAGCAAATAATCTAGTTGTTGCTTCTTATGCCAAGCAGTCCTAACTCAATTATAAAAAAAGAATGGCCTGCACTTCGTTGTTATACAACTGTAGTGCCTCTTTTACACATAGAGGTGTAGTGTCTTCTTCACCCACAATAGAAGATCTGGGTTGGGAACTGCAATTATCATTTCTAAAAGTTAGCATTTAGAATTTGATATTATCCATCTAAAGGAGCACAAGAAATATATTTGCATCTTGTCATAAAATGCTTGCATGATTGTCTCATAAGTGCATAAAGTTTTTGCCTAACAGTAGTTAAATTCCTATTGGATGGTTTCCATCATAGCGGCTAGAATTTAGTTGCTGATGGAATATTCCATGTTGACGGGCCACGATTTAGCCATAACAACCGATTTACTTTGAAAGCTTGTTTTCAAATCAATGTACCCGAGATTATTACCGCCAACTATGAATGAAATCCTAAACCCTAAACCTCTGAGCTTACGGATATGAGGACCTCCTTCTCCGGTGTCTTCTTCATACCAGATCAACTTCCACCATTCGCAAGCCTCCCACTGCTGTTGAGAGTTTTCTGGCTTCCTTAAACCAGAATGGCATGCAAGATCTGGAATTTGTTCTACAGATAATTCATGTCATCATATCCAATGATATGGTTATAAGAGGTTTGTTTATCAATAAGTAGCAAATGTGACTGCTTAAGAGAAGGAACTAGTCATAATTGGTCACATGCTTTTCTCTTATTCTGGTCCTGATGGGAAAAAGTTTCTTAGTAAATGCGTTGCCTTCAAATAAGGCAAGTTAAAGAGTTAAGGGTCCAAGAAAGTGAGAGCAATATTGCGCAATGAAGTTGGATGGTTTGATATAGAAGAGAATATTTAATAGCATTTTGTTATCATCAAGGCTAGCTTCAGATGCAAGTATGGTGAGAGTCGCAGAGTTGATGATCGCATGTCTACCCCTTATATGGAATTTTGCAACCGATGGTTACTGGGTTTGCTATGGCATTTGTGTTGCAATGGAAACTTACTCTTGTAATACTGGCACTCTTCCCCCTTATGATTGGTGCACATCTTGCAGAGGTGGCTCTTCTATTCCATGTCTTTGCATGTAATCACTGGACAAATGCTAACATTCTAGCATTTGCTCTGTGTAGCGTCTTTTCTTATGCCCCTGATTTTTTGCAAATTTGTGAAAATGACCCTGTTTTAGGGGTATTTTTTGATAACATGACCATAACGTTTTTATGATGATTCAAATAAGAATGTATTCTTAAGATGAATTATAGATGAGAATGATATCTTCTCATCAAAGCTAAGATTAGTTGAATTGGAGTCCGAAATTTTAAGTTATAATTATGATTTTTTTTGTGTTTAAAAAATTACATAACAACCAACACATAACTACCATTAACATTAATTATCACAACCATTGGATCCAACACATTTAAATTAAAATCCCCCTTAAACCCCCTTTGGTTTGGGTGCATATTCACCGGGGTGACTCTGTGCAACGAGTCGTTGGATAGGCATATTCACCCCTTATTCCTTAATCTACACCGTACGTAAAGTTCCTCGTTTGTGGGGTATGCAAGTACAAAATTTGCTATACTGTATAACAAGATTTGCAAAATACTATAAGATTTGAAGCAAAAATACTATATGGTGTTGATTTTTATGCGTGCAAAAATATAATTATAAGGGCTCTCTGGGCCCTACGTCACCCCGTGTGTGAATATGCACCCAAACCAAAGGGGGTTTAAGGGGGATTTTAATTTAAATGTGTTGGATCCAATGGTTGTGATAATTAATGTTAATGGTAGTTATGTGTTGGTTGTTATACTAAAACAAATTTTGGGCCCTTCGGGCCCTAAAAAAACCAAACATATGTAAAAACATGTAACAATATGTAATATCTAATATCTAGCATTAAAAAAAAAAAAAAAAAAAAAAAAACTAATATGAAGCCTGAGTAACTATAATATTATAGCATAATGTAACTTAATTACATATGCTTCATTGAAGACAGCAAGAGTATTATAGCAATTTTGAAGCACTCAAAATAGATAGCGGCTTAAGATATGATATACATCTTCGTTGATTTGCCTATCAAACAGTCTGCAGAGGGCAGTTAGCCTATTTACTTGCGCACGTAAACCCAACCAACCAACCATAATAACAACACATCAATAGGGTCTTCGCCATGCGCAGGTGGTGGTTGCGCTGATGGTGGCAGGACTAATTGAACTTGATCTTCATTTATTGGATTCTCTGGTACAGTAATGATGTTTGGATCAACATCATGTTGACTTCAGGCATCGAAGAAATGTCATGTGGAATTGATGGATTGAGAGATTCCATAGTCTGCATGAACGTAAAGGAAAGAAATTGGTTAGATTGATATTAATTTAGAAAATAGAATTTTACTAGTGAAATAAAATTGAATCAATAAAAGCTTTTGACACTGATATGCTCTACAATAATGTTTTATTCACAAACCTTTTAGTAACTAAATAAAATTGAATCAAATAAAAAGCTTGGCGAGGTTCATAAAGAACCAGTGACACTTTCTCAAGAGTTGCTTGGCTTTGGTTTAACAAGTGAAGAGAATCAGCCAGTTTGGTGATGTGGAGTAGGTTTCTCGTAATAAATCGGTGAAGCGAGATCAAGGATAGAGGTTTTGAAGCAAGCTTGCTCTGTTAGCATTCCACGTGTTGTTACTTCAGCTACAGCTATTTCTCTTTCACAATGAAACCATTGTTTATCAATCCATATGATTTTGGATGCTCCATATGGCCACTGTTTGACTGATCTGCACGACTCAGAAAGCGGCATGGAATAATCCGCCTGTTGTGTGCACAAGAATCCATTTGTTGATTGAAGCTAAAGGCTGGTTGCTATGAATAATCCAGCAGGCCAGGAATATCCAAGAAGTTGGAAGCAAACAGAGGGCCTAAACTCTAAACTCTTTTAGAATCTGCAACAAATCTTAGAACAGACAAAGTGAAGGAAACAAAGGCGGGTTTTGCAGCATTGCATTGTAGAACCAGAAAACCAATATCTTGTAAAAAATACCATTATATTAACTGAAGAAACATTAAAAAAACAAATACCTTTGTAAATGTGAGCAAAAAATCCTTCTCGTGATAACCTTCCATCAGCAAACATCCACTCCGGCAACAAGAATCCAAGAGGGCAAGTACACATGCACATGCACATGCACATGCACATGCACATGCACATGCACATGCACATGCACATGCACATGCACAGTACACATGCACATGCACATACGTGCACATGCACGTGCACATGCACATGCATACACATGCGCAGTGTTCATGCACAAACATGCAGAGAGAGACAACAACCCTCGGATTGTTTCAGCCAACGAAAATTAACGGCCCATAAAGGGTGCACTCTAGAAATACTATTTAGTACACCTCAATGAATACAACAACGAAATCATAGAAAAACCATGTGAAAAAGCGTATAAAAAACAAAAAGTAACCCCCTGTTATTATGCTACATATTGAGACTCCGATTCAAGTGATTTTACCTTTGACGGAAAGATACCATCCTCACATATAATTCATATGCATGACACATTTCTATTTGAATCATCATAAGAAAGTTATAGTTATTTTATACAAAATGCCCCTAAAACTGAGGCATTTTCATAATTTTGCAAAAAAATAAGGGCATTTTTATAATTTGCTCTTTCTTAAAAGGTTTTGGCATGGACTTGAACAAGGCAATTGGATCTCTTTAGTTTTGAAGTGGAGGGATCTAAAAGTAGCTCCTTTGTTTGAGGCCAGATTGCTGGACTTGGATATCGGCACAGTGTTTTCTATCCGTTCATATGGTCTAACACTTTGGTATGCATCAAAGCTGGTTAGAGAAGGCGAGATATCATTCAGCCCAATAATGAAGAGTTTTGTTCTGCTCATATTACCTGCTTTTGGGGTTCGGCCATTCTTGCTAGCTCAAAATGTGATTTTGACTTTGGGCATGAGTCCATAGCATCTACCTTACTTGTAGGGACCAGCGATTATGACCAATGAGCGAACTTCGATTTGCTACAAGCAACTAGTCTTCCTTCACTTTCGATGCACTCTAGCCTAGTGCTATAATTTAAAAGCTAGCACGCACTTGGCAACCGAAGCGTTTGAACCGATTCTCTACTCCTTAGACATGTGTCCTAGGGTAACTTCTCGACCTTTTGGATGCAACCATTTGGTCAAAATGTCGTTTGCATGCCAACCAAAGATGCTCCGGTCGCGACAATGTCCAGAGCTCATGGCCATCACAACGGAGCAAGTTTGAACGGCACTTGGGGAGGGTTTTTGTTCTCCTTCTTAAGGTCTCTCTTGAACCCTCCAAGGAACCCCAAGACGCAAGCTCTTGACCCCTTGAGGGGGGAAGATCGCAAAACCTAAACCCTACAGATTTACTAGGGTTTAGGTATCGGGGGAATAAAACAGCTCCATTTGTTAATCCCACTGTTCAAATAGTAGTTCATGTTATAGGAAATGTTCTCAAAAAGAAAAAATGGACATCCACCGCACGGATGTCCCAACCCCCAAATGTGCCCCTTTACGGACATAAGACAAGAGGGGGAGACACACTCACCCCGCGTTTTGGTCCACTGTTGAAAAGTATAGTTTTCTTAGGTCCACATGTTCTTTATTCAGAGATTTCAACATGTAGATCTGTGGAGGTGTGGTTTTACTAACTAACGGTGTTGTTTTTTAAGTGGACAAGGAACGTCCACTGTTATTTTTTTAAGGAGCTGTGGTTTTTGTTTTTTTAGGACTTGTGGTTTTTTAAGGAGGTATGTTTTTTGTTAAAGGAACTGTGGTTTTTTCTTTTGAGGTAGTGGTGTTTTTAAGGAGGTGTAGTTTTTGAAGGTGTGGTTTATAAGTAAGTGTGATATGTGATAATAATGGTTTTTTATTTGAAAAAGTAAGCCACGTGTCGATATTTGATTAGTTAAAATAACATTTTATTATTTATAAAATATGCCACGTGTCAATATTTTATTAGCTAAAGATAACTAAAAACAACACCTAGTTTTTTATCTTAACATATATAAAGCAGTACCCTTTTTTGTTTGATGCTAATATTTTTTCTCCAGGAAAAAACCTCAGGGCGACACTGGATAACTTTCTAAAGCGACAACACGTGGATGGCTTCCTAAAGCGTTAAAAAGGAAGAATAGGAATTGAAAAGAAGCTTTCTTCTTCCGCTAGCAATCCGGGTCATTGCTTTGTTCGACCCTTTCTTGCTTTGCAAGCAAGCCTTCAAGCAAGCTCGATTTTCCAGGTGAAGTCTTTAGCTCTTCGGTCTTCAAGGAAGAACGTGGCAAGCATAAAGAGAAATATGCCCTCAAGCAAAGTTTTTGCCGCCGCCATAGCCTCTCCATACGCCATAGCCCGTGGTCGGAATGGCCAACGTGTTCCTTGCTTATGCCTTGCATGTCCATGACCCAACGTAAAAGAAACTTCGATTGGAGGTGCGGGGAGAGCTGAATTTCTTCTCTTGCAGATCCGAGGCTAATAATCTTTGATCTACTTCTTCAAGTGAAAGTTATGTTCTCTAAACTCCTAACCTAATTGTTTGCATATTTTCTTAAATAATGTGCTCTTGAAGAATGAACTGCCGTTTTAGTAGCTCAAGTTATGAAGCCAATGTATTTGAAGTTTATTTTCGTAAGGCGGCCATGGCAAAGTTAGATATTTTGTTGTGTCCGATTTTTTAACCGCTGTGTGGATGTATCTTCACGGTGTTATGCTTCAATACCGCATACATATGTGCTCTAGCTTTATGCGCTGCCCCATTTTGACTATTTTTTTCATTCGAGCCTTATTTTGGAAATTCATCCCCATTCCGCATGTCATTTTTCCATTCTCAGAAAACATGACTCTGCAAGGCAAGCCTTGATTAGAAACTTTGAGAAAGAAAGATTGCAACGGTTTAGAATTGCAATGCCATATGTTTAAGGGCAAGTGAGAGGAACGCTGCAAAATTTTAAATGGGTTGACTGCCTTATGGTTTATTCTCTCGATCTTCCGGATATCTGTTTTGAGCGATGCCTATCGCTTCATCTCTACATTTGGCTCCCTCTCGGTATGTTACATTTTGGCTAATGAAGAGCAAATTGCGGTTGAGAGCGGAAACAAAGGCTTCTACGCCTCAAAGACCACAAAGACCCCAAGGCTCGCTATAACTAGAGAGCTCGAGGCGATAGATTACTCCTCTCCGATTTCGCCTTTGACCGCCCAATTGATGAAATCAAATGGTTGTATGCATTATGGCAAAGGCAATGGAAGAAGAATCGGCAATGACCATGGCATCGTGGGAGCGCTCTCTCCAATTGTAACGCAAGCCCAAAAGCTTCGTACCGGTGCATGAGAATCTGAGTAGAAGATGCCGGGGTAATCTTTGCATGGTTATTATTTTGAAGGATAATAATAGGTCATGTGTGCATCATGGCAAAGTGCAATGGAAGAAGGATCCGGCAACGACCATGGCACCATGCAAAGAAATGTCTCTTCAATTGTAAGGTAAGCCCACAAGCTTATGTAACCGGGTGCATGAGAATCATAGTAGAAGATGCCCGTGTTTTGTTAGGTTTCATTGCCTTGATAAGGTGGTAACATAATCCCCGCATGATACGATGGAACACAAATCTCACAGACCGCATCATCTCGGGGAGCATATTGAATGGCACGACTTTGGGTCAAGTTTCCATTCGCGCCAAGACCGCCAAATATCCTGTGGTATGCAATTCTTATTCCAACAATCTTCCTACTCCCCGGTGAGTGTATTGAAATTTCCATTGCAATCGTTATGGAAGAAAAGTCGCTTTTAGAAGGAAAAGGTGCAAATTTGTATGTTTGCTCTCTTTTAGCGAGAGGGTTCTAGTTCTAGATTTTGTAGTTTTTTCTTTCGTGATTCCTAGTTTCCAAGACGTAGATAAGCATATTATGTAGATAGATCTCAGAGAACTGCTCACAAACTTGGGTTATGTTTTATACACTATTTTTGTGAGACTCCTTTTCAGCTCAACTACGCACAATTTTGTTTCACATTCTTCCATTATGCCCTATTTATTTCATTTTGCATTTGGTTTACAGGTCCGTGAATTTTCCAAAGATTTCTAAGCGGCGATTTCAAGCCTATGTATGCTTTCATATTTTCAAGATGTGGAGGAAGATTGGCTTGCAAGTCTAAGAGGTCGCTCTCGCCTGTAAAGCAAGGTTTGTCTTAACGCTTGTCCAACCCAAGCATGTGATGGATCTTTATTTGGTTTTGTGCCTTCGTTTCCAGGGAAGCCATGCGCCAACAAAGACCGAAAATGTCGTTTTTGGATGTGTATAGCATGCAACATCACCGAGACAACACATCTTGATGGCAATTCCATCTCGTGTATTTTCAGGGACGATTTCTAAGGTGCAATTTCAATAACCTATACCAAACCCATATCATATGGGTTGTTGACCTAGTTATTGTTCCTCCGCCCGCCTAAGGACAATGGATATCCGTGGTCAATCAGATCCGGATAGCAAATTACAGTATTATGTGGATCAAGTAATAGCAAAACGTCTCATCTTTGCTTCTTAATCTCAATTCCCCTAGATGTTTTAATAATTCCACTTTTCTCAAGATGATGACCCTTTACGCCAAAGTCTTTGCCTTGGAGATGATCCTTTCAATTATCTCAAGAAGAAGGTTGTTGTTGCACGGCTAAGGCATGCTTCATTTATTGAATTTGGAATCATGGATTTACAACGTTAATTTCCTAATTGAGGGAAATTGACTCGCTTTGATCCGCAGGAGCGTAACTTTGATCCAAGGCATCTTCAAATTGAGCATTCATGGCTAGTGCAACTTTTGTACTTGGTTCAAGTCACATTTCAGGTTTTCTTTCTTCTTCTTCTTAACAAGCAAACATGATTAGAAGGTATAATGCTAATGTCAATTGTTGCAAAACTTCAAATGCACCATATGGTTTTTCTCTTCCCGTATTTCATTTAGATAATAATCGTTATGGATAAGCTTTTTTGTTCAATTCGATTCTTTGTCTCACGACTTTGTGCTAAAGACCGCCAAGGAAAGCCGGAAGATCTCTTCTAACAAGTAGACTTTTTGCTCAGATATGCATCCGATGGTCCTCATTGTTGTTACCTCTCGATGGGTAAACTCACCTCCATGTATCTTCAAGAACCAAACAATTTCAATTGGTCATGGACCTCCAAGTTCAGAAGATCTGCTTTATGGAGCAAATCGGGTTGAAGTCTTTTGGTGTGTTTGGAATCTTTTCTTGAGTATCCTTCTTGACAACATTTTGAATATTCAACGTTAGCAACCGCAACTTGGTTAGTACTATGCAGTTGCAACCTTTGTAATAGTATCACACGGTTTCCCGTTATAATGAACCTTTAAAGGTTGAGGTCTTTATTTAATTTGCACATTTGGCATTTACGTCTAGACGAGGACTCACCATTTCTTTCATTATAGCTGATGGGTTAAGTTAGCTTTATTTATAGACTGGATAGGAATTTGCAAAAATGGGCACATTATTCAATGATAGCAAATCATACAGTAGCACTAGGGTTGCCGAATGTTGTTGTTGAACATTTGAAAGAAGGGATTGAAGCTGTGCATCTAACTATAGGGCATATTGTATGTAAGTTATCCATCCCATTGGTTTTGATCTAGGCTTCAAAATATTGCACATAGGTAATGTCTCCAAAATTTTATTTGCAATAACTATTATTCCCATGACTTGTGTGGGCTAAGGTACTAGCACTAGCATTATGGATTCTTTATTTACTATATGCATAGGCTCTCGTTGTTTCAAAAATTTTCAAATCTTTCGCTTTTTGGCAATGAGCTATTTCAATTCTTCTAGCGGATTCTAAGTTCAAAAAATATTTTACAGCCTTGGCTTCGGCGGGGAAGAAGGTTGCATGGAAACATCAATGGAGACAGAGTATTGGACCATGTCCAGGTAGTGCATGCAATTTATTTTATAGTCCTCTCTATCCCTAGATTTATAGTGGTTTTTGTATAGGGAATTAAAAAAGAACAGAATGTTCTCCAATGTCTAGCTTCTAAAAAACCTTAGTGTATCATGGATATAGGCTAACATTGTTCTTATGTAGATTTTATTCTGGTGACGTGCACTTTTAGAGCAATAATTTATGGCACTAGCAATCTGATTTTGACAGTAGATATGAAGAAATGAAGCATGAGTAAAAGCTTCTAGCATGTCTGTCATAGATGTTGATGTTTAAATTCCTTCCACATGCATCAGTCCATCGATAACTATGCTTTACATGTCTAGGGGTTCGTTTCTACTTCTATTTCTTGATAAAGAGATGTATTCGTTTCCAATGGGTTGCTTGTTGTTAGTGGTTGCAATGTGTTATCGATGAAATGTTTCCTTTTATTAATTCATGTTATTTACACAAGTATAAGATGCTTTGAAAGTCAATCCAGTTGTCGTTGGCGAGGAACCAAAATATGAGACACTTCTTAGGATTGACATGTAACTACATCTATGCTTCAATCAAGGCAAGACGCGATGAACCAAGCATTACCGATGCTTACGTATATATATTCGGGGAAAGCTATGATTGATAATATCCGGATTATGGTCTAAACATAATGAAGCCACCGGTGCTCTATCGGCCTTTAGCATATTGTTTGATATAAATGAAGCAAATGAGATTTGGATCCGAGGTAATGTAGCCATTGTTGTGTTTTTTTGATAATAATAGCTTTATTCCATTGCGGGCTTCTATGGCGAAGCTACAACAGATGGAACATACCCATTGGAATCAATGTGCCAAACAATGTATTCTTCTCTTAGCACAAAGATTTGCGTGCCTTTTTGCCTCTTAGGTGTTGGAGTAGCATTTGTAAAAAAAAAAAGATATGTCTAGTTATCTTCCAAAACAAATATTGACTATTTGTAGATTCCAAAGTGTGTAAAAGGAATGTTCAAAAAATGTGTGATGATATTATGTGAGATCTTATTGTCATGAGACAAAGACTTTTCTATTGTTCAAAGCGCTTAGAACATGTGTTCTATTGTTCAAAGCTAGAACACGTGGTCATAAAGTGCGGAGTTCAACTCTTGCATGTCCAATGTTGTTGCAATATAAGTGAGAGGATTAGGATAAATAGGAAGGGCATAAAGTGCGGGGTTCTCCCGCATGTTGATGCAATATACATGAGAGGATTAGGAGGAGTGATTTGCTTCTCTATTTACACGCTGGGAAAGAGAATGTTTTGGCTGACCTTGGCTTGGCGATAAATTTCTTTTATATATGTTATTATAATGCTTTTTTACATGTCCTTAATTTAAAAACAATACTTAATGGCATAAAAATAATAGCAAGACTTCAATAACACATGTGGTACTTTGTTAAATAACATGTAACTATTTTGAAAAACAATCTTACTTTCATGTTGTAATTTAGTTTTTCACATGTGGTAATATCGAGATCTACATATAATTTCGAAGATAAACAACGATAGTTCCACGAAAAAAATACATGTTGACAAAAAATCATAAAACTATGTCAATTTTTTCACGCATGGATTTTTCTGCCAAAAGACCACCGTGGGAAATTTCTGCCAAAAAACCACTGTCCCTTTGTGCAAATCCGGATAAACGGGCCACGTGGACTTTTGGGGCCATTTTGGTGTTGTTTTTGGCATAAAACAACACTTCCGTACAACTAAAAAACAACTGTGGACCAAAAATTGGGGTCAGTGTGAGATGATGTGCGCCTCCAGTTCGGCCATTCTTGCTAGCTCAAAATGTGATTTTGACTTTGAACATGAGTCCAGAGCATCTAGTTTACTGTAGGGACCAGCGATTATGACCAACAGAGCCAAACTCGATTTGCTACAAGCAACTAGTCTATCTTTCACTCGATGCACTCTAGCGACTCTAGCCTAGTGCTATAATGTAAAGCTAGCATGTACTTGGCAGTCCGGGCGTTTGACCGATTTTCTACTCCTCAGACATGTGTCCTAGGGTAACTCTGGCCTTTTGGATGCAACCGCACAGTCGAAATGTTGTTGCATGCCAACCGGCATGCTCCGGTCGCACAATGTCCAGAGCTCGCGGGCTATCACAACGGAGCAAGTTTGGAACTGGCACTTGGGGAGGGTTTTTTGTTCTCCTTCTTAAGGTATCTCTTCGAACCCTCGAAGGAACCCTGCATGCAAGCTCTTGACCCCTTTAGAGGCAGGGAAGGCTGCCAAAACCTAAACCCTACAGATTTACTAGGGTGTAGGTATCGGGGGAATAAGGCTCGATTTATTTTTCTTTTGTAAAATTTATTGATAAGGCTCATTTGATTCTACGAAGCCTTACACGCATATGCTTCCTATATATTTAGAAGCTTTGCATCTTTATTAAGGCTCAAAACAGTTGCATTTGGAAAAATACAATATTAACAACACGATTAACACAAGAATAAACTATTAACGAGCATAGTAAACAACCACGTAAAGAAAACTTTAGCATCTTTGCAAATTTTAACGTGGTTCCCAAACTAATAAGAAGAACGGGGTAGAATACAAATTTGTGACAACTAGCATGTAAACGATCCAAATTATGATACTAAAAATGTATATAGAAAAATCATTCCATTAAATTAATGATGATTTTCAAAGACCATCATAAACTCTAGAATTCATAAGTTAAATATAGTATTTAACTAGGAATGGTTTTTGCAAAATCAAGATGTGCTTAAAACACATCTTCTAAACTATTGATGATTTCAAAAACAATTGTATGCGATTGTAGAATTCATGTAAGTAAACATTATATAAAGTAGCAATGATTTTGCTAAAAAACTATACACTTAAAAACAATCTCACAAATTAATTATGATTTCCATAAATCTTTGAATTAGTACAAAAAATACGATATAAAGCACTATTGGTCTTGCAAAATCAATATATGCTTAAAATACATCTTTTAAACTATGGATGATTTCAAAAACTATTATATGATTATGGAATTCATGTAATTAAACATGATATAAACTATTAGGATTTTGTTAAATCAATCTACACTTAAAAAAACAACCTTATGAACTAATAATGATTCCTAGAAACTAGTGTAAAATTTTGAATTAGTACAAAAAATATGATATTAGCCACTATTGGTTTTTCAAAATCAATATATGCTTAGAACACCTCTTCTAAACTATTGATGATTTCAAAAACCTATTGTACAATCGTAGAAGTCATGTCATTAAACATGATATGATTTTGCTAAATCATTGTACATTAAAAAACAATCATACAAACTAATGGTGATTTCTAGAAACTACTGTAAATTTATGAATTAGTACAAATAATATGATATGAACCACTATTGATTTTGCAAAACCAGGAAGAACACGTGATTTTTCTTTACATTTTGTATTGTCGTATAAAAAAATCACATATATACTGGTTTTCATGCTAATTTTTTATACAAGTTCATTTTTGGGGGCCTTGTGTAAGCAGCTGCAAAAGAAACATGTTCTCTGTAAAGGCCCTTCTAAGCTGAATAAGAAGGGCCAGCCGTTTAAGCCAAAGTATAGATGGATTCGGGAAATCCGGCACTTCCAGAACCACGTGGAGAGGGTGCTTCCGAAGCTCACAATGGCTAGAATATATAGGGAGGCGGTTCAGGAGAGATACTATAAGATGAGGGGGGATAGTAGAAGGTACCGGAATGCTGGTAGAAATTTTTCAATGCCAGTAGAGGTGACTCGATTCACTGCAGATGCCCTTGATGCTCTGCACGAGGCCGCTGAGAATCACATGGTCAGGTTCTTCGAAGACTGTGTGAAATGTGCTGTGCATTCCAAGAGAGTGACAATAATGAGGCAGGATATTGCCTTGACAAATTACTTCCGAGGCATGTAAAGTGTTTTATATTAACGAAACGATTTTTGTTGTATATTATGTTTGCTTGCTAAGTATTTTGATTGTATCTATTCTCTATTTTGAAGCTTCGGAACTTATTTTGATTTATTGAAGCTTCTACTCTTCCGCGCCGCATAGGCTGCTCTCCTCCGTCCATTTTTTGGCTCACACCTGCCCCTCAGTGGCAACCGGTAGACACTTCAACGGACTGTATCTCTCACATCCGGTGTCAGATTTTCATGTGCTTGGACTTGTTGGAAAGCTGGTTCAGAGAGCTTTCCAACAATGTATGATACCTGGATGTTTGTCTTTGTTTCAGTGCTCAAATCTGCTGTTTTCCGGGCTGTGTGCTAGGGTTTTTGTGGCAGCTCTTCTTCTTCCTTCTTTGAGAAGTATAGCCCTCGCCTGATGCCGTTGTTGGCCTTGGCCACGCGGTGTTGAAAGGTGTGTGTTGTACTCTTATTGAAGGTTACGAGAATGTTTTACTAATTCATACCCTAGTTCCTGATGGTGTTGTTGATGAAAGTCCGACACCAATATAGGGATTGGCGTATGTTTTAGTAAGTATTCGATTGGTCTCGTCTTGTGGCAGAATTGTGATCGGTCATATCTCTCGTGATCCGGTGTCGATTTTCATGTGCTTGGGCTTGTTGGAAAGCTGGTTCGAGATCTTTCCAGTGGTGTATGGTACCTGCATGCTTGGCTTTGTTTCTATGCTCAAATTGGCACTTTTCCAGGCTTTTTTCGTGGCAATCGGTAGACATTTCGGCCGGATTTGTATCTCTCACATCACGGTGTCAGATTTTCATGTGCTTGGGCTTGTTGGAAAGCTGGTTCAGAGAGCTTTCCAACGGTGTATGATACATGCATGCTTGTCTTTGTTTCAGTGCTCAAATCTGCACTTTTCGGGCTGTGTGCTAGGGTTTTTGTGGTAGGCAGACACACCAAATATCCAAGAGTCGTAAGCCCAAGTCATACCCCAAGTCATGGCCACAGAACCACAGTCCGTGTGTGGACCCACACTTGGTTGGTGAGCTACCTCGACCACACCAACCCATCACAGGGAAGGCCCAAACACACCAACCACCGGTTGACCCCACGCAGCAGAGCCCTGCTGGGGAAGACCATGAAGCAGGGGCCACCAAGGAGGAAGAGGCCCGGGCAGAGGGAGAGATGTCTTCAATGAAGAGGAGGCAGAGCCAAGGCCCGACCCGACAGGCGGGCCACACAGGCAATCCGCCCGGTCGAACCTTGGAGCCGCATCGAGGCGAGGGTTGAGGCTAGCGGTGCGCCGGTGCGTGCCTCCGACAGAGGTGGAGAACATAACATCTCGATGTTGCGCAGTAGCTAAGTTTTAAAATGCATTAATCACACTGGAGGATCAAGGCATTTATTAAAAGTGCATGATAAAGATCCACTTGCTAAGTAATTTGGACGCATGTGCCAATACCAGCCAGGAGTCAGTGCATATGAGGGGGCGTAGACACCGTGTTGGCAGCTGCTGGCCGAACGCTAGACAGCAACCGTAGAGCAGAGACACTGCAACCCCTGCCTCCTGATCCAGCCGAGGTTGAGGAGGGGCTAAGGCCACGCATCTAGGAGTACGTGCCTCCTCACGAGGTTGGCGAGGCCATTGTGATGACATGATTCAGCCGCCGGAAGCTAGCCAGCGTAATCGAGCTTCTGAGTAAGGATGAGTAATGATCGGGAGCTACGGGAGGAGCTTAGGCGACGCTGCCCGACAAGGCAAGGGCCTCCATGCCGAGCACATGAGCAACTCCGCCATTGCACGCAGCGAGAGATGGCAAGACATGACCAGCCCCCGCAAGAAGAGCTGAAACTCCTCAGGAGAATAGAAACCCGCAAAGAACACACCAACCCAGCGAACCCACCAACCTAGGGACATCAGCACGGAACACATGTTTGCGACACATCGGATGCCGGGCCGCCACCACCCGGGCGCCGGCCACGGCCTATGCCTCACCCACCTCAACCAACACACAGTGCGGCCCCGGCCGAACTCCGAGCAGACGCAGGCCGCAATGTGGTAGTGCGAGGCCGCCGGAGAGCCGGAGAACATCTCGCTTCCGGAGCTCGCAACACGTATCTTGACCGGATGATGTTCCCACAGACTGCGTGACCATTGGAAGAAGCGAAGTCGTCATGGAATTCCACGATGGCCCGGGGTGGTCATCTTCCACGATTGAGGCGTGCTGAGGCGGGTGGCCATCCCCGTGGCCAGGAAGTTGAAGGGGCGGCTCACATGACGTTCAATGGGGACTTGACCCCGGCGACAAAGAAGAGAAGGTGTGAGGCGGCCAAAAGTCGACCCGCAGCAGGGGAGGGGCGGCCGGGGAGCTAGTCAGGGGGGAAGGATGCGGAATTCGAGGCGGCAACCAAAGGGATGCGGAGCACTCTAGCCCCGAGTCCCCTCCGAGGGGGCCCCGGCTTATCGAGCATCCACATCTTCCGCTCCCCCGAGACCACCACTACCACCGGACTGAAGTGGCGTGCATGCCACTAAATAGGGATCGTGCCTCGCCTTTCCATGGATCCGGAATTGCCGGCTTTCCATGGCGAGAAGGGGTGGGCCTCAATTAAAATTACGCCATGGACATGGACCTTATCTTCCTCATGGAAATATGGGAACATGCTGGTCCGCAAAGCTACCGATTTGTTGTGATACCCGCTACTCCATCTTCAATGAGTGCACCGGAAGCGAGGACGGGTGCGTGTTACTACCGGGCGACCTTGGCCCAATTCGGTCTCCCCATTGCAAAGGCTGACAGCACAACGAGATACACAAGGTGCGAGTGCGAAACGGCGATGGCACCCTCTCTTTGTGGCGGCTTGCTGCACTCCCACATCTTTGAGCAACTTTACCACACGCGCGGATGTGGATGTGGCAGGAGCCCTATGTCGATCTATATGATGACATCTGGTGATCCTGAACAATTGGGCAAGGTCATGTTGCTTGGAGATTTCAATGCGGCATTACGAGGCAAAGGCCCGGATCCCAAAAATTCGCACCTCTAGGCGAGGATGTGTTGCAAATGGACCTTGTGAGAGATGGTTTGGCCAAAGGGCATCGGATGACTGACCCAGGTGACACTCGGTATGGGTAAATTTCCGCCGCATTCTTTGGCGGTATCTTTGACCTGGTCATTTGCAATGGGCTGGCACAGTGGCCGTCCTCCAGCCGCTTCACTTGTAGACAGGAGAACCAAGGGGGCGGCACCCGTGTGGTGGATTACGTGCTAGCAGACGAGCAATGCCTACACTTGATCACTCGCTTCAGTGTCGGGACAGGTGGCGGGACGAAGGAAGTTCACTCGACCCCATGTTCTTGCCGAATAGATTGGCAGGCCAACCGAAAGCACCCATTGCCCTAACACCCCATGTACCACCGGTAAGCGCCCGGACTATGATCATGCGGGCGGTCTATGCAGGATGCTTTGAGCATGAGCTGCCGGAGCTGCAACTCCCCACTTTCAACAAGCAGACGCTTCCAAATTAACCAGCCTCTTCGAGGGTAGGGGATGATGCTTTGGGGAGAGGCGCTCTCGGCGCATCCACGGGGGCTGCAACCACCTTCCCCCAAGAATCACCGGGTTCGATGGCCGAATGTCCGGGTTGAAACGATGGCTCCGCCAAGTCTTTGAACCCACCATTGGCCCACAGTCCGTCGTCAATACGCTCCTTCCTCAAGACCAAGAAAGCCGGCACTCCTATGCGAGCACCAGAAACAGATGTTTGGTCTTCTAGACCGCCACCCTAGGGCGCCACGGAGAAAGGTCTTGAGTAAGCCTGCACAGCCCACAGGAAATATTACCTGAACAATGGGTGAGATACTGCCGCAAATTGGTATGACCCAATGGGAAGCCGGGCACCAGTACCCCCCAGACAGGCTAGGCCTAGCGGTCATTACTTGAAGGGATGTCATAATGGGCCTGCAGCCCCCGGCTACCCGAAGGCGGCAGATTTGGATGGTATGTGGCCCGAGCTTCTCAAGTGGGCGGGCTCCCCAATGGTGGGGTTCTCCTGACACTCTTCCACGGGGCATTGCAAGAAGGCTTCCCCCATGCTTGGACTACCGGAGAGTTGTGCCCATATACAAAGCCGAGGGGACCCCACAGCCCAGCCAATCATCGTACTATTATGGTGGATTAAATCTTTGCCAAGTTGCTAAGGATTCTTGAGCGGGCGTATTGACACTTTGGGCAGGAGGATGGAGAATCTTGCGTCAAGCCGTTAGCTTGCGAGCTTCCGCCCAAGCATTCTACTAGTGACCATATCTTCACTCTGTGAACACTCATAGAGGATAGCCCGAATCGGCGCTTTAAATGCATCTTGTTGCTTTGTGGATTTCGCAAAGGCTTTTGACCACGGTGCCTGGGGATAAGTTGTGGGGCAGATTGGAGACTGACTAAGGACCCCCGTCGAGCTTGCGGAGAATGCTATATCTGGGAACTATCACGAGGCTTGCTCCCGTCGTCTCTGCTTGTCGGGGAGCCGTTGTTAGTAGCATTGGGGTGCACGGGGCTGCCCCTCTATCCCGGCAGCTCTTTGGCTTGTACATTGACCAGCTAGAAGAATGGCTAGGCCGAAAGCACCTGGGAGGCTTCGGTTGATGCACCACATAATCCGGCAACTCATATATGCCGATGATGTTGACTGGCCGCGATATACCCCGAGAGGACATGCAATGCCACCGGATGCTTTGGACACTTTACGCCAATTCGACATGAGAGTTAACTTGGCCAAGACAAGGTGTTGGGCGGTCCCATCATCCGGCACCCACGCCTTCCCTCATTCACTTACGGGGGCGAGTAGTGGAGGTGGCTCATCTTATAAGTATTTGGGCATTGAGTTTTCTACTACCACCACCGGGATGCATCCATCGTGTTACGGGTCACTGCAGTTGAAAGCCCTCAGTATGCAATGCAAAACAATGATCCACAAAGGTCAGTATGCATGGGGTCACCAGCACACTTGTTCGAGGGCCTTGGTTGAACGGTCCTCCTCTATGGGGCGTATGTGGGGGGCAGTGTGATATGCCTCACCACTTGGAACGATCTAGAAGAAGGCTTTCTTGGCCCGGGCAGCGGGAGGAAATCCGCGGTCCCATATCAGATCTTGCTCAGGGGAGACATGCTTCCTTCCATTCTGAGAGGGGCTGCTTTGGAACGTCACATTATTTACTTCCGGAAGGTGGTGGCTATGGATGAAGCCCGGCTGCCCAACCTTGCTTTGGCGGTGGCGATGGGCCCTTGGCGACTCAAAGCCTGCTTGAAAGACAAGCAAGCCCGGTGGTTCGCTATGGAATATCTTGGGGAACATAGATGTGGACCCAGTGCATACACCGGGCGAACGCTACGCCTTGAAGCAATGCTTGGATGCTGCTTCATGGCCAAGCTTTGGGATGCAGAGGCCCCGTCACATGTCAAGGTGGCAAATTATCGACAAAGCGAGGTTAATCCCATGCTCACGAGGGGCCCACACCACTACCGCGCACTCCATCTACCCATGAAAAAGCCGCGGGGTGATTGCTTCCATTCAGATAGGTGCACACCACCTCCGCATTGAGCGGGGAGATGGATCTGGAGCAGCGTGAGGACGAGTGCACGTCTTTGTCAACGAGCCATTGAGGATGAAGGTCCGCCCTCCGTGTCCTGTCAGACGAGCATATCGGGGCTCGGTATGCTCGGTTAGTTGTGCCCCATCGGGCCTTGCATGAGCCTCTGGTGCGGCCTCGAGGCTTGTTGGGATCGTACCTCAGGAGGTAATAGATCTGTGGACTCGATTATGTCCCCCGTCCAGGCATTAACCTCACCGTACTTGTGATTATGTATATAAGCATGCGGTATGTCGGCATCCTTATTGCTACTAAGGTTTTCCCGAAAACCCGGTGAGGGGTTTTTAATCACGGTAGTAATCGCTGCTTGCTCTCTCTTTGTACTTGGGTCCCATAGGCCGGTTGGTTCTAAGGGGACGATAAAATCATATTCTATTCTATTCTATTCTATTCTATGTATATTTACAAATGCACCGTTGCCACGGTGCGAAATGAGTGTAAATTACTTTGTGAGGGTATTTTTTTGGCCGTGGCCCGCGATGCGAAATTCTATGTAAGTTACTGATGGTGAGGGGGCAATTTTCGCGCTGTGACCCGCGGTCTTGAAATTGAATCATTCCATAGAAGGTGAATCACAAGATCAAAGAGAACATATTAACATATTAGAGAACATATTAACATATTAGAGAACATTTAGAGAACATATTAACACGGTATCATATGAATTATGTATGATAGATAGCAAGTAACGGCAGTATGTCCAAGTAACCTTCCCCTAGGTTTCTAACCCCTTCCCCTTCCCCTTTCCCTTCCCCTGCGAGGGGTAGCCCACGCAGCTGGGTTAGGAAACCAGAGCTCACGCGTATCCCAGCCTGATTATTCCCACCATATGGGATACCTAGTCATTAGAAAAAGTAATTCCACATGATGATACTCACGGAAGAAGAGCGGACCTAACTCCACAAAGTTGTTGTACTTTCTCGTTGTAATAGCCCTAATAAGGCCATACATCCGTGTCCCTTACAAATTTCATGAATGAACTACGATATGTATTGATCCGAGAGTGTGCTAAATAACCGACCGAAGAAGAGGCCTCAAAGCTACTTTGAGCATCTCGTCGAGATAAGGAGGGGGTTCAAGAATTCCCCTCATTGCAAGCCTCCTATAACATTGGATGGATTGATTTCCATCGGTGGCTCATGACCACAATCAAATCGCCGGAATGAAGTTGATCAACTCCATTACAAGCTCCTTGGTGGGGCCGTGGTGCATCCTCCACTCCAAGAAATGGTCAAATAGCTCATCGATTTCAGGCCGCCGCGAGAATGTCAGGGCATGCTTGTGCCTTCAGGGAGTAGCCCAGGGAGGATTGGGTCCAATCATTTGCAAAGAGCACGAAGGTCAAGTAGCAAAGAACAAGGAGCACGAAGATCAAGTAGCAAGGAGCACGAAGATCAAGTAGCAAAGAACAAGGATCAAGATCAAGTAGCAAGAAGCAAGGATCAAGGAAGATCAAGGAGCAAGAAGATCAAAAAACAAGGAAGATCATGGAGCAAGGAAGCAAGGAACAAGATCAAGTAGCAAGATCAAGAGCAAGGAACAAGATGAAGTAGCGAAGAACAAGGATCAAGATCAAGTAGCAAGGAACGAGGAAGACCAAAGACCAAGAAGTGAAAACAAGGTGAAAACATGGAACAAAGGTGAGAAGTGAAAGCAAGCTGAAAGAATTTATAGCTACGAATCCAATAATGTTGAAGTATAGTATTAATACTGTTGAAGTATAATACCAAGAATGTTGAAGAATAATATCAATAATGCTGAAGTATTATACCATTCGGTGGTGGTAACAAAACGGGATCTACGTATTTCGCACCGTAGCCATGGTGCGAAATCGCTTCAGCAATAATTTGTAACTGAAGCGATTTCGCACCGTGGCTACGGTGCCGAATATGACCACAAATAGAACAATCACATGAAAAAATACAAGGAAAATGATAGAAGATATCATTCAATTACACTAAAAGTGTAAGATTGCCAAGATAATATATGATAATATGAGGATGTTACTTAATTACACGGAAATCACTTGCTTACATACTTAATTTCTATGAAAATCTTTATACCAGTTTATACACATATTCCAATGGAGTATCTTCACCTGTGATATGTACCTATTATGTGATGTGTGCTATGTAGCCATAGGTCACGTGTATCCCAAGGAATCGTATCCCAGGTGGGGAATTTAGACAGTAACCACAGAATGTTGAAGTCAAGGGAACGGAATAGGAGTTTACCAATATCCACAAAAGATTTGTAATGGAAGTTGTAAAGTTCAATGAGGATATAAATCCTATTCTTCTCACTAGTAGGAATGAACAGAGGCACATACTGATCCAGAGAGTAGGCCATGAAACCATGGAAAAGCATGTCCTTCAACTGTTCTAGCCTATCTTCTAAATCTGAGGGGGGTTCAAGAAGTCCCAAAGCACTTAGAGTGAACCTTGCATTACTCGAATTGATCTCCTCCAGTGAAGGGAGATGACGAGTATAGCGATCGATAATGAAGTTGATCAGCTGCCTTGTAAGCTCTGTGGTTGGACCGTGACGCCATCGATGCTCCCAAAAGTTGCTAAAAAATTCATCAAAAGTGCTGCGTATTTCTACGCGTATGCTTGCGGGTATTCGGATCAGCCAGCGAGGATGTTCTTGCAAAGTTACCATTTGCAAGAAATTAGTGGAGCAGACAAGAAATTAGTGGAGCGCGGGGGAGGCAAGTAGCGGACAAAGAGGCGGACAAGAGGGGAAAGAGGCAAAGAAGCAGACAAGAGGCAAAAAAGAAGGACAAGAGGCAAGGAGCAAACAAGAAGCAGACAAGAGGGGAAAAGAGGCAAAGACAATGAAGGCATAGGTGCCTATTTAAAGAGAAATCAGGTATATATGCTATATACGTACATTATATTGGTGTGAATTATTGGTGTTCATTGCCATTATACGAGTACCATACAAGTATGTATATAATCCAATAATTTCTATGTATATACCATCAATAATTTTGGTGGGTATATACCATCAATAATTTTGGTGGGTATAAATATACATCAAATTGCCGAGTGCAGCAACATTGGCCTCCGTCTAGCCATGTGGTCTCATTACGGTCCGAGCATTGATTCCATTACGCAAGATGAATCATGAAAACTTCAAGCAGGGTCATGCAGCGAAATACCCATGGAAGGCCGGATGACCAGCATGCCGTTCTCAATCCTCGCTATTATCTGATCCCTTCGATGTTATCATCCATCTAATATGGAATAGAGAGATGTACATGATAGAAAAGATCACTGGGGTGCCTGGTGACAATGACTCAGAAGAGTCCCCCTAAATCAATACTTGTCATCTGGATCACCTTGTCAATACTTATTTGAAGAGTTCATGATCGTGTATTTTGTACATTATGCTCGTATATATAACCAATAATGCTTTCTGATTGCATGTCAATCATTTTGTTCGATATAAGTGCGGCTCCATTCAATGCGAGAAGGCATCCATTTGCTATGTCTCGGCACTGGTTATTCTTATTACGGGGTCTACCTTGCCTCCCTCGTCAGAAGATATAGACTCCATTACTTGCACTATGAAATATAATGATCTTTATAGATGTTCTCAGAGGGGTATCCCCCTTGATCCCTGGCTGGAAGGAGTAGCAGAGGGTCGAAATCATTCTTTCAACGGGTTTTATCGTGTTGTTATCCACCTTCATCGGGTTCCAGAGTGTCACGTCTATGAGATTAATCGCATCACTCAACTACCTGCTCATGATGATCCCGATTGCGAATGAACTTCTGCATTTATGTATGCTATGCCTCTTATATGAGTTTTAAATTCTGTTTCTAGAATATTTCAGACATTCGCTAGTTATAAGTATGTAACCATAAGCGATAGATACATATGATCCATCTATCTATTTACGGCACATTTTCAATTTGGAAAGCTCTTGGCCATTTTCCTTACATGTAGATAGCATTCTCTTCAGTCTTTGCATAGTCGCGGTCGCGAAATTGCACTCAAAAGCGTTGGGGCTATATTTTTCGCGACCGTGGCGGGCGAGCGGCATAAATAGACCTTCCCACTATGGTTAGTTGTAAGCCTGAGGATAACACGGTTTTTGCAGGTGGCTACCCGCAGTGCAAGTAAAATAGAACGCGTAAAACAAATCAAAATGGCCAAGTTTATGTTCGATATAATAAGAATAGAGATTTAAAACAAGTTTTGCATTAATTAACAATGCTTACAACTTCATTTTCTTAGAAACATGTAAGTCATCGGACACTTCGACTTCTTCCAATTCCGGACTCTGCAAAGATCCATCAACGGTACATAAAGGCAGGAATCTGGGGCTCCCTCTCTTCCTAGTCGGTCGAATTGTAGCCTTATCCACGCCCGGACAAGGCCAATGCGCTCTACGGCAGCCATAGAATACATACTAAAGCCACCAAAAAAATATGTGTGGCGATATCTCTCCTAACAGCCACTACTCGATCGAAATTGGCGGATAATGGGATGTGATTATCAATCAACGAGGGGCCTTGAGTTTCAAGACCTCTTACGGTCCATATGGGCTGTACTTAGAATGGAAACAACGATCTCTCCCTTTATAAAGGTAGCCCATATAGTGGGCGATACTTGCATCTACGCCAAGGGTAACTCTGTCGTAATCCGGCGAAAAATCGTCCACAAAAATCTTACGGGCAATAAACAATCGTTCTTAGGCACTTAACAAAATAAGCAAACTTATGGTAGCTTACCTCCACTTCATCGGATGCAATAACCCCTTTGGTAGAAATGTTGATGGGCGACACGGAAGAGCTTGATTCGCTCTTTGATACTTGTTTTGCACTATCTTTTTTAGGCTGTGATGAACTCGCCTCGAACTTTATACGAGACTTCCTTCAAGCCCATTTTACGCCATCTCCGAACTCTATCAAAAGCATTCTCGGGAGCTATTGAAGTTCCATCATAGGTTAAGAGATCGTGCAGCTCCTAGGCACTTTGTTTCGAAGTCAATGAAGTCGTCTAGACCAACAACGAAAGCATAGATTTGTCCAAGGACCTCATCTTCGCTCAAACCAATAATGGAAGATATATCGTGGAGAAGAAGATAGTCCTTCCCTCCTATGTTAGCGGCAAGGCTTAAGTGACACCCCATCTATCAAGATTCTCTTCATGCTCGTCTCGTCTTCATCCTCATCCTCGTCGAGCTTTTCCACCAGTTCTGCTCTTTCTCTGCATCAAATACCTCCTCCTCTGGTGGTGAGGTTCTCGCAATAGCCTTCACTGTGGTTCTTCCCTATCTGTTGGTGGGCAGGTATATATCATGTAAGTAGCAAACATGATGTCAATTGGATATAAATTATCCTTCCCATCCTTCTCACATAAGTCATTTGGCGGTCTCTTGAAGCGACCGTCCGAACCTTATCATGGTCACCTTTGGGAAAAAGCTTGAGAAAAGGACTTTTAGACTCAATACAATCTTCTGGTCGAGGGAGAAGGACGCTCAGGTTTCTGCCACGGCCATGAAAAGCACGATTTAATTAATTAGAGAATTCCGAATTCTCGTTTAGCATGAAATAGGTTCTTGGGTGTCTATAAAAACACAAAAATGGTTGCGGCCGGAGTAAAAGTTGACGTTTTTCCGCTGCTTTTGGGCACAAACGGCGGCGTATCCGTGTATAAGACTATCCCAAGCTCGCCGGGGAGCAAGAGCGTCCACGAGGAAGAGTGAAAACACTGCAAAGGATCGCCATGGCGAAGATTTGAAGCTGCCTAGGCAGCCGATGGATGTAATATTACATTTATTTAAGCTCTTCACATGGATAAAAAGAATTGAAAGTGATAATGAGGATCGCGATTGGCGAACATTGTGAGTTGTCGTGTGAAGGAATGTTTAGACAAAATAACTGAAATAGTAAACTCAAAGCATTGTAATTTGTATTCCTCAAACATTTCAATGTACATTTCTTTGCCATATGGGCGAAATTAGTCCATCCGGGTTTAATCTTGTCTCGTACAACAACACGAAGCTCAGCAGACTATCCTAGCTACATGTTCTGTCCCCCTTTGGAAAACATCTTACGTGTCCATCTCGGTGTAGCCTATTTTATCACGGGATTTCTCTGGACATGGCTGCGCAAGGAGTTGGACATGTGGATCGGGTCCGCCGATGTCGGTATCCATGGGGGTCCCGCCGACATCTCAGCGCCACTCTGCTTTCGGCACATGCGATATCGGGTGCATGGAAGAGTTTGGTTTTTTCATTCTTTGGAACGATGCTCTTGTGTGCCTGATGGCTCACCCTCTTGATCCGCGGGGTCCATGCCTCATTATTGAAACTTCGACCCGCTTTGTCAAGAAAGGCATGTAGGCATCAAATTTTTCATTTAAAGCCCCAATTTTTTGAAACACGGGGCTCTAGCGAGAAATACCTTTCTCGGTAGCCTCGGAAGTCTTTTCGTTTCTCGCATTCTTTCCTCGTAGCTTTTTCTCATCCATTTGATCCAAGATTGAATCGATGTTAGATATATCGTTCGTTGGGTAATGTTTAAATTGATCGCATGAGGATCATTCTCGGGCTCGCCTTATCCTCGTCATCGTCTCCCCGGTATACAATCGACCATTTTTCGAGCTTATCGGGGAAAGCCCCCGAAATCGGCACACTTTACCCTGGCTTTCGAAAGCAATACTCTTCTTTCCCTGCAGTAAGGCGACACGAGAAGCAGAGTACCTGCTGAGAAGAAATCAAGAACACAACCATCCTTCGGCACAAGCTTGTCAGCGGGTAGTAGGCATATGATGTCTTCAAGCGGCACTTCATCACGTGGTCACCTTCCATTCCGACAAACTTGTACCTAGGTTTACCCGTGAAATATGTCTGCCATTTCTTCTTCATTTTCTCATCAGTATCTTCGTCACCACTGACAGGCATTGGTGGCAAGGGCGTCTTCTGTGGTGCATTGCTCACTGTGTCAAGCGAAGCTCCAGCTCCGGCATACCAGCGTTCACCACGGGTAAACGCTTCTGTTGATGCACATATGGGTGATGTAATCTTGATATTCCTTCACCCTTTTTCTTGTTCACCCATCCCAGGCTTCGTCATATGTACCCTAAATATGGGACCTTGAATTTGTTTTTGGTATGTACAAGCAATCGGCAAATTCGCGGAACCCTTATCGAGAATCACAAGGTGATAAATGTTAGCAGTTGTCATGCTGGATATTCTTGTGAAGAGTTCCATATATTTCTTGCACGTCCATAATGCAGAGAATCCTCTAAAGTCTATGAACACCATAGTAGCATTCTCAGACACTGGAGTGGAGGTGGGAATCCCTTCCTTTGTTACAGCATGCACAACATTTTTCTTCTCCTTGATCTTGATAGCCTCTTCAGGTTTCAAAATCGATCTAATGGGTTCTAGAAATGCAACGGGCAAATTACCCACAACATGTTCCTTATTGTAATTGGCTTTCACGTACTCTGTATCCGAATCAGATATATCCAGAATCCGCTGTTCCGTGAAAGCAGGAAAGTCAGAAAGCAACTCCTCCCAAAAAGTGTAATCTTTCTGAAGCAGCGTGGAAGCGTATGACAAAATCTCTTTCCGCATGAAGCTGAGGCTTCTAATATCAATGGCGCGCTGCTGGCAATTAAACCTGCCATGATATCCGCTTTGCACCTTAACGTATGTCTTTCCTTCCAAAATCTCATCGAGTAGCTGAGAAGCCTCTGCATTAGACATGCCTCGAAGGTATCTTAACCAGGTTTTGTTGAAGAAGTCCTTCGAGGGCTTATCAGGAAAATCTCCATGCTCATCACAAAGCTTCTTGTTGACCCATCTGTTGGCCACTTCCATTAACTTTCTGAAAACCCGCTCCTCCATAAAAATAAATTGCTTCTCGTCCTTTAGCTCCTTCACCTTTAACGTTGTGGTAGCTATCTCGTGGAAGTCCTACAAAACAAATGGTTAGGAAAATCGCGGCCGCGATGTCTTTGAGCAAAGATAATAAAAATACCTTCCATCTTTGAGGTGGTGGCGGTACCAATGGGACCTTTGAGGAGGACAACCATACGCTTTATGTTGATCGTAAGCTGTTGAAGCTTCTCTAACAATGGCTCTCGTATCTGATTGTTAGCGATGACTTCATTGCGAATGCTCAACTCAATATATTCTCTATCTGTCAAGTTTCAGTTAAGCACTCTTGTTCTTCTCCTCGAGGGCTTTAGCAAACTCCATCTGCTGTTCCGTTCTCCAACAAGGCGACATAGCGGTTGAGCACTTGTAAGTTAGGCGACCACAAACCGAAATCATGAACAATAACAATCACACGGTAATGGGGTCGAAGGGGACAACATCGGCGGTGTGAGCACCTCGTAGGATACGTCTTGAAACTCTTCACGAGTGCGCGCGTGGTCGTTTGAACGCATTCGATCGTGGAGGTTAGCGAGGAGCTGGTTCGCTTGTCGAATATTGAAACCTTCATAAACCAGTTCACACCAAAGCGGGTAGAACCGTTTGAATTGTTCAAGCTTCGTGCGGTTTGTTCGCCAATTTGCGTTCTTCTTGAGTTGAATTTGAGGTCCGTCGGCAGTTCGAAGCAATAGGAAATGCTAGCCTCTTGGGCGATCACGGCACACGAGGCGGAAGGGGGTGTTGGAAGAAGAAGGTTACGCGATATCGGAAGTATTGAGTTTTGCCGAGTTTGATTCTGAACTTTGGGATGGTAGAATCTTTAGGCACGAGGGGGAGCACAAATAGCGGAGGTTGGCGGGATCTACTTGGCCAGATGGTTGGGCGGTGGAAAGCGGCTCAACGAGAGGACTCACGGGTTGTGAGAGGCCTCGCTATAGATCTGGGCTTCACATGTTTTTCTTCGCTGAGCCCTTAACCAATTTGTGTCCATTCGAGAAGGCATCTTTTCATCTCGTTTAGCTTTTCGGTGCAATGCTAGGTGGTTTCTTATCTGCTTTGCAAACCTTTTACGCATGTCGAGAAGCCGGACAATATATCCCATTTGCCGTTATTCCGGACGAGACGTAGATTCGTGGGGATGCGGTACCCGGCCGTATCCTTTCGCCTGGTGGTGAACATTCTTTCCGATTGGCGGCTTGTTTAATTTGCTAGCTGCCATGGCGAGGGATCATAGTTTGTCCATTTAAGGACATACTCAATGGCGCAAGTGCGTATTGTGTCCTCTACGCTGCATATAATAGCGTCTTGGACATTGTTTTTGTTCCTTCCCACATAGCGATTGCAATTCCCACCTGTTGTATGTCATCGGCTTTCTTGCAGTCACGAGGAACAAGCGGAGGTCTTTCTGGCGGTCATAGCCTTTAGATGCGTGGAATTGCTTGTGCAATTTCTATACACCACTTTCTTTCATTTGAAGGTGTGATGATCTTATTGGGTTCAACGTCGGGCGCGATACAAATCCGAGCTGCAAGTAAGAAGTGGGTCGGTATTCCCTAATGCACAAAGTTCTTAGTAACATCGGCGGGATCGCGGTCGCGATCTTCAAGAAAACTTAGGGCGATGCGCGGCCCGCGATCCTCGTGGTGATGATTGAAGATCGCGTCGCTGAGGTGGTGGTTTGTCAAGAAGATCAGCGGTAGCGATGTTGTTGACCACTCAACTGCGACGCGCCGACGCTGCTACGGGAAGCAATAAGCATGATCGGGGACGATCCGGCCCGATAAGGTGATCGCACCGCGATCCTGCTGGAGTTCCGCACCTTCTAATGACTACATTTCACAAAAGGTGAAGAGTCTAATTGAACATGCACTATCGAAAGAAATCGCCGCCCGATCTTCTTGCCCGGGGGTTGGAACTAACCTTCTCTCGAGGTGGGCTTTTGGTGCCATGGATCGCCGGGTGAAGCTTTCAAAAACGGGTTGATTCGGACCGTGGTGGAAGGCGCCGAGGAGGCTGGCGAATCGCCGGGAAGGCGCCGCCGAAAATCATTTAGGCCGGAATGAAAGTCCAAGGGATCGCGAGAATAAATCTTGGTCGGGGAAGCCGGATTAATTTAATCCGCACATGCGGGGACGACACGCCATAAATTGCAGCCATTAATACGTAGGCATTCATAAATACCCACCATTAATGCAGCCGCACCGTATTAATGGACACACAAATTCAAATTCAAAAAGTATGCGTAATAAAGTGCACCTCAAATTCAAAAGTGTAATGCGTAATAAAAGGCCCTCACGGAACCATAATTAAAAGGCGCCGGAGGTAGCGGTTGAAGGCCCTGAAAGAGACAAGCGATTTCAAATTTTAAACCTGAATTCGATGAAGAGGCGGGATTTCGATTTATGTCGGCGGGGTGTTACGGAAGGCCGTTCGTTCTTCGTCAGCGGCTCGTTGGGTTTTTGGGGCTTCGATACGCTCATCGGGGCTATAGTGCTCATCTTGGCTTCGCCTAGGGTACAAAATCCTAATGCCTTCTTGTCTATCCAGCTAGAAGTTGTGAATTAGGAGATTTTCGATTTGTTGTTTATGTATAGGTTATAATAGTGCCCTCACAACCATAACAACATATGCACCATCTCTTTTCTTGGTATATCTTTGTTGGGGATCCATTATAATCGATTTAGCGAGGCCCAATTGAATTGTTTATTTCTCGGACTAATTGATAGTGAGGGAATATCACGGTAACATAATGGTTTACGCTAATGGTAGTGCTAATGGTTTTGCTCGGTTTGTTCAATTCACGGCATGATCTCCATTTTAATTAAGCCCGACGAGGCAATTTTCGTTGTGGAAATAATTGGTGCAATTAATATTCACATAGACATTTGATTTGCGAGACTTACTCAAGCATCTATTTTTTGCTTACCGATTCGACTGTTGGGATATGCATGAAAGAATGCGAAGTCGCGTTCATCCCGAGCATAGCGGTTACATAGCGGCGAGATTACTTAATTAATCGCGATTGCGATCTTTTCGAGGTAAAGTCTAGTGGATAGGTGGTTTTAAATGGTTAGTTAGATTAGACAAAGTTTCTAGGTAGATTTGAAGGATTGAAGGTCCACCATAGAGGTCGGATGGATCGCCGTCGCGATCTCCGACCACTGTCGATTGTCTTGTGCTACGTCATTTATACCCATGTGTTCAAGAGAGAATGCCTTAGCGATCTTCCGAGGTATTATGTCGTCCCTTTGGGTCTTTGAGCAGCGTGCATTTTTTCTTCTAATGAGGTCGGTAGCATCGCCATCGCGATGTTGACGGCGATGTTGACTTTATTAGGGATGGAAGCTCTGATCTTTCTACATTGGGGAAGAAGGTGGTCGAGAGGCGAGTGCATAACTTCAAAAATCACCACAAGCGTCCCGTGCGACCAATTGATAGTAGTTTCTCTAGTCGTTGTCTTTGATGGGCGAGATACCCACTTGCCGTTTCGAGCGGAATTGAACCACCTAGAGGGGAGGTCATTTGGTAGCTTCATTCTTTGGTCCAAAAGCGGCGTTCATGATGAAATCACTCCAGCACCGATGTTAGCACACCACCGTCGGATCAAAGCGGATAAATTGGCAAGTTCCGGTAAACTCTGTGAAGGAAACAATGAACCAATTGAATTGCGGGGGATTTGCGGGGATAAACTAGTGGAAAAGACATGTGAGTTACCGCGAGTCTTTGCAAACCGGCTTATGCTACGAGGTGTCATCGTTTTTATGAGATCCAAACGATGCCGTATATCGACATGAAGTTGGGTGAAGCATGGAAGGGTTTACATTATGAATTTGTTGCCAATGCCCGAGAAGATTTCTATGCTCTGTCGGGGCTTGTGCGTAAAATGCCCCACGGATGCATGACTTGGTGAGATGGCCAATAGCATTGGTTCTCGTTGGCCGATATTCGATTTCTAGCCTAGTTACGGCCGTGAAGGAGATTGAGGTTGAGAAGGAAGCTTACGCCATCAGGCGGAGGCTGGAGTAACAAAAACATTTTTTACCACATGGTGGTGAGCAGGAAGCGAGAGGCCTTCGACCCAAAAAAAGGTGAAAGGAAAACCACACGAAGCTATCTTGCGATTCAGTCCTCGATGTCTTTGCTTGAAGAGATGTTGTGCTAATTCCGCGTTTAAGGAGGTATCCGCCATGAGGACCTTTCTTTGGAACATGAAAGCCTCGAACGTCACGACTTTTTGCGTACAACATGCTAGATCTTTGTTCGGAGAATGGATGTGTGAAAAAGCTAATCTTTGAACAAAGGGAAGTCCGTGGGTGAAGGCATGGCATAGTGATGCATACGGTATCCCGGTTTCTACATTTTACAAATGGAGGAAGCTTTTTATGGAAGGGCACGAGATTGGGAGCATGGAAACTCCGGGTCCATGAAGCCAAGGTCCATACATCGGTAGGAGGTCTTTGGCTATCTATGTACATAGATGAAAATCTTTGAAACTATGCCACACAGCTCAAAGGTTACAGTGGGGGAACTAGAGAAAATGTGAAGAGATTACCTTCCATCTTGACTAAAAAGGACATACATCAAGAGGTAGATATAACCGATCCACGAGATGACATGGGAAAACATGTTTCTCAATCGTCCTTCTTGTCAACATGGAAGGAGAACCACTCAGAGGTAGCAATTGCCAAAAGGATAGCATTTTCTAAGTGTAATAATTGTATTGTGATAAAGGAGAAACTTGCCAAGACTAGGGATCCAGAGAAAGAAGAGAGCTCGCGTGGAAAGGAAATCTCACATGAGCCCAACTTTTCTGTGAGGAGTCTCTAATGTGGTGGAGAGCTTTGTCTCATCGATCTCCGAAAATGCCTTAACCATTATACATGATAAGATGGATCGAGAATAAGGCGATGGTTCCTCGTCCCGGAGAAGCTAGCAAAATCGTATGGAGGGGTGAGCGGTTGAAGGTGAGTCTTCTTGGGTGCTCTCATGCATGGGCATGGTGTAGGTGCTTTGGGCCACTTCTTTCATTTGGACCTCTCGGCGGATGATTGAATTTTCATGTGGGATCTTTAAATCATACCTTGAAAACACTAGAGAATCAATCGAGGGACAACGGGGTCATTTGAGAAATGAGATCATCAAGGAAGGCTGCGGGGTGGAGCAATCATGAACACGGAAGCCCTTAGGACAAAAATGGTGAATGGCACTAGAAATGATTTTATGCCTCCTATCAAGGGCCCCTCGATACCGAAGAAGTTGCCTAGGAGGCTTTTACTTGCAGCTAGACAATTGCTCGGGACAAAACAAGAACAGGTATCTTTTCTCTTACTTGTCATACTTGGTGCGGTTAGGTGTCTTCGATCAGGTGCAAGCTGGGATTCATGATGGTTGGACACCCACGATGACATAGATGCCCTCTTTGGAAACTACTCTACTCTATTGAGAAGATGGGATGCATTGACTATTCGGAGCTTATGCAACTCTTTGGCGGTGTAGTTCAAAGTCTCCCTACGCCCCTACCTTGTAATCAGAGGGTTCCCAAGCGGAAAGAATTAGGTGAAAGGTTTTATCCCCGATAAGAAGGACCGTTTATGTGGTCATTTGGAACCTCTACTCTTCAAGTTACGCATGAATGATGGATGGCCACTAATGTTCTACAAGATGAGGCGGGGCATAGGGAGTGGCTACCAAAAAGGGAATTAAAATGTGGAAGGAGGATGCCCAAGGCTTACCTATGATTCCTAGAGGGTCACCTAAGGTCGTGCAGCCATATCAGAGCTTGACAGATATAGGTGCCTTGAGAGCTTCAATTGCCAAGTACATGATGCACTGGGCAGCTATTTCTAGAGCCGGACGATAACTCATGGTCTAACACATATATGAATGAAGTTATTGACTACTGGTCCACCTTTGTTTGAAAAGTGCTTGGGGACGTTCAGCCCGGGAGAACTGTCATTCAGGATTTCTGGCCCAGCACGAGACAAACTGCATTAGAAGAACCCGACAACTTGTTGGTGGATGAACACATTGGTGCATCTCATTATGTCGGGCCTTCTCTCGGGTAGATCCAAGAACCCTGTTGAAATATTAGGACCCTACCAAGATGTGAAGAAAGGAATGCTCTTCTTGGTCCGGGCCACATGATAATTGCCCGACGTGGATGGCCTTTGGCGGAAGAGGACCCGTAGAGGACCCTAATCTCCCTCACTATGAAGAGGTGTTTGTTTCTTGGTTTGAGCCCAAGGTTTTAAAGGGTACCTCATATGCAATGCAGTATAGGGATTCTTTGGAGCAAGAATTGGAGACCGAATCCTAATGACCCGCCACGCTACCAACATTTGAAAACGATAGACTATGGTTGGGCCGTAGAGACCAGGCCATTGTCGGGGTGGTGATCCCGATAGTGTGGGGCTCAGTTTGCAAGAATTAGTGGCTAAAGAAGCTAAGGGCGATGATGAGAACTCTTGAGGTATGCAATGCTCTTTTACATAATTACTATATCATTCATAACATGCAAGTTACAATAGACTAGTTATTATTCATTACGCTCTGCGTTTTCATCTCAACACAAGAGCTCTTACACTATACAATGCTAAGCGGTGATTCATTCATCTTTGAGGATCAGTAGTAGTGATCCCCGATATCTCATAGCTCATTCTCGAGGAAGCCAAATCGGATGGATCATTACCGCAATTGGACGAGAGGGCAACGAATCTGGCCGCCCAAAGCTTTTCTCTTAGCGGTAGGGATCAAGAAGAAGATACTGTCTAGGCAACCAACAAGATCTGCGTGGCTCATTGAGCACTTGATCGCCTCAATGTGGTGAATCAAGAAGGCGAGAAATCCATGGGGATGAATGAAATGTAGCCCCGAATCGAGAAGCTTTTATAGTGAAGTGGAATGATTGAGGAGGTGAATTATTGGGGTAGAGTTCACCATTATTGAACGTATCGTATCATTGTATCACGCACAAGAATAATACTTATTTCATACTAGTATCGTATGTTTGAAAACATGTTACAATATACTTTCGTTAAGATGCGTGATATTACATCCTTAATCAGAATGCTATTACATCCTTACTTAGTTATTAGGTACCCATGTCATTATTACATTATTAGCGGGAAGCGATTCACTCGTCATCAACATCAAAGCTTCGTGATGGCATTCAGCTCATAGATCTCGATCGGGAAGCCGGTAAATGTGGACTTTAACACGAGTGAGCTTCACGCAAGCACTAGCGTGGGTCCATCGGCTTTAGATAAGAGCCATGGATCAAGCTTAACGCCATTTCTAGCGATTCGCCCGCATCGTTGTAGCTCAAGTAACACTCGAAAGAGCGGATGTGCTCTGGAAGGGCATCGAGGAAGCCATGGAAGATGAATGGCCTCTACCCCCTCGTCAAGCCGTTTTATAGTGAAGTTAAATTATTGATGTGAATTATTGGTGTACAATGTAGGGCCATTATTGAGCTTCTACGAGTATATGTGTATGTGTATGTATATGTGTATTTGTATGTATATGTGTATGTTAATTACCTCATGTTTCTTGTGCTTTCTTAGAAGTAGGTGAAAGTATTCGTGCTAGAGCAAATTAGGTGTGCTTAAAATTCTCAAAATGGGCTTATTTTCTCCAATTAATGAAATCGTGCTTTGAAGCTCTGAATGTACTGACCATACACATCAATGTGTTTGTTAGCCTCAGAGATTATATCTACCGTTAGGCAGAAGAAGTTTTGTAGACTCACGATTGGTCTACCGGTTTTTGGTTTGTTGGCGAACTTCTCAGGTGTGACGGCCCGATGCTCTGCTTCCTTCGACGATCTGGTCATACCATGCACAGGAACTGTTCCCCAAGCCTTCTCGACCGCCATTTGACATTCGCGGAATTGTGGCGCCTCCTTTAGTGCAATAAAAAACACGATAGCCTAATTGTAAAGTGCCTGCGAGCTCGCGGCGAAACTAAAATGTCTTAAGTGTCACGATGAGGAATATGTCACCACCGTATGCAGTCTTGAAACAAATATAAGCGCCAAAGACAACAATATGTTATTAGCACCTTGGCCCGCGGTCGCGATATTTTCCGTAAAAAAGAAGGCCAAAATTAAGTTAACTACAAAACATACTGCAATGTTGGCCGCGATGCGAAAACTACACAACCGCGATTACCACGAACTCACATGTTTCCCACGGTGTACGGTCTCGCGACTTTTTTGCAAAAGGATATAAGTTATTGGCAAACAACACGGGATTTGAATCCGGTAACACCTGTTATTTATTTGTTTAACTGTTTTCACTTAAAGAAAGTACAACAGAGGCATCTGAGCTTTGTTGTATACAACTCTTCCCTACATCTGCTCCCTTCTTTTACTTCCCTCCATCTTACGTATTTGAAGGTAATGTAAAGCTGTTTGCTTTTGAATACAATACCCTGATTCGAGCGCTTTCTTTCTTTATCCTGCAATGTACCTTCTCAACTCCTTCATGCGAACGGGATGACCATTCATCACATAAAATGTCATCCGAAACAATGACAATCACTTCGATAAACATTTTTTGAAGTCTTCTTGACATTTCGACATTCTTAAACAACGTAATAAACATATCGATGGGTACATTTACTTTTCACGTGTCCCCATGACTCCACCTTTCTCCTTCAAAGCACAGAAAATTTCCGTGACAATTTCAGCTTGGCAAGAAACAGAACTGGAATCCATTGGGCGGGAACTAAGTTTGTGATAATGGGGGCAATGGTAAGTCCACAATTTTGCCTTTCCCGAGGATAATACTCATATTTTAAGAACCAAATCCCCTTTCCAAATTTCGCTTGACCTTCAAAAGAAAGGATCCAATATCATAATAGAAAGCACGGAAGATGCTTGTGATAGAAGTCGATGGTTCCAGTCCAAAGACATCGGAAATACAGAGCCTCGAGATACCGAAACCCAATTAGTTGATTTCTTCAAAATATAATGAATGACCGGATTAGCATAGATATAATGAAACTCACAATTATACCTTAAGCTCGTGGAAATTACGTCGAGATCTTATCTTTTCTTTTCTCATGTATGCATCGGTGTGTATAGGTGTCCGACCTTGATATATACTTCCCTCACCTCAACCCGACAACAATAGCCTTCCAATGGCATGAAATAACATTTCTCCTGCCTTTGATCACCGGTGAGGACCTCCGAGTGGCGGCCGGATTGTAATGAAGCTCCCAAGAAATATATTGAAGCGGTAGAAATCGTTCTCACCGTGTGGGAGAGGTAATCGCCATCTTGAAATGAACCGCAAATTAATTAGATCAAAGCAGTCAGAATCGGATGAGCTCAGTGAGAACTAGAAGGATTGAAAGCATTAGCAAACACGGATGGAGAGGCGAAAAAGGCGGGCCGTTGAAAGGGGAGGGGGTACTTATAGACACCCCAACATTTGGGCGGTAATTGAGGGCGGGAATAATTTGTAATTATTGCTTCCCGCCAACCGAACCTCGGGGCAGGTAGGTAAGGATAATGCCGAACACGTACCTTGACGACACACCGGCATGGGAAGGCGAGGCATGGATGAAGAAAAGCTGCCCCTCAATTCTCATTGGTATGCTTGATTTCAAAGCTGGCATCGAGGTTGGGACAATAAGTGATCCCAAAAAAACTCTAATGGCCTTATGTATATGTCCAAGTGTATTAGGGCATTGTGTTCGTTAAGGTGCATTTGACGTGTCCATCTTTGTACTATAAGCTTTGGGATTGGATTTGACCACCATCCTTTTTATATTTGGTTATAGGAAAATGCTTTAATTTTCATTTTTGGTTCTAGCACTAGAGCATCTTCATGGCAGTTCATGGCGCGCAATAAATTAATGTATGGGGTCCAGATAGCTCTAGTCCTCCATGTGTAGTTAGCTCCAGCTAGCCATTTGATTTATTTTTAGGTTGTGTGACATCCCTTCATGTATATGATGCTCTAGTCCCCTTCATGTATACGACGTCCTAGTTGTATATGTGCTGGAGATGAACTCGTGCCGCCCGTCCACATAGCTACCACAAGGACATCTACCTGACGACAACCCCTTGATGGTGCCCAAGAGTTGTTGTGGAGGATTGTCATTGCCTCATTTCCCTTGGGACTGATCTAAACTGTAGAAGTGTACAACATTGTGACCCATCTAGCTGCAAAAATGCATAACATAAGCACATGACAACAACCTAACAATCTAAATATCTTGGTAATATAATAAAGAAATGGTGTCCTAATATATATTTCTCTAAATATCTTGGTAATATAATAAAGGTCCTAATATAATAATATAATATTTCCTAATATAATAATATAATATTTCTCTAAATATCGTATATGACGCCCTAGTCCCCTTCATATATATGACGTCCTAGTTGTATATATGCTGGAGATGAACTCATGTCGTCCCTCCACATAGCTACCACGAGGAAATCTACCTGACGACAACCTCTTGATGGCGCCCAAGACCGATCTAGTTGCAGAAGTGTACAACATTGTGACCCATCTAGCTGCAAAAGTGCATAACATAAGTACATGACAACAACCTAACAATCTAAGTATCTTGGTAATATATTAAAGAAATAGTGTCCTAATATAATAATATAATATTTCCTAATATCTTCTTAAATATAAGATTATTATCTTCACTTTCCGGTTCCAAATGTCAACAAAAAAATTCCAAAATGTCCAGATTTGGCATCAGAAATTGATTTCCGGCAGCCGGGCTGCTCTGTATTTGAGCTAAAAGAATTGTACCGGACCCAAATTTGGTGCTGCTCGTAGTTCCCGCAGCCCCCATGAGTGCCAAACCAAGCCGTCTTTGCTACAGGGCTCGTACAGAGCTTTGAAAATCAAGCTCTTGCAGCTGCAAAGCTTTATGAATTCGCACTTGTGAAGTAGCAATATTTCCTCAGGAATACAACAGACGACTCCTTGGGAGAATTTTTTGCGATAAGTTTTTGCAAGCAGAAAGCCTAATGTTGAAATTTGAGTCCCAAATTTGAGCCTTTTACTAGACACACAAAGAATCAAACAGGTTCAAAGCTAATCTTATGGAGTCGAAGTTCCATTTGGGCAGCTTCCTTACACCTGTAATTGGGATCTTCAGGGTTTGCAGTAATCAGAAACAAATCCGGTATCAACGGAATGCTCTAGGATGAAATTGTTATGAAATAGAATTGTGCGGAAAATTGTATTGATATGAGATTAATCCAAAGAGCCTGGATTGTGGCTTTACATAGTGTATGAAGAGGTGTGAGTTGCATCTCTTCATGAATGGACACATTCCACATCATCATGTCCTTTGGCATGGATCGGTGATGTGTACAAGCACAATATCATTTGTGTTTGTTCAGGGAGATTAATCCCTCTATACATTTCTGTTAATACTCCCCCTTAATCTTCATGAACAAACCTTCACATTATCTTCTTCTTGAGACTTTATAGCGGCTTCATATCTTGGAGTCTTCATTGCTCCTTTCCATACTTGCAGCTTCATCAATATAAAGATTACCACCATAACGTGGTCTTCACTAATATGTGTGCCACTAAGTATGGGCTTATTCCCAAAATACAAGTTAGATGCCACTAGGGTTGTGGACTTACCCTTAACTTTGTAAGCTGCAATACTTGCACTTATCAAAGTCTTTGGAAGCTTACAAGATCAAACTTCCAGAATAACTCCAACTACTCTTCTCACATACAATGGGTGTGCCATGTACGTATGGCTTTCCCTAACTTCTTCCCCTTTTGATCTTGGGAACTTCCAACAAGATCTCGGTAGAGAGTTTTGGGCCTTCAGTGAACGTCTTCATCTTCAAGGGTCTAGAAGAGTTATTTCCCTATGGAGTACCACACAGATGTGGCTTTTACATCTTATAGATGACCACTAATTCATGGGTTTATGCATCCAAATTATTATGGATGTCCTTTATTACTTTGCAAAATTGAACAACTTAACTGGAGTTTGATGACTCCGGATACTCTTGAGCACCAGTTGTGGCTGCTTCTAAGAGTTGGCGATATTCATCATCAGTTGCCAAATCTTCATCAGAATTAGGAGTACTTGCTGCTCATAATGATATGTAGATTTTTCATGATCAGTTATATCACCGTCATAAGACTCGTCTGCCAGAATAGATGAGTCACTTGAAATTTCTATAATAGAAATTGGAGATGCAGCACTCTCATTATTTCCGTTGGGAATTGGAGTGTCCTCATCTGAAGTGATCTCTATGGGACTCTCTTTAATCCGGGGACTATTCAAGGAACGGGGTTCCTTGGTCTCTCCCCCTGGATGGTGTAAGATGTATACCGGTTGCTGAAGCTCTTGTTGATGCTTAGAGCAATAGTATGAGTTTAAGTCTAGATTAGGATTATGTGAATTTAATTCACAATCCATGATTTTAACTCTTTTACTAAAAGTTTTAAAGAGTTCTGGCATGATAATAAATAAATTCTGAGAATACTTCACCTTTCGTTTTGGAGGAGGTGAGTACTTTGAACATCCTTGAGAGTTCGAAGATTGATTGGAATGAATTTCTTCAGCAGGTCTTTTGCCTTTGTCCATTGTGATCAGCACCAAGGAAAACTTTTGAATTATCTTGCTTTCAATATGCTCCGAAATCAGAATGATTGTCTTCTTTAAGGTTTTGAATCTTGAGGAGATGATCAGGATCGTCAAGAACATTTTTGAAAACAGAGAAGTTTGTAGTGATTTTGTGGAGCAGAGAAGATGAAATTCGTATTTGAAATAGTACTTCAGAGGGCCGGAACCAATGCAGCTGTTAGGACGCAATTTTTGGTTTCTGGCCACATGGCACGTTTGTGCCAAAAAAAATTTCCTTTCGCGGCGTCTGCGGGTTGCCGCGACCTGTTGTGGATCGGCTGGATACAAAGAAGACAGGAAGATTTTTCTTCCTTCTGCTGCCAGTTCTTAGTCATATAACAGCAAGGGTTAAATTCAATTCCTCCAAAGTTAGATAGATCCAAATTTTCACCTTTGTGGAGTTTCTTTGTGCATAAGATAGAATGAATCGCTGCACTGCACCTAGTTAGTCCAAAATTTCGGATTTGCCTTCATGCGTTAGTATGGGGCTTCATTACTCTAGAAATTTGCTGAGGTGTTGCTTCAAGGATCTTGTTCAATTTCCGTCTGCAATTTTCTTCTGCGGCATAATGCTTCGCAGGGTTATCTCGCTTGGAGATTTTCATGCAATTTTATGCATGACCTTTAGTGTCTTGTTCACTGGAATAACTGCTGAGCATCGTTTGATGGCTTCAGCATCATTTACGGTCTACACATCCTTCATGGCAGGGGGGATGCCAATTCAATAATTTTATTTTGTACAGAAGCCTTTAGTATTTGCCGCGATGAGCAATATGATGATGGCAGCATGATTGCGATGCTTTTTGTGTGCTTGCTTAAGATAGATTTTAAAAAGAAATTAAGATTTGAGTAAACCTTAATTTCTTCCGCATTCTTGTGTCCAGGATCATTCGCTTCCATTGCTTGGATTGCTTGATGATATTTTCTTGGGCTGCTCTACAAGGCAGCCCTCAATTTCTTTAGCCTTTAACGAGGCTCTGATACCATGTTACGAAATAGAATTATGCGAAAACTTGTATTGATATGATATTAATCCAAAGAGCCTGGATTGTGGCTTTTCATAGTGTATGAAGAGGTGTGAGTTGCATCTCTTCATGAATGAACACATTCCACATCATCATGTCCTTTGGCATGGATCGTGTATAAGCACAATATTATTTGTGTTTGTTTAGGGAGATTAATCCCTCTATACATTTCTGTTAATAGAAATTGCAACCATAACAATCCGAAAACGTCTAAATCTTTCGGGTCTGGCAATTATTTCCAATATTATAGCACGAGTTTGCTGTTGAATTTTGATAATCGGTTTCTTTGTTACAGGGCTCTGGCTTTCACTCCGTACTACTTTGGCTTTAATCTAACTGATTCTCAGCAAACACTTGCGTCTTCATACCAAATCAATTGGCTGGATGGTCTTCTTCCTCTATTATTCGGTAAAGTTCTTTTCCAAATTAAAGTTTCCTTTCTTATTACGGTTGTACTGACTGCAACCAAGAAGTCTTGCATAGCTTGCGAAGGATCTAGGAGCGTTGATTGGCAGGAATTTTATGATTCCTACACTAATTTCTAGGAAAGAATAAAAACTTGGCTTTGGTATAAGCTCAATCATACGAGGTAAGCTTGCAATCCTTATCTCTTGAATGTAATCTAGGTTAGAGTCAAGTAAACTTGCACCTCTATTTGCCTCTGTTTGAAAGTAGTGATGCAGTGGACTCTTTGGTATCAAGAGGGATTGATCCACTTGGTGGGGAATATATAATGTACCAGTATTACTCTCCTGGCTTTACACCAAATGCAGTTCGTGCATTAAAGATGCCTTGCTGGTTCTCGTTACCTAATCTTCCTCCTGATCTAATGGCTCATCAATTTCTAGTTGCAATTGCAACGGGACTTGGGGTTCATATCTTACACTCCATCATGAATGGTTAAAGGATTTGTGTTTCTATGCCTGTGGACTCACCTTTGCCAGATTGTGTAGTTGTGAAGAGCGGGCCTTGGTATAAGAAGTTGGATCTTAAGTTTCTGAATGGTCCAGAATTAGCCCGTTTATTTCCTGATAAGGAGGCTTTTGCTAGCTTTCGTCGAGGTACTCGTGCATCTCAGGCATATGTTCAACACTCTTCTCAGGTTCAAGCTCCTACTGTTATTTCTTCATCTATTCATGATCAACCTTTGCGGTTGTCTTGCATTCCTCGGCTATGGAAGATGCTCTACACACCCGGTTCAATGGTGTCGATCCTTAGCCTTTGTCGGTTTGCAGCTATAGTTCCTACCACTCTCCCCGTTGTTGCTTACGCTTCTCATGTTTTACGAGGTTGTTATGGCTGATGGTCCTAATCTTGGTGCGCTAAAGAGTCATGGCAACAGGTCAATTGGAAGAAGGCAGCGAGGAAGAAGTCGGCTATGTCATCTCGCGAGGCTATCCTGCCTCGTTCTATTCAGTGGCATGATAACTTGATGTCTGTTGATGATCATTCCGATGTTGTAGAACATGTTGATTGTGATGAGGTCATTAAACGCCTCAAGGTGGCACAAGGAGTACGATTATTATGTACTGTGTTTGGGTGGTTTTGCTTAGTGGACCATCTTGTCCTCTAGGTTTTGAGTCCCATGTCACAGGTCCCTTGTATCTATCTTGATATTCCTTGATAATAGATTGTCGTCCTTAAAAAAAAAAAATACTTGCACCTCTATTTGTAAGCGCGAGTAGCAAAGAAATTCGTACAAGAATTAGACAAATGGAACGTCTCTTTGTTCATGATTCTTTGTCAGACTGTGTTACTTTCAGAGTACCAGACCTTTTGAGGCAATGCACTACGTTGAGTTTTAGAACTAGCGTGGACTCCAGATAATGCTTTCTTTCTGGTAGCAGATATCTTTTGGCTTATTTGACCTATTGAAACTATGAATTTGAGAAATATGCACCTAAGTACTTTCGTAGGACGCTCATCAAGCTTTCCAATAAATGCTCATGGATAAAAAACAGAGCTTTCTTTTTCATATTCCGTTTACATGCTCTGCTGTTGTCAAACTAGAACAGCCTATGGATTTCGCCATTTTTGACATATCTACAATAAAATTTTGAAAACTCTGTACCTAGCATTTTTTTTAGGTCACCTTGCAAGCTTTCCAATGGATACCCTTGCTAATAAAATAGAGCTTTGCTTTGCAAGTTATGGGTGAAATTGGAAAATAGGTGTATTTCATGCAGTTGTGTTGTGGCTGATATGTTTTGCTATAGGGTTCGTATAGCAAAACAGTAGTTTTCCGACCTCCATCTCCAAAGGCGCTCAAACCCTAAGGCAGTGGTGCTAGTCACACGTTTTCACTCATAACAGGAGATCCAGAAGTTCGTTTCAGCTGAAATTTGTTGCTTTGGAAAGCTCTCTTAGCAACCTTTCCGACGGTGTGTGGTATGATCCTGGTTGGCTAAGTTATTTCTGTCAGAACAGCAATTTTCCGGCCGGTTTGCTCTTTTGGATTCTGGATTAGGGCTTCACATATTTCCTTGGCTTGCCCTAATTTGTTGGTGGTTTGATTCGAAGTTACGTCTAGGTACCCATGGACTTTGTCGGGACATCCCCAACCCAACTTCGAGAACCGGACCGGACGGACTTCGAACCACGGTACCGACATGCCCACTTGGGAGCATACAGGCGACCCACCGTGCAAGAGACCTAGACCTAGCAGTCAGGCCAAGGGAGAAGCCTCTTCCATGAAGAAGGAGGCTCGTGCAAAGGCTCAAGCGGCAAGCTTCGGCTTTCGGCCGGCCGCGGTCCGGAAGACCCGGCTTTTTGACCTGAGACTCTAATTCCACAAGGGTGGCACACCAGTCATGCCATGAGAGGTGGGAGACAAACCAAAGGCGATGGTTGAGGATCACACCACTCGGATCTCACACCTGGCGAAGAGCAACAAGCCTCCGTCCCCAGTGCTTAAAAGCAAGCGGCTATAGTAAAAGCAACAGTTTGCGGAACATTGAGGCGGTTTGCAACAATTGCTTGGCGGTATTTAAACTGTTGCGGTTTGAAAGGGGGCGGGGATAGTGATTGACTCTCTGGCTGGCCTCAGGGCACAAATAGACACCATCTCTACCGAGATGAAGTTATAATGAAGGACAAGGAGAGAATTGAGCGGGGAGATGGTCACGATATCTCCGTCTTCGATCGGACATTGGAGATGTCATTGCCACTCGGGGGCATTTCGACAGCACAACAACGAAAGCTAGTTGCTAGAGCGTGCCCTTCCGAGCGTGGTCGCGACAATGGAGATCACCTTAACATCGGCAGATGATGTGGTTGCCTCTAGGATGCGAAGTTGGAACATCGTTCCCTTGTTCAAGAGCAAGAGGCACACAAGCTACGAAAAGCTACAATCTAACAGGGGAAAGGACTCCATGCCAATGCATACGAGGCCTTGCAAAATTGTGTATCTGAGTTGGAGCGGCCGAAACAATTCCAGCCGGAGCCGAGCTCTCGGCTTGGGCGGGGAGGCAATCTCGAGGCACCTCACCGCCACCCATGCTCAAGCACCCATCGTAGTGGTCGGTCTAGGCGGGCACCACGGCGCCCTACTTCACCATTCCCACGCCAACATGACCCTCTGTTCATGGACGGGGCCGGCGCCTTCAACTCCTGAGGCGGCCGGGCGGTACATGCTTTGTCCCAAAGCAAATGTTGATCCACGTGAGCTTAGTGAAGCAGACGGAGAGGTCATAATTTGGTGATCCGTGGCCTGCCGAGGAAGAAGGAGAGAATCTCATTCCACCGACTCGGTGCAGATCATCAATCGTATGACATTGCCTAGGCACGTACATTGCTCGAGCCGCCCGTCATGGTGCTTGGCGTTACGCCTACAATCGTATTGTCATATTCCATTAGCAGATATGCAGATGCGGGATGCCATACTACGCCGAGAGGCAAGCAATTGAAGGGAACATCCTTGTATGTGGACCGAGACCTCACCCTGGCGCAATATGAGTCCCTTGACGTGAGCTCACCAAGGTTCGAGGCATCATTTGTCAAGGAGAAGCTGCCGGGGACTAGTTCGAGGCAAGATGCACATTTTCCGCTCACCCGAATGTTGCTGCAGACCCTTCCGGGCCATTCACTGCAGCCCCACCTCCTCGATCATGCTCCCCGCGACCTGCGCTCCAGCCCCGCCCTGCTGCCACTTGCCACTACTCCTCGGTCATATACCACCCCAACTCCCTCTTGCTTCTCACTCTGCCGCCAACCCCCTCTTGCTTCTCACTCTGTCCGCATGACTTCGGTTTGCTACGCTTCCCACTTTCCCCACAACTCAATCTGCGCATGCCTCTGCTACTAACAAGTAGGGAATGTGCCTTGGGTGGTCTCCTAGAATTGTCGAGATTTCCCATGGCGGAGGGGGATAGTCTCAACTCTATTCTTTGCGAGATATGGATCTCATCTTCCTCATGGAGACATGGGGAGCCCGGGACCACCCGGGATACCGATCTTCTAGGCTATCGGCATTTCTCGGTCTTCAATAGCTGCCCTGAGGCAAGAGGGGACATGGAGGAATTTTTGTTATTACCGGAGTCTTTGGCACGGTCGGTCTTCACGCACAAGATTGAGCGGAACCAACCCGGTACTTGTGGGTGTGGGTGCACTGTAGTGGCAACCCTCTCTTCTTGGCACGCTTGCTACTTTCCACATGCAGAAAGCAACTTTTACCATGCCCCTTTCGGATGTGGGTGGGCTAGCTCCATATGTCGATCTATATGATGACATACAACAACATAAACGGTTGGGTAATGTGGTACTCCTTGGGGACTTCAATGCACGGACAGGAGTAAAAGCGCCCATGAGACTTGATCCTTTGGCTCGGGGATGTGTTCACGTTGCACCCGTGAGGAGGCTTAGCCACGAACATCAGATGATAGTCAGGTCACGCGCTTTGGCAGGCAGTTGCTTCTACTATGTGGTGTCTTTGACTTGGTAATTTGTAATGGCCTGGATTTCATTGCCATAAAATTTGCATTTTTCTGCACTAGGGACCATTTGCCCTTAGCCGAATTAGGTTTCCCTCTTTATCTAATGAACGGAGGCCGAATTAGGTTTCCCTCTTTATCTAATGAACGGAGGCTGCAGATCTTTGATCGACCTGAGCTTGGATGTGCTGGGCGGAGGCTGCAGATCTTTGATCGACCTGAGCTTGGATGTGCTGGGCTCTGCCTGAAACTTTCTGCCACTTAAAATTTAATAAGGACGGTGGACTTTCTGCAATAAAAATCATCTCAAACAGAGCTCTGGATCAAAAGTTATGATAAGAAATGTGTTGCCGGCGGGGAAACTGCACTACATCCGCCCTTCAAGCCCTTCATGTGCCCATTATGCACCACACACACAAAAAGAGGTCTTTTGTTGTGAGCCATTGGTTGTTGACCATTGAAAAAAAAGGCTAAAATCAATGGCCCTTCATGTGCCCATTATGCACCACACGCACAAAAAAGGGCTTTTGTTGTGAGCCATTGGTTGTTGACAATTGAAAAAAAAAGGCTAAAATCAATGGCTCAGAAATGGTGCACTCTAGATGTACGCATTAGTACATCCATTTGAATACATCACGAAATCATAGGAAAACCTTAGTGAAAAGCGTACAAAAACACAAAAAAAACCCCCTGTTATTATGCTAGATATTACTCCGGGCAACGAGAGCTGTCGGATGGGCATATTTGCTCTTTATTCCAAGATCTGGACCGTACATAGCGATCCTCGTTTGTGGGGTATGCATGTACAAATTTTTGTATACTGTATATTAAAGTTTGCAAAATACTATAAGGTTTGAGAGAATGTACTTAATGGTGTTAATTTTATACATGTATTGTAAATATATTTTTGGGGCTCTCGCTGCCCTACGTAATCCCCCGTGTGAATATGCACCCAAACCAAAGGGGGTTTAAGGGGGATTTTAATTTAAATGTGTTAAATACAATGGTTTATGTTAATAATGTTAATTGTAGTTGTGTGTTGATTGTTATATTAAAAAAAATTTTGGGCCCTTCGGGCCCTAACTAAAGCAAACATAGGTAAACTTTATGGGTCTAAACATTAATTACTAAAAAGCACAATAATATCAAGACAAACAAATAATTTCCATTGCATACCAAGAGTCGCCCAAATATACGCAAACACACCGTTATACAATGGGCAAGTAGAATCAAAGGCAACTTCAGAATAACTACCAGCGGATACAATAGTGTCATCAGTGGAGCAAGAAGCTGTAAGAGTTTTGGAGTGCATGGTAATCATTAGTTAAAAAGGGAGAAGATACACAGTAGAGTCCAAGTATTTAAATGTATTGCCAACCCAAATAAATACATTGTATGAACAATAACCATGTCCACTGCACTCAATGTGATTAAATTAATGTTTCAACCTAATCGTAACAACTTACATTATGTTGTTCAACATCGAAAAAATCCTTTGTACTGCATTGATGTCTATATGGGTGAAAGTATGCTGGTGGGTAGCAAAAAAACGCGACCCCAGCACCCAGCACCAGCACCCTTCACACTACTTTTTCCACCCTTCACCAATTGAAGTGTAACCTATGCTATGCCCGTCACTTCACATAGGGCGTACCCGTTTCAATCATAACCTTCTTACCGCCCACCGTAACTAATGACTGTGACCCGAAAGGGTAGCGAACTTTGAATTTGTAATTTCGAACCGTGCTCCCCACCTTTTGCTACTCGGCCATATAGCCAGCGGGAAGAAGCTCTAAATTTCAGGATTCACTCCAAGCTTAGTATTCCAAAACTCAAACGCCAAAAACTATGGTGAAGAAGGTTGTTAATCCGCCCGGCTCGGCCGGCAATTCCAATGGATGCCATGCGGTGAGGGGTAAGCAAAATGCAAATCAATTTTGATGGCTTATGGTGCCCTGTTAATTTGTTTTTCTTGATTTCTTTCAGCCCGGAAGGAGCGTGCCCCTAAGACCCGACTGGCTGATTGCCGAACTAAGGAGGACTTCCATGCCTACTGCGGGTCTATCAAGCGAGGGTGTGCATCCCTCTCAATTTCGAGCGGATGTGATATACGGCGTGAGAATATAATGAGGTTTGGGATACCAATGGTGTCATTAGAACAAGACATCCATCGACAAAATAAGGCCGAAACACGAAGAAGCTCTAATTGAGCTGTTGAGCAAGATATACCCGGAAGGATTGAAGAGAAGTAAGGAAGGCGGTTTCCTTTTTATTTGCATTCAACAAGCGCAAGAGGGCCAAGCGGGATCGAGAAAATTTCAAGGTCAATTGGGCAAGCGGTGGCAGCAAAAAGCGAGCCTATTCGAGCAAGGTCAAAGTGAACCCGGCACCGGTGGCCCTGTGAACCAATGAGCCAAACAAATCACGGCAGACAACGGCACACGAAAGCATTGCGAGAAAAGCCCGACCTCGGCGAACGCTGTATAAAATTAGAAAGGAGGTTGTCATTTAGGAGTACTTCAATGTGTCGGCGGCATTCTCGGCTTATGGGGAAAATATTTCCCGTCTGGAAAGCATGATCCAAGATATGCGAGGAAGCCCTAAAATTGCGTGTGAGAATGACCTAGTGTCAAAGAAGGAACAATTTTGCACACTGTCGAGGCAAAGGGAAGCTTCTTCTCGGTACGCAGAGGGAAGTTGAAGACCATAAAGGATAATATTGCACGTCTTCAAAGCCTTTGCGGATCCTAATGTAGGTGTCTCTCTTTGAGATTCATACTTTGGAGAGGAGAAAGATATGGCGAGAATATATGTTGAAGTCCCTACTTGAAATGGGGGTGGGCCAATAGATCAAACACTGTGTAGAAAAGGTGGCTGCACTAGCTGGCGAGATTGCCAACAACGAGTCCCTCCTTGCAAAAAGCCCGACACTTAAAAGAATGTCACCCGGTGGGGGAGATGACCAAGAGAAATGATGGTGAGTCGACATCACTCCAATACCATTCCGATTGCCAATTGGAGATGAGGAGAGATGCTCCACGTGGTCTTGCATTCGAGGATGATTACACCCTCGACTGCGGATGAAATGTGGACATCATTATCCGTTAGCTGCACCGGTTTGCTCATGGAAAAAGGATTTGCCTCGAGTGCGAGAGACCATTCCCTCGGCTTAGTGCAGGAAATAGGTAAGCTTATCTGATAAAAGCGAGGGAAGTGTTGCATCTTTGGAACGACTCACAAAACCGAGAAGAAGATAATTGATGTTGATGAGCATGTAGACACAACTCACGGTAGCGGCGGGAAAAGGAAGCGACAAATCACACCAAAAAGTAAAAGGACCCGGGATCAGCCAAGCACAAGTCCACAAGGGTTCACACTCCACCAAGACATGGGAAAAAAGGTACATGCTGTTTTGGGGCTCGATTTTGAATTGGCTGACATCGAGAAGGTCTTTGTAGACATTGGACAACAAACTACCGGCACTCTTGGACTGCTGCGGCACTTGGCGGCCACAGTCTTTGGAGAACCAAAACATCTTTGAATCAAAGGGAGATTCAAGTAGTAGTGATGGTGCCAACAATTATAGTATAGTTCCAAATTCTGCATTTGCCTCTACAAAAGGCCTCCTCTAACACTTGTTGCTGCGGGGAAGGAAAAGCGATGGCGAAGATGTCGGCAATCAGATTGAGACGGTCGTTAAGCGGGTGAAACGGGTTGACCACGGTCAAGGGCGGGGAAGGTTGTGGAAGAAGAAAGTGAGGGTGAGTCGAGAAAATGACCTTGATGAGGGCGTCCCCATAGAAGTAGCATTTGGAAAGAAAAACATGGCTAATGTAAGTTTGCCTTATGTATTTCGGGCAAGCAAACCTTGATTTTGCAAGACAACCCTAAACCATCACCAAAAGGTTTTGTTCAAACAATTAATATATTTGATCCCTGTTTTATTCCACCTTTAATGTGCAAATTTTGGTTTGGATTATTCAACTTAGGATTACGTAAAACTTGTCTGCTTGAGAAAAAAAAGGCAGCCAATGGTTATACTTAGTGAATCGATGAAGAAGACAATCTGAGATAAAAAGTGCCGGCACAAACTCTAACATACAAAAGGTGCCTGTTATCTGTTATATTTCAGAATGTGTTTCAGAATTTCGGTTGTTAATTGCAGCTCATCCTTGCATGCAGGAGAACAAGGCAGTCGTGAATGAAGAAAGCAGGGGACAAAAGGCAAAGCAAGGGTTCTTGATAGCGGGGAAACACCCATACATTGGGGGCGGGGAGATACCAATAAGGATGAATCGACTATGGCTATCAGCACTCTCCATCATCGGTAGCAAAGATAAAGAGAGTCCGGCGAGGTTGCGGCCTTGTCCGGCACCTCCGATAGCACTTCAGAGTCCGGCACACATTGCGGCCCACGGACAAAGCGATGCGGCACACATCGGCGGTGGTTGCAAAGCGTCCAGGATGGACACCCGGACGGAAGTTGATGGTCTTTGGGCGTAAAATGGTGTCTTGGCGCAGACACAATGAGAGGAGAATGAGCGAGAAAATCTTGCCTCCACCACAAACCAAGCATGTTGTAAAAAAGCGCAAATAAGTACCTCATTTGCGGACCGGGGTATCATGAGTTTGTGGAGTGGGCAACCGCAGAGGTTTGATATTGTTATTTGGAGTGCTTCTCTGCCGGAATACAAAGGGATATGGTGGATGCATTGTTCCACGATTTGCGGACCAGATTCTTGAAGGTTTATGGTCAAGAGCATTGCTATGCATGCAAGCATCCAAACAGACCCGAAAAAAGCAGATTTTTTCAAGGAGTTGAAGGTTGTACTTGAGGATTTTCCTCAAAATCATGGTATGATTTTCTTGGTTGATGACAGCCTACACAAAGGGTTTCTAAACCCCGCACACACAACCCTTCCCATTATGCCTTTCAAGGGGCAAGAAGAGGACAACTTTTGCGAAGTTTGTGTGTCCAACTTTGGAGTACTTGTCTTCCCATCTTTGTCTAAAACGATCTCACAAGGTTGACATCAGCGATGCATGGTTGGAAGAGGAGGCGGTTGTAGTCTTTGGATTACTGCCTCAACAACTATCTTGTCTCGCCTACTATATCCTCAATGCTCCATTAGAAGTACAAAGGGTTGCTGGGCACCCTTCTGGCGACCAGATGACTCAAGACTTCGATGACTCATGAAGTAACCATTGTACAATTACTTTTTTGTAATATATATGTATGATTACTTTGTCTTATCTTGATTGAGTGATATTGAGTGATGTTCTAATCTTGAGTGTACAATTTTACGTAATATATATCAAGCTTACTCTCAATACTATAAGCATTGTTTCCAATACTAAGATACTCAATAATTCAAACCAATACTACAAACATTGTCTTAGGGGCATTGTCTCCAATACAATGATCAAAATTTGAGACAAGTACACAAGTAACTACAGATTTGTTACAATGATAAAACAACTAGGCCAAGCATATTCAACCTTCATATGGCGGTGTCAAAGGATCATCGGTGAGTAGCCTGTTCAAGGGAAAACTGTTGGTGCCGGGAATCGATTCATCTCAAACTTGATAGCCGATACGTGATGATCTTTGGAAAGTCGGGGCCTTTGTCTTCAAGTAGCTCCCAACTACCATCGGGTGGGCGGCATAGTACAAACCAGCCAACACATGTTCATCCACATTGAAGGTTGATGTCTATCCTTGACAATTACATCAAGGATATGCCTCGACTTAACACATTTGACCACATAGAAATTTGCATTCTCCTGATTTCCCTGCTTTCAACAAAGACAAAGTTATCACCTTCCTCTACGTTTCCGGAATTGCATGGCCTGCCATCTAGCCCTGTAATTGTGTGGCACGAATATCTTCAATGTGGAACACAGATATGAAATGAAATCCTTCAATGGCGTTCTCTTGTAAGACAATCTGAGGACTGGCTTTGGTCCTTTCTTTTTTTTCCCCTTGCCATTTGAGGTCTCATCTTGTGCTGCAGCTTCAGTATGTGTCCCACCAGCTTGCTTGGATTTCTTACTTTTGTTTCCCTTCTTCTCAACTTGTGCTGCAGCTTCAGGCTGTGTCCCACCAGCTACCTTGGATTTCTTACTTTTGTTTCCCTTCTTGGTGGCATTGGCTCTTTTCTTTCTGCTTTGCCACACAGCACCTCCTTGGTAGCTTGATCTGCAACTCCACCCAGCCTCTTACGTCTCCACTGGAATCAGTAACAAAGTGCGTAGCATAAAGCGGAAGATTAGCGCAAGTTGAAAGCACAAAAGCGTTTTTCGGATGATGGCACATATCAAAGCATGTTTGCGGCATGCAATGAAGAGAGTATTACCTTTTCAAAGCGTCTTCCATTCAAGCAAGAACTCATGATTCTCTCTCTCTCTTGGACATATAGGAAGAGTTTTTATGCCACACCCGACATAATGCGCATCAAGCGGTCATGTTTATGCCATTCTTCACCCTCGCTCTTGTTGCAAACCACAGCCCTCAAAGCTCATTTGGTTGAGTCATACATATATTGGTGGCGGAACCGTCTCACCGGAGTCCACGGACCTCGCGGTGCACTTGCACTCTTCACCATGAAATCCGGTTTTTCACGACCTTAATGCATTGGGGCTACCCCGCATACTCCAACTTCATATGGTATATGCAACAACGGGTTTCCCTTTACGATACTTTCTTTACATAAATAGGCTTCAACTTCACCGAAAGCCTTTAAGCAAACAGGGTGTTCGGGATGTGCCTTTTTGTATTGTTGAAATAGCTCGGTTTGAATGGTGGCCGTTGGTTAGAAATATTTATGCAACAATAGCAAAGAAAAATTTGTATGGAAACTTATACGTGTGACCTCCATAAGGTGCAAGGGATAAGAAATTGAAGCTTGACTCTCCAACGGTGTTCACAACATCTTTCTTGCAAGGAGAGACTACCGCTATTTTGTTTCGAATTACGTTATGCTTTGCTTGGCGGGGGTGAGAGAATCACACCTCAACCTCCTTTGGAAGCTAGACCACGGACCATTTCCAAGGGCGGCTTCCGATTTTTCTTAATGCGGCCGGTTGCAATTGTTGACCTCATGCAACCTATCATAAGAAATATTGCACATTAATCAATGAACATATCTCATCCGGCATCACTCGTGCAGATACAAGCACTTAAAAGCACTTAAAAGCACGAAGAAGCACGGGCATGAAAGCAAGAATTAGATGCACCTAACAGCCACGCCATAGTGGAATTGCATCTCGATTTTTGTGGAAGAAGCCATCACCCGATTTGTCGAGGTTCGGCTCTCCAAACATCATGGTTCCTTTGCCTCTTTGTGGCTGCCATTGTCTTTTCAAGTTGTTGAGCATGAGCACCCCGTTTGTCTTGCACTCCTTTGGACTTGGCAAAATTCCAGGTTTACGAGATTTCCATTTCGTGGTGATGAACCACCCTCTTCATCACTTCGGCCTTGAGTTCGGGTGAATGTTTTTGGTGAGCTTATTGAAGTAATCAACTACTTGCTTGGCTATTTCTTGCCTGCGTCTCATGCTCCGGATCCTCCGCTCACCGCTTTTCTCATCTTATTCCAGAATCTGTATTCTCTTTCTCATTTGCATCAATTTCTTGTAAATTGCGGAGGAAAGCTGGATCTTCATTGATATTTCTGTGTTGCATTGACATCCAACAAATCACGGAACATTGTATTGGGATTCATCGGGCCGAAAATCCAATGCTAAGCGTGTGATTGCCTCCGGGCGGGCATCGGGGGCGCCATGAAATTCTGAGAGAGGGAGGATAAGTGAATTGGAGGGAGAAATTTCCATGGGCCATGGCGAAGTAATCCAATTTGCAACGTACTACCACACCACTGCGAAAATCCAGCCAAAGCCCACAATCATTTTCCCTAACGGCTCGTTCGTGAGGTGGGCGTCGCAGTACATGAAGGGCGTAAAAGAAATGGCCGGCAGATTAAGCCCATCGGCACCCAGTTAAGCAAAAGCGAGGTGTCGATGGCGGCTAAAACCACTGCTATAAGCATCGTCGGGACGCATGCTTTTGCTACCCACCAAAGATACTTTCACCCATATGATTACGGTGTACACGAAGAACGCCATGCATTGATATTTACATGTTTTGTACATCAAATTTGCTATTTAAGTATAAAACTAAATTGTAGAATATTGACTTCTTTTTACCAAAGAAGCATTACGACAACTGTTATACCTTGTCATTCCTGGAACATAACAGAGATACCAACAAATGTCAACCGGACGATTGATGCTACCCAAAATAAGGATCAGCGTTCCCAACGCTGGTCTCCATACTAGCCAATCCTCCAAATAATCCAGGCTTCTGCGATGTTGCGACCTTGTACCTTCTTTTCTTACCCTCCCTTACCATTTGACTCCATGTTCTATCGAGCTGCGGTCCAAACAATAAATCTCATCTCATTCCTCTTATCAAATGTTGTATGTCATATCGGTAATTATGCGTAATTATGCCAGAATCGCTATGATACTTAAAAAGAAAAAATCTTTGATGTACAATGTTGTGTTCGGGTTAGATAATTATCCCTTTAAAAAAAACAAGCATAATAGGATCCAAAATTGAGGCTTCTTTGTGTTTCTCTCACATTGGCCTTTGTCGAACATACCGCCATACTCGGCATCAAGAAGAGGAATAGAAACCATTTCATCCTTCGAGATTTTTAGCTTGGGGGCCTCCAATATATATCCGTAAACTAGCTGCTTGTTTCCTTATTTCTGTAATTGGATGTGTGTTCTCAAGACGTTTGTAGTAGAGAGCAATGCAGATCATCATGTCTATTATGGGCATCATATGCCATAGCTAACTGAGATCCGAACTGGCGTGCAAACAACATGGGTTACTAGTTACAAAGTCTAACAAATTCCAAACAAGCGACCACCTGAAAATAATTGCAGAAAATATACCTGAATGGAAAATAAATGGGAGGACTGGCGGGCTTGAGGCAAGAAACAACCTAAGCTGGCGGCGATCCCTTTGGACGAAAAAACACCGCTAAGAACTCTGCGGAATTGATGCTTGAGGAAAAAACCGACTCGAGAGACAATATCCGACTCTCGAGGAAAGACCCAATAGAATCTCCGAAATCAAATCAGTTACGGCCCCTCTTTGAATGCCCAAAAATCTCCTATCAAAAGATCGATTTACGTGTTTTGAAGAAGCCCAATGCAAATGCGCCCCTAAGCCCCAAATTGGCTCTTTCTATGAAGTTGCAATTTCAAGAAACCGCAAAGGCTGATTTATGTCATCGTGGCTCTTATCAATCTCGGCTCCAAAACCGGGTATATCTTAGCCCGAAATGTCGAAGGAAGAAGTCATGGCAGTTTATCCGGCACATTGAAGATATGCCCATGAACTCATTTATGTTTGCATAAAAGCGGTCTAAGCGTAAACACTATTTAAGGCAAAAACCTGTATCCAGTCCGGCTTCATACTTGCAAGAAGCCGCAAAGCAGTGTTAGCAATAGAATGATGTTTCCTTCCACCGGACCAGATACGGCATGGGCACAACAAAACCCTAAGTTGAAGGGTCTCGAGCCTTGCATGTAAAGCAAGGAAAAAATACTTTTTGTTAGCATAGAACCTTAAATTATAAAAAATATATATCAAAATTATGGATTCAACCATTAGAAAGTGTCACAAAAATTAAAGTGAGCGTATGTGCACTCTAAATGTACCGATTAGTACGTCTCATGGAATACTATCATCAAATCATATAAAAACCTTAGGAAAAAAAGTACAAAAATACAAAAACAACCCCCTGTTATAATGCTACATATTGTTTGCTTCAGGGTTCGAAAAAAAGTGAGGTTGATCTTATGTTCTGCCCTATAAATTTTGTCCATGCCCACCTATTGTCTACAAGAATAGGGCAAGCCCTCCTAAAAAAAAAAAAAGCTATGGAATTGGACTCTGTCCTATATGTTTTGAACCAAGCGGATTTCCTCCTCTTCAATTAATGGGGGACTTTTTTTATTGCTTATTTTCATAATATATATTATATAACAATAATTAATTATCATATATATATGAATTTTAATAATAGAAAAAATTCCCCCTCTATTATTATCTTTTTCTTTATCGAATTTCTAATGCTAAATTTTACTTGTATTGATGGGATTTCGTGGTTTTATTAAGTTGGACTTCGTCTGGAACTTTGATGTCCAATTGAACATATCCTACTCAATTTAAGATTGTCCTGCTAGTTTTGGAATCAAAAGGATTTTTATGTACCTTAAATTATGAAGAATTTCGAACCCTGTTCCATCTCGACAACTTGATAACACAGTAAAGTATTTATTCTATGCATGTGACTTTTTTTTTTTTTTTTTTTTGAAGGATGACAATCTATTATCAAGGAAAATCAAGATATATACAAGGGATCTGTGACATGGGACTCAAAACCTAGAGGACTAAATAGTCCACTAAGCAAAACCACCCATACACAGAATTTAATCATACTCCTTGTGCCATCTTGAGGCGTTTAATAGCCTCATCACAATCATCATGTTCTGCGTCATCGAGATGATCATCAACAGACATCAAATTATTATGCCACTGAATAGTACGAGGCAAGATAGCCTTGTGAGATGACATAACAGACTTCTTCCTCGCTGCCTTCTTCCAATGTTTGGCATTTGTATATTACGGCCTAATATTATGGCTTCCTTATAGGTATTTGAAGAGATATATAGGCATCCGCAAAGCATATCAAGCACCGCCTTTTGTTTTCTCATGTTGGCTATATGAAAGTCCTTAGAATGCAAGATTTATATTGGACACAATTGAGTATGCACTACCTTATGGCATTTCAAAGATACATTGGGGTAAACTTTGATGTGGAAACTGAAGCCTTTAACCATGCTTTAGCTATGTTGCAGTGACTGAAGTGTTAGCCATACCTTCTGGGTGGATTAGTTGGCTCTGGAATTCTACAATGCAGAGTTTAAAACACTGTATTTGCTCAAATTCGACAGATCTGCAATGACAGAGAATTGTTTCTAATTTTGGAAAAGTGGTTGGAGCTATTAGTAGCATTATAGTTTTTATACCCGATGTAAGTGTGAAGGTTGGATTCAGCATGATTAAAATGAATGATACAGCGAGACCATGTATTATTTAAATTATCGACTAGAAACGTGTGCTCGGCGATGCCGGGCATTAATTGTTGGCATATGGAATAGGTAGACATTATAGAGTTTGCAGAATAGGTAGACATTATAGAGTTTGGAGGGGGATAAAGAGTTATAAATGTAATCACATCCAAAGATATAATGTAGTGGAAGAGGTCGGGCATTAACCTTGCATGTATGCATTAAATGGGTAGAAATAATGGAATGTGTAGTTGGATTAAAGTGGCATGGTTTGCTTAGAAGTAGGAGCATTAATTGGTATTAAGATGGCTTAGGGTTTGTAGAAGATAACATATCCAATTCATAGTCAACACAATTATAATTGGAGTATAGTATAGTAAAAATTAAAAGAAATTTATCGCGGCGGCCTTACGGCCGCCGCGAACATTTCTCTTCTCCAACTACTGTAAAAAGAATTTTTGTGTCAAGTCGAATAGTTCTCAATTTTGGACAACCTTTGAATGTGAAATAACATGCAGGAGTTGAACCTGCACAATTGCCATTTGTTTTGTGCCCGTATGATAGATAGGTGCTATAACTGACTACCATGGGATTCACATTATTACCATTGCCATTATTACCATTGCCATCATTTATTTTATTTTATTGTTGCATCCGATGACAGTCAGCGGGTTTTGGGCATTGGATGGGGTCAACCATTAACAATAGCTTGACCACTAAACTGTCATCGCTGATGGATGTTCTTTTTGGTTTATCGATCTTATTTTTACATCCAATGATGATCCCGGGGTTTTGGGCTTTGGATGGGGGTCACCCATTACCAATAGCTTGACCACTAGTGGCATGGCGATGTTATTTATTGAATGCTCTTTTCATTTATCTTATCTTATTTTTACATCCAATGACGGTTTTGGGTTTTGGGCTTTGGATGGGGGTCACCCATTACCAATAGCTTGACCACTAGACTGACATGGCGATGTTATTTATTAAAAAATGAATGACGTGAATCCAATGGTGATCAGATAGCACATTATATATCACCGCAGCAGGAGAATGGAGATTTTTTTTTTGGGGGAATACCTTATCCGAATAACGTTGAAGAACTCGTTTGTATCTGCCTAATTAGTGGTTGAAGAAAACAGGCGTTAGCAGAGAAAATGATTGAGAAAACATACTTCTGTATAAGAGACATGAAGAAGTTGCAAGCATCTGCATATATGATCATCACGGAAAAACTAGCTTGTTAGCAAACGAGTTAGTATATCTTACCTCTTGCATATACATGTGAAGGCTAAAGGGAGTTTTTTTCTTTTCTTTTCTTTTCTTGATGTACCTTATATTCGAATAACGTTGAAGAAGTCATCTGTACCTACTTAATTAATGGTTAGGGAAAAGAAGATGCACATTAACATAGAAAAGGATTTAGGCAAACGTACCTTTGTAAAGAGAATTGAAGAAAATTGCAAGCACTGGATATATGATGTGATAATTAAAAAACTTGGCTAGCTAGCAAAGTAATTCTTTGTAGGCGACATTCGCGGTATGTTTTGTTGTGTTATCAGGAGATAGGAGGATGAGTACATCTTCCCCTCTTTCATTATCTTGGCGTGAGGGCTGTGTATAATTGACCGCGGTGCAAAGACATTTTATCGTAAATCAAGGACAACACGGTCCAACGTTAATCCTTGGCAGCTATTGAAGGTGGTGGAATATGCTAGTCGTAATGGTAGGTGGCGTCGTGGATGGTCCATGGTCTATTTTACGGTTGGTAAAAGAAGTGGGTTCTTGAAATAGGATATGTGCAATCATTTGAGCCTTTGTTGACCCTAGGACTTTTACCATTCACGAACTTATCATGCATTGATGTGATCATGACTCTTGCATTCTTTACGGACCTTTTTTCCGTGTCAAGTCGTTTCATAGCGTGGCATATTGCTCCTACTTTAAGGTTCAATTCGGTGTTGGGATGCTAGTCGTGAAATTGTTCAAAAATCTGATGTTGCATAAGGGTGGTCGTATATGATTTCATCACATTCTTGATGTGATCATGGCTATAATATTTCTTATACATTGCACACTTTATCTAGCGTCGTTCGTTGAAATCTTTGGCGTGCTTGTTGATAGGAGACGGGGAATGCTCGTTTCTCACATTGGCTTGGATTCTTCAAGATGTGGGACGGATCTGAAGTCTTCTTCGCGCGCAATTTTGGTAGTTGTGTTAAATATGTCTAATGAAACTGTCGATTCTTGCCGGTTTTTCTCCAATGTTATCAACATCTTTGCATTAGCTTTCGGGATCACCCGCATTTCGTCTTTTGTTCCAATTTTAGAGCGTGAAATGTTTGCCATAATGGAGATGATTTTATGGACGCATTGGCTGCTGCCGGTTTACCACCTCCCTTAACGACAGGTGCTACTTGCACGAAATCTCCGGAAGCTATGAAGTGTTTTGCTCCAAAGGGAGAACTATTTTTACACAAGCTGTTGCAGCGGGTTGTGTACACTCTCTATAATTGCTTTATTAGCCATTGGGAATTCATCCCAAATTATCGCTTTTCTTTGCAATAAAAGTTCAGTGACTCCTGAATCCGTTCTAATAATGAATGTAGGCTGCATTTTTTCTACAAGCGGTATTTGAAAAGCGAGTGAGCGATTCGACCCCCAGGTATTGAAGAGCTGCAAGTCTTTTGTTGTTCGCGGAAGCACTATGTTCTTGTTCAGCAGATTAATAAACATATACAATTGAGAACAAATGTTTTTTTTCTGTACCTTGCCATTTACAAATATTGGTTGCTTGCTACGTATCATTTATCTCGTCCATTATATAAGTATACACCTCTAATTGATTAGTGTTCATTTCGCTCGACATCTACGCTTTCTGACTTCTAAATAAGCTTCATGATCGGCAAATGTAGATAACTCATGCATTACATCTCTTCACGGGGCGAGCGTGCAATTGTAATCCAGAAGCTACGATGTTAGTGCCATCTTTGAGTCAATATAGTTGCGATTCATCATAGACATACCAATGTATAGGATTCCCAACATCTGCTGGAGTAATCTATGATATATGCGACCCGGTGATCGTAACGGGGACGGAAAATCTAAGTTCACGAAGGCGCCATCAACTCCAAGTACTGCTTTCAAATGTAACAACTTGTTTATTAAAATTAAAGCTTCACTTGCAGGAAACGGTGTGTTGTACAAATTAATTAATCTTGTAGGCAAAGGTGGTAGCGGTGGAAGTAACCATCTTCCATTATTACAACAAAAACCATTTTCCTCAATGTTAAGCAAACAAGATTTGACAATATGTACACCTCTTATTCCATGTGCACATTCGTAAAGTTCTATTCATTGCCAAGTTCATCGTCGTGCACATACGCATGATGTGTTAGATCTCGTTGATTTGAGCTCTCAACTCTTTCATTACGATTCTGTTATGGAACAAAGAATATCATTATATTCGAGGATTTAGCGCCAATGGGTAGAAAAACTACTTGTGCCTGCTGATAGTTTTAGTCAGCGGGCACATGTCTACCATGGATACGTTGAACATAAACTATATCGATGTTTCCTTGCAGCATCCACTAATCTCTCCGCGTCTCAGCGGGGCTATACAGTCATGGGCTGTTCAGGGCGGTTTGTGATAGCGCCTCGGTGAGCACCCGGTCGGCCAGCGGTGCACATTTCGCACAACATTTATGAGCCTATCGTTGGTCGAGCTCTCAACTATATCTTGACTCCCTTATCGTTGATGTTTCCTTCTGACATCTACTAATCTCTCCGTCTTTAGGGGGTCGCCACCGCGATCGTGTGGAGGCTGTTCCAGGGGCGATTTGTCTTTGCCACCTCGGAAGAGTAGCCCGGTTGAGGTCTGCGGATGCATTTACATACGCATAATTTGCGATATGATCAATAACCAACTTTCGAGATTGCAAATAATGCTCTTTCCTCTCTCTATCACTTTCACCGGATCTTGTTTCTAGAGTCTTGATTTAGATTAGCAAACCGTTGTCTCTTTAATTCCTTTTCTCTCTCTGGTTCTTATCCTATCTTCCTCACTTATTCTTGCTAACCAATCTTTACGAGGCATCCGAGACAACAAAGTAAATTGCAAGTATAGTTTAGTGCGACTATAGCAATAAAAAATACCTACTTATTTTTATCATTTTGATCTTGTATCAACTCATTTAAGCCATGCACAACTTATAACTCCTGCATTCATATAAGCACAAGCTTCAAAAAAAAAAATATATCGTTGATAATATAAAAGAAAACAACCAATAATTAATCTGAAACAAATACAACGATAAAACTCATACATATTTATATATTTATTATGCTATGCAATATTTACTATTGCTATGCCTTACCTTCACTCAGTGAGGTTAGAATGAGCTAACATTTGCTTTTGCAAGTTCTGCAGTTGAAGTTGCACTTTAGAGGGCAGTCGGAAGGGCAAGGAATGTTCATGCACTAGCAAAGCCAAGGGGTGTTGTTGCAAGGAAAATTGTCATAGCTGTACACAACATATCCAGTTTACACAGCCATGGCCAGCAGCAATACCATAGCCCTAGGAACTAGCATGGATGCCATAGCTAAGCTTGAGCTTGAGCTTGACTTGAATCTGCACTTGAGCTTTTGAACTTGAACTGGGCTGCTTTGGTGTTTTATAGAATGGAAGTGAAGGACTCAGGGTTCATAAGTCAATAGCATTAATTCCATTTGGTGTTCAACACATACCCTCTGCTGCTCAATCCCTTAGTTTACTATGTGATGAGGTCCTCAAACCGTTCTTCCCTAGTTCAATAGTCATTTTTTGTAAAACACCCATGAATGAATTTGGACCATGTGAAAATAATAAAGAGGCCAAAAAGAAGGGCCCTCAATAATCAACAATAGTGCAGCGGCCTACAAATATTCATATTCAATCAATGGTGTTTATCTTGGGTCTTTGTTTGACAGCGAAGCATGGGACCATCGAGGCCAAGTTTTTTCAATCCTTCAAGGGGATGCGAGTCAACATCTTGGATGCATCTCGAGAACCACGAGATCTGCACATGACACCCACAAAAGACATGCAGCCTCTACCTTTTCCTTTAGCATTGGGCGGCCATGGCGGATCCTTGGGAAAGTGGATGAAGCCCGATTAAATAGTGCTCTCACACGGGCGTGGGAACGGTACTGCGGCGGCTCTATGACCCCCGAGGGGGCAGCGCGTATTATACCCCTGGGGGATGGCCCCCATTGGTTCGTGGATGAGGATGTTGAGGAGGGGCGCTGCTTGGCTAGCTAATGGGAAGGCGGTGACCTGCGATGGTATCTGGTAGGGAGTTACTCAAGTGGGCGAGGCGGCATGTCTGGGGTCCTCACTACCTGTTCCAGCGAGCATTGCGAGGAGGGTTTCCCCGACAATGGACCCAGCGGGGTTGTTTCCCATTCAAAGCGAGCGACCCACCTTTGTCGGCCCAATTAGGACGATCATGGTCGATCGATGTTACCAAAGCTGTTGGTGGCATTCTCGGCAGCGATTGACCCCATTTGGGGCGAGGCGGCGGATGTCGCGAACCCTCACCGCAGGCGGGCTTTCGACCCGCCCACTCAGCGATTGACCATATCTTTTGCGAACCTTGCGCGTTGAAAACGGCCAGGAATCACCGAGGCTGGACTTGTCTTTCTGTGGACTTCGACCAAAGGCTTTGATGATGATACAGTCCCCAGGGAAAAGTTGTGGGCTAGACTGTCCAACTGGGGCTCCCGCTGCCTGTGAATGCCATATACGGGTTGTATGAGTTGTTTGGCGGGATGCAGGCCGACGGGCCAAGCATTTTACCAGATGTATCCCGGGGTGCGGCGGGGTTGCCCCCCTCGGCCCAGGCACTTTTTGGCCTCTACATTATTCGATTTAGAGCCCAACTACTTGAGCATGGGGGGATAGCATACATCTTTTGCACGGGTCATCGCCCGGCTCATCTCTGTCTGCGGGCGATGTTGGCTTTCTTGGCCTGAGAAGATATGCAGTCTCACACGGATACCCTAGACACATTTTGTGGGGGCTTCTGAGACATGCGCGTCAATCGGCCCAGACCGGGGTGGTTCTCATATCCTCTTCCCGTACCCCCATACCTCCTGCACTCACATATGGGGGACACGGTGAGCGTCACGCCCCTCTCTAGGTACTACAGGGTGGAGTTCCCTCCTCGCTCTTGGGGCGTCTATCCCAGCTTCTGCAGATGTGTGTTAAACGCTGTGTCTGATGTGATCCTGAGCTATATGATTATTCCTTGATCCTCATTGAACAACGACAGGCTTTTATCCTTATGCAGGAGGTGCCGGTTGCAAACGATTAAATCTCTTCAATGACACAGGACAACTTGGGCAGTCTGAAGGCATTTTGTACCGGGCAGGGTGAAACCTTGATCCTCAGTTCCTGCTTTGAGGCCCCAGATTCTTGCGCTTCAGCGAACGGCCTTGATAGACACATCGTCTATTTTGAAAGTGGTTACTATGGGTGATGCTCGGCTCCGCACGGCTTCTTGCCATGAGTCGCTGGCGGCTGACTTAGGGCATTGTTGGAGGGTAAGAGAATCGATTGGTTCGCCCGGATGGAGCGTCTGCGAGAACGCAGATCATTACAATTTGAAGGCCCGCGTGACGTCGTGACAGCTGCGGGGAGTACCTGGATACTTGTTTCCTTGGCAAGCTCACGGGACCCATTGCTCTAAAGCGGTCAAAATGGCCCATTACAAAGGAGCACATCAACCCCCGTGCCCGGGGCCCCGCGGCTCTACGTTCCCGTTCCCGGTTTGCCCTGGCGGGCTCATTGCCTCCGATGCATACGGTGCCCCCATCGCCGCGTCGAGGCAGGCGGGGTGGATTGGGAGCCCGCCGGGGCGGGCGCTCTGTCGGTCTTTGTCAAGCAGGTGCCCGTTGAGGATGAGTCTCCGCACTTTCGAGTTGCGGCCGTTCGGTCGATTCGGGCGAATCTTGCGCTCCCTTAATGCTGTTGGGCGTGCCCTTGCATTTGCGATGAACACACGGTCGATGCGTGCCACAGGGTCATACATCCGGAGGGTCACCCCGGACCTGCGTGAGGTCACCTTTGCCCCCTTTGCTGTCCGTGACTAGCACTACGGGGGTGGTGCATATTGTATATATTGGGATGTTTACTGCATTTTATATGATTGCTTACGGTTTGTCACAGTTGATTGCGCCGCAGTTTTCCCTCGAAAACCCTTGGTGGGGTTTTTAATCCGGGCGGTAATCCGGCTTCTGCGATTTTTGTATTGGGTCCCATAGACCGATTGGTCTTGCGGGGCGATAAAGTAACTTCCTTCCTTCCTTCCTTCCTTCCTACAATAGGTGACTTTTTCTTGTGCTTGTTAGAGTTATCCCCCAACATCACATGGGGTCAGCCCCATTGGCAATTTTTCAAGCTTATATTTTTAGCGCCCTAACATTTATTTTTGAACCATATACGAGCCACCACGCATTGGCCATTTCTCAAATGTATATATTTTAATTCAGTTTTTCCCCTCCATGACCCACCCTTTACACATTTCTAACATAGACATCAATTTATGCTCCACACTTTGCTCGTTACCCCCTCTTATCTTAAATGGAGGGCCACAAAGTTGCCACCTCATTGGAGGGTATGGGGGCATGCATGGGCATGCACCCCATGTTTCAACCGTCGGATGGGTGCAGGGTAAATCCTGGCTATCTAATTCAATACTTAAAGCTGCTCTGAAATTTAGTTAATAATTATTATATCATTAATTATATTAAAGCATGATGTGGCGTAGTATTAAATAAGTGTGGCAAAGGCATTAATTTTGAAATGATGGTACGAATATGAGGTGGCATGAAATCTAAGAAGGCATCTTTTAGTTCTCGAAATTTCTACGTGTTGCAGTGCAGGTCGGAAGCGGGGGCTTTGCCGCCAGGCAAACTTCTCTTGCTCCAGCTATGGCGTCTAAGCTATGGCGTCTAAGTGCGGCTGAAACGGTTGCAACGTTGGGGAAATAAGCGGGGCGGTGTGAAGCTCCGTTAGAAGAATTGTTGAATCGGACTATTTACGTGCAAGATGGGGAAAGAAAGAGCGAGAGAAAGCGAAAGCGGTGTAGTCACGAACTGCTTTCAGAAAAAGCGTAAAGAATATGGCTGATGGCGTCAAAGCCGGCCAACAAAGACGAAAAGGCTGGATCTTCGCCCATAGCCCGAGAATGCAAAGAAGGGAGAGTCTTTTTCTGGATCAATGAGGGGATCAATGAAAGAGTCCTTTTCCATGGATCTCTTATTTTGGGTATTCTAAAGCGACATTTTTGCGCATTCTTACAAGCCTACTTCTATTTGTGTCGTCTGCGACATCTTTGAAGCTTGGCTCTCCTCCATCTGGTAACAACCCACTTCTTTTCTTATTTTTCCTAGCTTTCAAGATACAAAGAATCTGGTCTTTTTACTACTCCTTTATTATCTCGGTTTCTAGGTGCCACGACAGGAAGTGAACGCCACAAAAGCTGAATGGCGTACAAGGAAGAATAGCCTTGATTTGGGAAATGGCGAGATTAGGAAAGAGAGCAGATTTAACGGATACTTTTGCGGATCTGAGATAAGACACTTTGGCAACCGGCTCTAGGTAGTTTATCTGCGGCTTGATCTACTAAAAATATGGCCCCATTTTGGAACATAACTAGTTTCTTCTTGAGCTTAGATTTTTCATTTCTATTTTGGGTAACTTTAAAAATTCGATTGTTTTTTTTCATCTTAAGCCTCATTTGACTTTTCATTTTGTAGACATTCTAGACGTTTTGATGCAAAAGCCTAATTTTGCTTTCCATTTGTAGGTGCCTCCTTCGACTTCCTTGCAAGAGCTTTCGGACAAACATATGGCGTGAAGCTTTCATTTTAATTGTGGCCATAGCGAAATGCCATTAAATTACGTAAGCAAGCATCCTAAATTGCTTTTGATATATTTGTTAATCTAATGATAGCTTCGTCATTTGCGAGGTCGAGAGAATATTGAGCTTGGCGAGCTTGTTTAAATATATCTTTGAAACCTTTAGTAATGAGGCTTAGCCTTAGCCTAGCATATATAGAACGGACAAAAAAAGGTGGCGAAGAAGTATTCTTGTTAAAAGGCAACCGGTTTAGAAAAGCGAAGGGAGATACTGTTTTGATGCGGAAATACGGTGCCGCTTTGCTGCGCTTCTCTAACTCAATGAAACTAGGTATTCAACCGACCTATTTATTCATTTCATTATCTTATTGCGATCAGACACGTTCCTTATTCTTGCAACGAGACGGTGTGTGTAATCTTATCTAACTGGATAATATTGTGATCATTGTGGCGGGATATAATAAAAGAAAGTACGGTGTCTTCGGATAGCACAGTGGCATATATTCTTGATTGATTTGTGGCGAGAAAGTACGATGTCTTCGGATAGTGGCATATATTCTTGATTGATTTGTGGCGGAAAAATATAGTGTTTCAAAATTCATAAAGAAAACCACAAAATGTTTTACCGTAGAAACATAATTCGTCCTATCTTGGCCAATCTTAAATGCCATCCTTAACTACATGAATGGATAAGGATGAATGAATGGATAAGGATGTCGATAACAATACGTAATTTAGCATTTTCAACGACACGTTTAGCATTTCAATGACACATCCCAAACAAAATTTTTTTTCGATTTCATTTTTACGGCCTTTTTTTTTGTTTCTCTATTTTTTCCCGGAAATACGTATGGAATCAACCGAATATGCCAAATGCATCTTCCCCCTAAGAATTATATATGTTAAGAAAAGTATGGTTAAATAAACGTGTGGATGTTGCAATTATTTGCACATTGTATCTATATGAGCAACAATGCAAGTGAGGGTGGGCATAAGATTAGACTATCAACTTGGGTTAATGGCCTTGCAAAGTTTAATAGCCAAATCGTGTTGACCAAAGATATAAATATAGGTATTGGCAAAACAATGGAACTTTAGGATAGCAATGAATGTCTTTCATGTGGCATGTTACATGCTACAGTAGTTACACTTGGGGATGATAATATAGTAATAATCTCAAAAAATAATAGTTTGTGAGGCATTTCATTCAACTCTGTCAAATGATAAATACAAACACAGTTGCAAATATATCAGAGGAACTAATGAACGCGGAATTTCCCCGCCAAAAAGTGCATCAAGGTGGAGGTGCCTTTCAAAGTGAATCAAGGTTGAGGTGTCCATTAATATTGGACAAACATTTGGATCTTAAAGTTCCACCAAAAGTAACCAGGGCAGAAGAATCGTAAGAATATCCAAGTACTAAATCATCAAAGCCAACAATCATCCAACTTTCTCATCACGCTATGCCCATGAAAGTACAATGATCCTAAATTATCATAAAATCAAGTGGATCAGGCCAGCACAATGTCACAAAACATAGCCCGACGGTTTACTGATTGCATATCCTGCAAGTAGACATTGTTGGATATAAGATCTTGGATGACAGTGATCTTGAAATGAACATCGTGCCATTTCCATTCCAAATAGGCATGAGCTATGATAGATAGGTTGTTTGACTATGGCTTAAAGCAAAACCTAACTGCCTATAAGGGCGATGTATGAGCCAATTATGGGATCTGCTCATGGATTCAATCCAGTCGTCATTAGAAATGCAATGAAACTTACCTATCTGCAACCACATGAATTATGAACAGCTCCATCATTCTCCAATCTGCACTGGTTTGTTTTTTAAATTTAAAACTCTGTACTAAAACAAATATGATGATGTATGCCATGTGAAACATAGCATTTATGATAATCCTCACAAATTCTATTCTATTCTATTCTATTCCTCAGGTAATGGTAAAAGGCTAGTTCATTACCTCTATTGAGCTATGCAAAATGCATTAAATAGAACTTGGAAAATGCTATTAAAATATTCATAATGGTGCAAATGTAATTGAAACTGGCCTATCTGTTATAGTATTTATCTATGTCCCTTGCCTAACTTCTTTTGTTGTATGCATAAAAAACACAAAGATAAATAGACGCAAGATATAAAGCTAAAGCAAAGAATCGATTCCACTTTCTGATAAGGAATGACAAAGCTTCAAAGTAGAATAGAATAGAATAGAATAGAATAGAATAGAATAGAATAGAATAGAATAGAATAGAATAGAATAGAATAGAATAGAATAGAATAGAATAGAATAGAATAGAATAGAATAGTTTTTTTAACGTCCACGGAGACCAATAGGTCATGGGACCCATACAATGGGCTAGTACAATCATTACTACTAGGATTAAAAAACCCCTGCCTCGAAAGGTTTTCAAGGGAAAAACCTTTGCAGTAATGATAATACTAGACAAGCGGAGATAATGACTACTGAGGGCTCAGTAATTGCTGACGTTTATCTAGAACCTCAAGTATATATAATGCCAAGTCATGCACAGATGGTTCTCTGATTGAAGTAGAATCTTCAATCAGAGAAGTAAATTAAATCTATTTTTTTGGTATGCACGTAAGATGTGCTCATTGCTGTTCCTTGTATTTTTTTACATCTTTGATGCATTTTACAGACCCAAGGGAAACTCACTGTATTGACGGATATTTAGCGCAAATATTGTAGATTGAAGTTGCAAGTTGTAGTGGATTATCCATGCAGGAGAAGATGTCCACCTCCTAGATATCATTCTAATTTACTGTATTTGACCCTGTAAATGCCAAGTTAGTGAATCTATACACATGAAATCTAATCCTAACATGCATTTAAACTTGCCTGAGACAAATAAATATTTAACCAGCTAGCATTTCTTGTCTTTTCCAAAGCAAGAGGGTTTGACCTTGTAAAAGCCAAGTTAGTGAATCTATACACGTGAAATCTAATCCTAACATGCATTTAAACTTGCCTGAGACAAATGAATATTTAACCAGCTAGCATTTCTTGTCTTTTCCAAAGCAAGAGATCAATTTGTCATCTCTAGAAGAGTGGGATAAATCCCACAAGTAATAATAGTCCTAATAGGTAGATCGCTAAATTAAATAATACAATACCCTGAAAAGGGAAAACCACCACATACATTTTGACAAATGGCAGTACATGTATGCCGTGATGCATTTGAGTCTTGAATAGTTGCATTTAAAATAATTCAAACGCCATCAGCACAAAAGATCCAAATGCATATTCTTCATGCTCAGCGAGACCTGCAGTAATAAGAATGACTAATTAAGCAATTATGTACCCTTGCCAAAGATACTGAAATGCAAAACAGATTGCAAAAAAATATTGAGATAAAACATACTCAAGCCCAAAGAACCTGAAGATGTGTTCCTGAAGATGGTGTTCTATAGTGAAGGCCTTTGCATAAGTTGCATTATCTTTTTGAGAGAAAGCTATGATGGAGTAGCATGGAGATAATAGTAGAATATGCAGTTACACGCAACCTTATCTGCACAACATATTGAATCACCTAAACCCTAAACAGAATGCTCTGCAGCAAAATATAAAATGGAGACAAAATTGGGTTGATTTACATGTCATTTGCAGACATCGGATCATGGTCACAATGGGCTTTAACGTATGCTGCAAGTAGAAAGAGTTTGAGAGGAAATATCCAGCAGAATTATGGGACAATGAAAGAATTAAATAAATATGTAAAGCATTCGAACGGTAAAAAAGGTTGCTCAAACAAAATGCAAACGTTTAAGTCTGCACATACTGGGCTTACTTCAGAGCACTGTCCTTTGGCAACACATCCTAACCTGCAGTACACCCAGAACTTTAGCATAAGAAATAAAACATTCTTGTAGACGGATGTCCAATAGACATGATGCATTTTGTAATAGACATGATGCATTTTGTATGCTTGATGCTTGTTGAGTAAGTATACTTTTATGTCTCCTCAAGACCCAATCATGTGAGCAAGACGAATAATAGACCAGAAGTCAACACTGCTAGATCAAAAGGCATTGGCCTGCAAGACGCCTGTTTGCTACCTGAATATGAAAGAACGACATATTACCTCAGTTTCACCAGTGTTTTCACCAGTGCAAGTAGGTGTATAGCTCCAACTATGAAACGCCAATGCAATGCAGCAGAGCAGACATAAAAACCTAGGCTACATGGGTTGCTACATAGATTTTGTCAATATAATTGACCTAACTCCTTTTAATGACATCATATAATGGTAAGTAGAAAGGCATGACAAAATGAATTGCATACAGAGATGATGTTCAAACCTAGAAAATATTTTGCAGACCCTTGTCCTTCCATCATGTGCTAACTATTGTGTGCCTTTTGCCTTGTTATTATGCCCACTCATCCGCAATAGAGACAACTCTGCTAATGAAATGAAGATAAACAAATTTTGCTAATAAAACTTGCAGAATTGTAGGGTTCATTGTGGGGGTATAGGAAGGGTTTGACCAGATGTAAGGATGAATCTGTCAATGATGGTCAAAAGATAAACAATAGTAATTAAACTCGATAATTAACAATGACTATAAAAAGACAACAGATTGATAATATGCCGACACAAAAATCTTTATGTTCACTATGCTAGTCCAGACAAAGTTCTAGTAGGATAGGAAATGGGGCGGTCAGTATCCAATACTCCATCTTGCCAAGAGAACCAACTTGTTAAGCATTGGGAGGCAATTTTTAACAGTGGTCATGATGGAGCTATGACGGATCTATGGTCATGTGTATTATTTTATTTGTTCCCTTGGCTGGTATATGCCATTTTATAAGTCAAGGCTGTCAGAGCTGTATAGGAAGATCTTCATAGTTGAATTTAAATTCCTACATATGGTTTGGCACTGAGGCTTGGTTAATGCAGTCTTTAGAACCATTGAGAAGATTGTACAGCATAGTCTCGTAGCCATGTTAGTGTCAGCAAAACCAAAAATCTAAAAGCAATATATCAGTGAATCCAAGTTAGACGATGGAGTATATCCAAACCTCCAAACTTATCTATCTGTCACAATAAGCTCCAACTCTAGCCACCAATCTCTGCAAAAACCAGAAAAACACATAAGAATCAAAGCTTCAAACTTCCTACTACGAGCTTCAAACTCCATACTAATATTTGAAACAGACCAAAGAGTTGACTAAATATTTCGTAATGTAAACTGCATATTCAAGAGAAAAAGAAGAAAGAGCTGTAACAATAAATAATAGATGAAGCATTACCTGGTGATATTATCTTTGATTTGAGTTGTTAGGGTCTGAATGGCTGCCTTTCGACTTTCATTAATGTCTGTTTGGAGCAGACATGCATCTAAACTGCGGTAAGATTAAGAAAAAAAGATCGATCTTAGATTGATTCATAGTAAATAATCACCTCGAGACTGCTCGAAACCTGAGCTGGATCATTAGGAATAAAATGGTTGTAGCATGCGATGCATCATTGAACTGACCTGATTGTCTAATAGAGAAAAATATGGCCGAGCTTGTTTGATCCAAATCATTTTTGGCAAGGCTGGATCTTTATCGCATAACCTATTCCGTCGAAAAAAAGGATTAAAGAGGAAATGCAAGCATCGACTATGTTCTTCATGTGCATGTACAGGTATACCTGAGATAACGCTGCAAAAAATCAGCTCCGAATTCAACCATATAAAATGATCAACGATCTAGACCCCATTCTCATCCTCCCCTCCCGTGATCCTCGTTCATTCTCGCTGCTCCTTGTCGGTAGACGATTCAAATATTGGAGGTCCTTCCCAAAAATTAACTTCTGAGAACAAATTGGCTATGGCCGATTTGAAAAGATATGTCCCACTTCACTTCTTTCTGTTCGCATTCAATAGCAGAGGTAGGAGAGGAAGAGCGTAGACGCAATAGTGCCGCAGGGGAGAGGGAACGCCGCATGCGGCGTTCCGGGCGCAAACATCAATAGCGGAGGTAGGAGAGGAAGAGCTAGACGCAATAGTGCCATAGGGGAGAGGGAACGCCGCATGCGGCGTTCCGGGCGCAAACATCAAAGCCATCCCAAAATAAAAAAGAAGATGTGATATTCATTGCTGGAATTAATAGCTCATCAATACATGTGAATGTAAACATGATAGAGGGCAGGATTGCTCGACGTAGTATCATCGAGTCTTTGGTCGAAGATATACATGTCAATTAGTAAGATATTTCTTCTTTCATTGCGCATTGCAAAGATTGTCTAACCAAGCTCAAGATAATTATAAGGCTTATGAATGGACAATTTGTGATGTCGCTTAGAACAAGGTAAAGAAAATTAAAAACAAATGTCTATCTATATTGAGACTACAAAAAAGACCAGATAATTTCCTCAACCCCTTTAGATGTTGACTGAACCCAACTATAGATGCAAACAGTTATGAGTAGATAATTGGGGGACTTTGTTCAATTTCATGTGGTTCATAGCTTAAACAGTTTATGGGTAGATAGTCGGAGACTTTGTGGAATTTCATGTGATTCATAGCTTTGTGGAATGGAATTGATGCAAACGTTTGATTTTTGAGGAATATTTGGGTATCTTATCTTATGCATAGACAGGTGGCTGCACTCAGTGGATTATCTTTGTCTGCTAAGATTTTATTCCTGTCTCTACATCGATGTGTGTACTTCTTCTGGAATATTGAATAAGAGTTTGTCGTCCTTCAAAAAAAAAAAAAAAAAAAAAAAAATGTTATGACATCATTTTCATCTTTTAACTTGCATATATGAGAAAAAGAGGGTAAATAGAGAGTACCCTCTCATTTACCCTCTTCTTCATTCTCATTCTCATTCTTGCAAAAAATCCTCATGTGAGCCCGTCTATTAAAAAGAAATGTTCACAATGACCATTGCCCCTTTATAGCATAGTATAAATTCTTTTTTTTTTTTTTGGCAAATCATGAATATATTTTTGTTTCTTTTGAATTTGCCAAATATCCTTGCCTAAATCTAACCATTATTTCAATGTATGCTATATAGAAAGGAAAATTAGGTGCACTTATCTTACATGAATTAAACGATTTGGATGAGAAATGTCATATGGCCAATCACTCTCTTTCACAAACCACATTCCTTATAGTCAAAAAAACCTAGAACATGAGGAAAACTTGAGGAGGTTTTTTGGACTTCTTTCACACCATTTTCGAATAAACATAGAAATTCCTTATGATAATTTTGGAAAAGAGAAATGTTCGCTGCAGCCTTGGTCGCCGCGATAAATTCTCATGAGCTAGAGGTCCAAAACTACATGCATGCATGCTCCTCCGCATGAGAATCTCGATCCTATGGAATGGATCCATTCCCATTTCTTGTAATCTTAATGTCCTTGACTTTTGTTTTAAACTTCTGAATTAGTTTTGATGAAGGGAAAAAGGAGAAATACTACCTAATGTAGGTATTTTTGACAGGTTCCAAAAGTAGTCCACTCTAACATGTTTTTTTGCCAGTTGCGGGTTCTTATTGCGACTGCTATTTAAAATGACATGGACATTTCAAAGTCTGCTTTTTTTATTTATAAGTTTCTGTTAGATTTGCATATTGTGTTCTTCACTACTATATGCTATGATTAGATTTGAATTTTAAATGCCATTTCATTTAATTTTGCACTTTTATTTTACAAATTTGCAACTTGACCTATGCAGACTTATCTTGGTAGGCGATGTCTGATTTACTACCCATTTTACAGTTCTTTGGCATTACAGGTATGCAAAGCAAGCTGCAAACCTCGAGCAAGTTTTATTTTCTACTTTCAAAAGGAAAGCTATGGTGAGACTTCGATTCAAAATATCGGCATAATCCATGTTTTAATTTACTTATGAAAATTGAAAAATTGAATTGAATTGACTTTTATCAACGAAGATCAAGAGGCCTATGGGACTCAATACAAAAAGAGTGCAACAAGCCTATTACTACCTTGGATTAAAAGACCCTCGTCCCAAAGGGTTTTCAATCAAGGGAAAAATCTTTGCAGTAATAGAGTCTTTGGATAACTGCACATCTGTACATGTCAATGTGGTGATGCAGGATTTATTTCATCATGCTTGTCGATAACCTCCAAGATAAAGGATGATAATTCCATTACTGAAGTTGTCTGCAATAATGCCATTACTAAAGTCATCAACAAATATAATGTTGCCGTTGATTGGGTGTAATCAGGGCAATATATTAGGCTCGAATATTCGTAAATGTCGGACAAATTTGAAGAGTATGACATTCATCTTTAATGGTTCCCGTCTGGCAATATTGACATATCATGTTTTCATGCTCCTCACGGCCCCATATGCCTATTTCAATTTTGAGGCAATGAGCACCAGTACAAATGGATGTTGTTTTAAAAAGAGGCACCCCGAACTCAGTGGCAGTAGGCTTTGCAAAGAAAAGAGGTGGCTAGAACTCCCGTTCTTCGACTTTGGTTGGCTCTGCTACCCGTACCCAGCCTAAAACCAAAGGTTGTGAAGAGACTAGCTAGGCTCTTTTTCTAGGTCCGTGGAAAAGAGGGAAGCTCTGTGTGGATTCTTTGTGAGAGGTAGCCAGTTGACTGTTTATTTGCTCAGTTATGCTCTTCTCGTCTGCGGTAGAAGAGGTCAATAGACTTCGATGGCTCTTATTCATGTTTCTCGATGATCGGATAAGAGGCTTCTATGTGACCTTGGTATTGCAAACATGTTTGACAATTGCGATGATCAAACAACAATATCATACTAGGTGCTTCAATTTAGAAGCAGTTGTTCTCTCCAATAGAAAGTGAGCAATGGAAAGTAATGTAGTTTTACATACCAAGGCATCATGACAAGAATAATATTCAAACTTTTCGTGTAGCATGGAAACTAAGTCTTCGTAAATAATGGACAACTAGAATATTTCAATGGTTGCAACCAATATATGCATGAGAATGTGTTGTGTTATGAACAAATTATTTTCAAGCACTAGGGCGAGTATTAAAGAGATTTGTTATGTAATCACCAACTTAAAGTGCATAATATGTATTAGAGAGATTTGTTTGAAAAGTGAGATCCACATCAAGGGAAAATCAAGGTCGACGCGTAGGGGATTCAACTATGGGGAAAAAGCAAGGTCAACTGACGTTAGATAGGCAACGCGTAGCAAATTCAATACCAAGGGACTGCAGCACATATTCAGCCAACATACCATGGCTGATATGCGCATGTGAATGGGACTTTGATTTGTATATTTTATTGTGTGATTAATCCCAGATTCCACTTGAGGCGGATATTATAGTGTGTACATAATATAAACAAAATTGGCATACCAAAGCTGGACTTGGCAGGATATTCCTGATCCCACCACGTTTTGATGTCCCTATCTCCTTTCGAGTAGCCTGGTTGTGCTTGAGTTATATAAGTCTTTCAGTGGTCCCAAACTGACTGTTGTAACAGTTTTGTCTACAAGTATGCCAGGCCATTTTTTTAATTTCTTTTTTAAAGTGAAATATGAAGGAAGCCAGTACTAATTTCTTGCAAATCAACACTTCTTAAGAAATTATTTGAATATCATTTGCCCAACATGGGTTTTGAGGCTTTGTATGTACGTTACATCACATCGTAGCAATCCAGGTGACAACTACAAAGCAACAAAACTCTGGTGTTCCTCTTTTGTCACAACACCAATCACACTAGTACCTAATTTTTTCCCAAACCCACTTATCAACTCCCGCTGGCTCAAATGGATGCAGAATCTGCAACTGAGATTTCCCGAGCCCGCTTATCAAACTTTACCCATCTCCTTTTTTCTGCATCAAACAAATTGCACTCCTTCACAATTGTAGACATTAAGGGGATGCCAAACACCGCTTTGTTTAAATATTTTCCCCAGTTTTTCTGAAGGGATGCATATGCCTCTCTAAGGTTGTAACTTGGAATCTTTGTGGAGACATGATGTGGGATGTGAACACTTATATCATGGCACAAGAAATCAACCCTGCAGAAATTAACAAAAGTCAGACACCACTTAGCAGGAAGGAAACTAGGAAATACACAAATCAGAAATACAGTACCAGGCTGGGTAATCACAATGAACTGTTCCATTCAACTGTGCCTCAACTGCATACCATTCCCGACTCTGCTTGAAGGGAATATGAGGTGCAGTGTGATGAACTAGCGTGAAGGTGCTCATCCAAAAATGGAAACCAAGCCAAGGAACAACCCACCATTTAAGGAATCCAATAGGCCCTTGGGTTACCATTAAAGGTACCAACACAAACAGAGCAAAGGCAGCTACAGCTGCCAAGCTCACCTGCCAAGTTTATACCATGTCAGTAAAAGTTGCATTGCAAATGCAAACTAAGACAATCTAGTTTAGGTATCCACCTTGACTTTCGCCTTCTCTTGAGGACGGTATTTGCTCATATCAAAATGCCAAAAATACCAGTGACCTACAGAAGCAATCCACCACAATGGTCCCATTGCTAGTCGCATAACAGCCTTGCCCACAGGCCCCGATCTGTCATACATATGAGGTCTGAATGGTTGCCATGCAGTGTCCACTACAAGCCTGAAACAAGCAACGAATATAGTAAACATCCATACATGAAGCAGAATAAGAAAGGTAAAAACAATACTTGTTTGTATGAGCATGGTGTGCATTATGCTTGATTCTCCATGGTTCAAATGGGTAGACTAAAGGTGCCATAACAATTGTTCCAACAACATCATTCACAAGTTGGCTTTTTGAGAATGAGTTATGTCCACAGTCATGACCAATAACGAACAATCCTGTCATTGCAGTTCCCAAGAACGCATAAACAAATGGGTAAAGATACCAAGGAGCAACTGCAAGAGCCGCATATCCTGCTGCCACTGCGGACAAAGTAACTACCACAGTCTTCCATGCCTTTAGATCATCAACCTCAAACACCTGTTTTATGACAATGATATGAGACACATCAATATAAATCTATCTACAGAAGCCACAGATTGTAGGACCCGATTCATGATTCCATCATGAACTTTCACAAACCTCTTTCGGCAGTGTCTTTACAACATCACTTATTGCTAACCCTTCAGGTACCTACAAAATGGTTGGATGATATAAGATTTCATGGCAACTATAAAGAGAGGGAAAAGAGTATTCACAGATTCACATACAGGTTCTGCAAGTTGTGTAAAGCCAGGGACTGAAGTATAAGACTCCTTAACAGGCACTGAAACAGCTCGTACTGCCACAAAACTTTTCTTGAGTTGCTGCAAATAAATAGGCATATATATAAGGGACAGCAAAGAGCTCCAAACGAAACATAACATTAGCAGAAAATGGAGTCCCATCGAACTCCATCCATGACTATACCATGTTGGGAGAATGTTGCCCTCTCAACGCCAAAATTGTGATTGCATCAGGGCCATATGGAGAAATTGTGCCATTCAACATAGTCCGCTGTAGAAAAATGCATTCACGTCAAGAGCATATCAATAAGAGGATAAAGCACATGAGGTAGCAACAAACTAAATATAAAAGATATACCTGCTTAAGAAACTGAAGTGGATATTTAGCATGTACTTGAGAAGATGCCATCGATAGTGTCTGAGTGAGACTCATTGCTTAGACCTGCATTTAGTGCCCCAGTTCAGAATCAGAATTTCTGGCTCTGTCTCACAAACAAGCTTAACAGGCACATAATTTTTCAACACTTGATATTTTCAATCAAGCACATTTGAGCTTCAACAGTAAATATGGAAAAAACTTATAAGTAGAGACAGCCATTAAGAAACACAATTGACATGTTCATAAGATGGATACTGTAAATCTATCGTACGTTAAATATCTAAGGACACTTCATTATCGAAAAGCCAAACATCAATCTGGACAATGGATCGTATTTCTTAGAACCAATTAAACTATTGGGCACCCACAAAAATGTTAGACAAGCTACCTGAACAGATCCGCAAGAGATCGAAGGTGAGGAGGCTCAAAACCCGAAGGCAGTCTTAGCTAGAAGGGCGTCCAAGGCCCCTCTTTAATGGCAGAGGAGTGGCTACTATAGCTATGGTGATTTGAGAAGGAGCGCTTGCATGTGCATGCGCTTTCTCCCAAATCAAAGGAGTTCCAGTTCCGACTCTCAGGCCTCCATAGCTTCCTGCTCGTGCAGTGTGCGCCGTAGATTTTCCACCCCTGGTTTCGCTCGCGGATCCTACGGACCAGATCTGTTGCTACTTCTCCACCAATCACACGTCCTTTTTGGGAACTTTTTATTATCCGGGGTCTTGCTTGTTTGCCACGTGGGCGCATATTCTACTATGACCCTAATTTCGATTTTTGGGTGCTTTTCGTTTGGTCAATATAATACAGTCCTTTGAACGTTGAGAAAATAGTACCTTTTGGTATTATAGTAAAAACAAATGCTGGAAAATTGCATGGCCCTGAACGTTCGTTATTTGTGGTTTAAAATGCTGAGGTATATGATAACGTTATCTTTATTTCTGTATTCTCCACGTCTAAGAAGGGCTCTCGCACTTTTGAAATTTGTGGCCATTCTCAAAATATTGTACCCATGTGATTGTGGCCATGTAGAAAAAATGGTTATATTTTGTGCAAAAGTCTACCGACCTTCCATATTTAGTTTCTCTCCGGGCGTCCTGGCATTTTAGTCTAGTGGTGGAACACTTGGGTCAAAGAACTATAGGTCTCGAGTTCGAGATCGCCCGGAATCGCTCGGCTGATGGGTGTCGAAACCTGAGCCCAACGATGTAAAGTGGTTGGGGCGGGGGCTGACGAGCAATGTAGTGTGGTGTGTGGTGGCGTAATGGGTTGGATCTTTTGCTTTTGAGTGGCGTGACGTTAAAATACTATCTATTTATCTATCTATCTCTCCTGTCCTTGCAGACTCAACTGAATCTAGCTGTTGGATCTTAGAATGTAAGGTTATCTGTCTGGCCAAGGCTGATAACCAAAAAGTGTGACTTTGGTTGTACGTCCAGGGCAGATTTTTGTACGTAGGCCAGGAGCTCCCCCAGGGCGAAGGACCAAAGGCTCACGTGCCAAATATTTAGTAGAGGATGTGCGTGACCAAAGGCCATACATTTTTTGTTTTCGGTAGGTGAAGGCAGATAACCAACTTTTTTATCGGGGCTTATATAGGTGGAATAGTAGTGATAACTAGTTATCACCTTGATGATAACCAAAAGACAAGGACTCTACTTTAATATACAAGAGTCCGATAAGGATTATAATGCATAATCACCAGAATATGCCTTTTTAGCGAATATTTCAAAGATTATCGATGATAAGCTCACGAATATGCCTTTTAGCGAATATTCCATGGATTATTGCTCTATCTGCAGAGCTTCAACTTCTTCATTCCCACAATGTTAGAACAACTTCATTCCAGTAGTCTTTTAGCGAATATTCCAAGGATTATTGCTCTATCTGCAGAGCTTCAACTTCTTCATTCCGGCAATATTAGAACGGCTTCATTCCAGTAGTCTTTCTAACAAGTTTCAAGCTCCTTCCTGTGAACAATTGCGACTCAATTTTTAAGCAGTCGAATTTGTATGAATAGGCACTTGAGCCCTTTTTTTTTATGCAAGATTGTCCTGAAAAGTAAGCATGTGATCCTCATTCTTTTTTACAGGATGATCTGGTAATGATTCCAATCTTCAAGACTAAGCTTTTGATCTTGGTTATAGCCGCGGATTCAGAATTTTGAAGTTAATCCTCCTTTCGCCTCTACTGTTTGAAGCGATATTCTTCCTGCTCTTTGTTAATCTGCTCAGGCATGGGTTTAAGGGAGCTCAACCTCCCCCTTTCTTGGGTCATGCAAAATAACCCTCTGGGCCTCCCGGCCTTGAGGGTTATTTTGCATAACCCACTCCAGGGAGAGGTTAATCTCCTCCCCTACTTAACATGGAAGCCGTCAAGAAAAACCTATTTTTTCAGCAATTAGAAAGGAGCTTCTCTGGGTTTTGAAGTTGATCTTTAGATTGATCCAGAAAGAGAAAGAAAATGAACCTGCAATACCTTGATGGAATGGATAATATATGTGGAGTCCGGTGATATCCCTTGCCACCTAGAATGACCTGGCGCAGGTACAGAAGGCCTTCTTAACACGAGCACTTGGGATAAATTCCACAGTTCCATATCAGGTCCTACTTTAGGAGACGGGTTTCCTACCCCTTTAGAGGGCTGCGCTAGACCCTCATATCATTTACTTCCAGAAGGTAGTTGATACGGGCGATGCTCACTTGCCCAATCTTGCTTTGGCCATTAATGGGTCCACAGACCCTCAAAGCCTGTTGGAAGGACAAGCAAGCTCAGTGTTCTCACGATGGAATGTGCAGGCACACGGATGCGTGCAGGTACTGATAAAGAAGGACCACGATGCATTGAGACAGTACCTCGATGCTTGCTTCCTTGGCAAGCTCTGGGATGCAGATGCTCTGACGCATGTCAAGATGGCACGTTATCAGCAGCAAGTCAATCCCAAGCTCACATGAGGCCGACAACACTCCTACACCCTTTTTCCCATGAAGAAGCGCAGACTGATAGCTTCCATTCGCACGAGTGCACATTGCCTCCGCATTGAGACAGGCTGATGGACTCGGGGGGCACGTAAGGACAGAAGCTGCCACTGTTGCCAACAGGGTGCCATTGGGGATAAACACGGCCTCCAAAGGCTTATTGGGATCATTCCTTCATGAGGTTATGAATGCACGAACTCAGCTCGATCCTCCGGAGCAATATTGAATTACGATTGTACAGTCTACCAGCATACTTATTGCTGTTAAGGTTTTACTTATTGCTATTAAGGGTATTCCCTCGAAAACCTTTCAAGGTAGGGGTTTTTTAATCCTGACAGTAATAGGCTTGCTGCTCTCCTTGTTTGGGATAGGCCAATTGGTCTTCGTGGACGATAAAAATACATTCCATTCCATTCCATTCTATTCTATTCTATTCTATTCTATTCTATTCTATTCTATTCTATTCTATTCTATTCTATTCTATTCTATTCTATTCTATTCTATTCTATTCTATTCTATTCTGCAAGCAAGCTAAACTTTCTCCATTTATATGTTCAATGACCCCAACACCTAGGGGGTTCACATTTATAGTGGTGTTATATATCATTTGCGTTCCTGAAGTTAGACAAAACCCCTTTCATGATGCCTATCAAGACCCCCTCCCCTTCGCACCCCCCTCTCAAATATAATTTTATTTTATTTTAATTCTACAAGAAATTTATCACGGTGGCTTTCTACATAAGAAGTCATAGGGTGTATTTTGAAGATGAATCATTGACCCTCCATAAGCAGGACCTGCATTATGCCAAAATCTCTTTGATGCAACATCCATGCTGGTTTCCTGCTTATAGGACTAATTGCACGCTCCAAATGCAGAGAAGCTAAATACCTGGATTATTCTGCATGTAGGCGAGCTGATGTCTCTTCTATAATATACTCTAGTATTTCATTTTTATGCTTTTGTGTAGACATGCGAGCATAAATGAATGACACATTGGAGCCTTTTTCAGTGATATTTTATGGTATCCATAAAGTATTTTGATGGTGTCCTGCTTGTATAGATTCAGTGGCCGCATCGCTGTTTGTAACTGGGATTGCCAAGATGCAAAGCCTTGTATAGTCCTCGTTTGGATATAGTGTTTGATTGCCTTTAAGTTGTCTTCTAAGCTTGTGGATAAAGAAACTAATTATAGAGTGTAACATCTTCATTCATGGAGGCAATAAAAGATTCTGTGGTGATAGTTTGTGGTAAGAAGAGATTGATGCAAAACCGGATCCTAACTATTTCAAGAACGCCAGAAGCTGGGCCGATTGAAGGGATCATTAATACATCAAGTTTGGCTGGAGGTGAGGATTAGATAAAAGCATTTAAGACTTTCATTTTATCTAAAGGGTTAAATTGATTATGGTGTCTGGGCAAGCTGAGATTTTCCATTATCTCTCCGTGATGGTAGACATGCCTGGAACCATTGTATTCTTTTCTAGGGTCCACAATCTGATTGTTTTTGTCATGCTTTGTGCAGAGTGTTAGCAATTTATGATGATTCTTTGCAAGACAAGTTTGCAGTGTTACTTAAGAGGTATAAAATGAGTACAAGGTATGTTCACGTTTGTCTAACCATACATTTGTGGATAAATGGCTCAGTTGCGCCATTTTATTTACCATCTCCTGCTTCCAACATCGTGAGTTCTATTGCAGCACTACCTTCAAATAGCTGAGAAGATTCTAAGGGGCAAACACACGACAGACATCAATAGGTTCCTCTTCATGCCAGCTGAAGTATATGCCCTCTTCCGTCAAATGTGGAACAAATGGAGGAAGGGTGAGCTTAAAGACAATAGGGGTCAAGCCATAGTAATCAATTGGGCAAAGGACAAAGATTACTTTAGCGACAACTATCTCAGATGCATGAGGGGCTTGGACTATGATGATTGTCGAAAGGTCCTCGAAGAAACTTTAAGTGGAGATATCTACGTCAAAGTCACTTCAGATTACAAAGGTAAGAATTTTTTCAAGACAAGAGCACAGAATTTAAGGATCCTTGCTTAAAGAAGGAGATACTGCACTTCATCTCAGATCAAATTGGCATTAAGTACAAAAAATTCAAGGATTTAAGGAAGGCAACCGAAAGCTTTTCTGATGCTGCACTTCTGGCTTGGGAAGTATATCACCATAAGTGGGTGTCGAAAGGATTACTGAAAGAGGAAGTTCATGGTAACATGCCATTCTCCTTGGCCAGGTCTATTTGGACGATCCTTAAGCCCGAAACAGAAAAGGACTTGCCAAGATTTTTTGTGGAACATGTTACAACCGGGAGATTGTACAAGAAATTACAGCGGTGCCTGCCAGCATGATATGTTTAGATGCAAGGCAGATTACTCCGGTTTGGAATAACAAGACCATAACCAAGTTTTTTATTCCGCATCATAGATGATAGATGTAGAGACATATTGGATTCATGTTTTATCAGACAGAAGCATAAATTTCTCTTCGTCAGTGCTCTTGAAAGACTGAAATCTAGGTCTAGAGTGTATAGCGGGCATTCTGGGTAGGGTCGAGAATGTCCTCTACCCCTTGCTTGCTCCAGCGGCCATTGGCGAGCGCGAAGTTTTGACTCTGAAAGATTGTGGAGCAGGCACTTAATTAGTCGGGGAAGAAAATGAGACCGACGAATCAGGTTCTCATAAAGAGATAGGAGAAACATCGGGCCAAGGTGGTAACTTAGGAGTTGAGCATGGAACATACATTTGACCCCAGTAAAATTAACCCTGCAGACTATGAGAAAGTCGATAATGAACACTTTGATGACGCCTATAAAAAGGCATTGTATCTAATTTGTATTATTTTAATATATGACTACATGGTCTTCTGTACAAATGTGTTATCTTTAGGAAAATAGCGCAGGTGCACTATTTGCTAGGTCTTTACGTTAAAGCAAATGGCGTGCCTGCACTATTTGCTGGGTCTTTACGTTAAAGAAAATAGCGCGTCTGCGCTAATTGCTCTGTAGTTATTTTAAAGCAAATGGGGCAGCCGCGCCATTTGCCTTGCCTGCCTGGCACTTTTTTGCATTTTAATATCTTCTATTTCATTTCTCGGGCTGCTTTTCCTTATACTTTCTTAGTAAATGGCGCCATACTTTTCTTCTAACCAAATAAAACCGCGTTGTTTCATCTTTAATGCAACGGTTTTTGCAGGATAACTGGTGTCTTTTCAAGTAAATAGCGCCATTTCTGTCGATAAGTGTGTGCGAGAAATTGGGAACACGAAATTTCCAAATTTAATGAAACTCTGCTTTATTGTGTCTGTTAGATGTAATTGGAGCTGGAGTAAAGAATAGAATAGAATAGAATAGATTTTTTAACGTCCACGGAGACGAATAGGTCATGGGACCCATACAATGGGCTAGTACAATTGTATGGGCGCTAAGGAACGGCGGCACTATTCCTCCACGCCCTTGGCGCCGGCGGGGAAGTTAGAGATCGTATACGATGGTGTGAGAAGGAAGGCAGTTCCTCATCACGGGGATGAGGAAGATCAAATGATGCTCCCGCTCTTGGAATTGAAGGCCCGAAGTGCAAAACTTCGGGTTAGTCATTAATGATCTAAGTGCCGCGAGCAGGGGAACTCCAATCCCGGAATCAAGAGCTAAAAACTTTGTTGCCAAAAGCTTGGGCAAGGGCAAGAATCAAAGTTTCGAGGAAACTATTCTTTGAATTACAATCCGGGCAAACTTGGTGGCTGAAACCACCAAGGAGCAAATGATCTTGCACCGGGGCGGGGTTTTGTGCGAGAGTATTGAGCAACAAGCGGGTCCCGAAACTTAAAAAAATTTGAAAATCGATGACGGAACATGAAGGTGAGGATGTCTCGCAGTAATTGATGAGTTTTTGGGGAGACACCATGCATCTTCATGAGCCTCAATACATACATTGCGTGCGAATAGGCAAACGAGGGTTCTAAAAGACCTATTCTAGTTAAATTTAAAAGCGAGGAGGGCGAAATAGAGTTATGCAAAATCGTAGTGCCTTAAAAGGCCATCAATTTATTTGGACGGGGTCTAACTCCGGCACAATTGGAAACCGTAAAAGAAAGAATGGGATCAAGGTAAAAGAGGCAAGGGCAAATGGTGTCATGAAAGCATTCTTGGACAGCAGTGGGAAGGCGGCTTATAACTAAGCGGAGAAAAGAATAGGAATTTGGGCCTTGAAGGTGTTAGCATGGAACGTCCGGTGGGCTATCTCGAGGGGAGAGAATGGAGGCCCCTCGGTGGCGGCTTGGCAAGATGTAGACCTATTATTGCTCTCTGAAACTTGGGAACACCAATCATGAGCCCTTCGACTTACATGGGTTTCTTTTGTGGGAAGTGCATGGAATGAGAAGGAACCGGTTGAGGAAGAGGTTTTGAGGCATTGCAGATCACATAAAATCCGATATGGCACATCGCATCCATCGCACTCTAAGCATAAACCTGAATCAATATTTGTGGATAAGGATTGACATCTTTGCGTGAAAGCAAGTATATTGCATTATGCTACTTTGCTCCCCGAACATGTGCATTTATGATCATGTCGAATTAGGCGGGGCAATCCATTTCATGAGCTTTGTAAAGATACTCTTAAGATTTGATTTGGGTGAAACACTTTTGGTTGGTGACTTCAATGCCACCAAACCAAGAACACGGGTAGCGACCTCTTATGAAACATTGGGTGATGTTAAATCGATAGAGGATGAAGATGTATCCTTCAAAAGGCAATCTGCATATTCTCGGTGAAAATAGTTCAGTGATCTATTCTTGGAGTTAGGGACAATATGTAACCTCAAAATATTAAATGGCATTACTAGCTTGGGACTCATGCAAAAACACATGCTATAGTCATTTGGGCTCAAGCACGATTGACTATCTCGCTAGCTAATAAGCAAAACTCTATGACGGAGTTTTAAATTGTGAGACAAATAAGCACGAAGTCCGATCATCGCCATTGTATTTTGAATTGGCGTGTTTTGTTCCTTTCAAGAAAAGTGAGGCCTGATTTGTGCCCAAGCTGAAGCTAGATCACGGGGAAGAGAGACCAATATAAGAATTGTCTTGAGGGTTTGTTACCGGACGTCCACATGGTTAGGGGATTTGTAGAAAAAGATGCAGTTCAATTTTCAACTGAATGGCATTGCATCGACCACGCAGTACATTTGGATGTACAAGACAAAGAAAAGCCCGGATATAATGGTTGGTGGGATATGGATTGCCGTTTGGCTAGAGCAAAGCTACCTGCTGGTTGTTTGCGCAAGCCAAAGTGGTACAAAACTTTTATAAGGAAGAAGAAAAGAAGTTACCTCCAGAGAAGGCAGGAAAATCTCAGGAACCGGTTTCAAGGAAAGCATCCCAAGACATTTTGGAAGAAAATCTCAAGCAAGCAAACACACAGACAAACTTAGATCCAAGGAGTTGCCGCATATGGTTAGGGAAATTTATTCGGTACCCAATGTAGAACCCATGAAATGGAGGATGTAGACCATGACATTTTCACGATTAATGATGTTAAAAAACACATTGGATGAAATGTCTCAATGGAAAGGCCGCAGTATGAATAAGGGTCATTTGTAGAACTACTAAAATGGAGTGGGAATAAGTCCATGGAGATCGCCACTAGTTTACTAAACCATGTTGTTAGGCAAGGGTTGCCTCGGGATTGGAAGGAGAATAGAGTTTTGCCGATCCATAAAAGGCTGGAGATAAGAACATTGTGCATAATTACAGGGACAATCTTAATAGGTAGTATGTTCGCAAAAGGCATTTGGGAAGTCCTGTTGGAGAAAATTAAGTTGTTGGGCTGATGAAAATGAGAAAAGGGTCAGAGGCCAAGCGAGGGTTCGGTGAAACATCATTGTACCCTTGATCATGTGCTCCATGAGTATTAATCGAAAAAGCTAAAGGTCCTAGGCAAGCTCATTTGTGGCATTTATAGACTTCAAAAGCATTTGATACTGATTCCGGAAGGATCGGGGCGAATGGAACAACTTGGTGTTCGCTAAGCAATAAGAGGAGCTATTGCTAAGCTATATTCCAGAGGTAATAGTAAGGTTGTCCGATGATTTTCTTTGCAGAGGTCCAAAGCACAATAGGTGTTCTACAGGGTGCCCATTATCCCTACTTTGTTTGGTCTTTATATAGATGAGCGGAGGAATGGTTGAGTCATAGAGGCTTAGCGGTGCACCCGCATGGGCGATTGTCTTATTCAATTACTCTTATGGCGCCGACGATGTGGCTTTGTTAGCGATAAACGGAGGGTTTGCGATCTCACCTTGATAATCTAGCGCCTTTACGTGATGCTAGACACATGAAAGTCAATTTAGCCAAATCTAAAGTGATGATCTTTGGGACGACTCATGTGCCCCAGATTCGTGTATAAAGGTGATATTTTGGAAATAGTGGATTGTTACAAATATTTAGGATTAGAGTTTTCTTCTAAATATTCTCGGAAAGAATGTGTCGAAAACTGGATAGCGGGTGGCAAAAGCGTACTTTTATATCGGCATGTTAACTAGATGTCATAAAACTCAATGATCGGGGCTAAATAAAATCTTATTCAAAACATTAGTGCAAACCGTTATCCTTTATGGATCACCTATATGGGGCCGCATCTCAAATACATCACCGGGTCGGGATTGAAATAGTGTTGAAAGTATTTCTCAGTGAGGAATTGGGGTTAAACAGCCAGATTCCTTTTGCAATTATACTAGCGTAGGCGTGCATGCTTCCTTTGGAAGCGTAGTTTCTCATCAGGCAATAACCTTTGTCAACAGATTCGCCAACAGCCTTAGATGGGCGCCCATCCAAGATAGCTATGTCTCAATCTACTTCCCTCGGGGATGGTATCAAAATTTGCTAAAATGGGGCTGAACGTTGGGGAATAAGTCTCAAGATTGGCCTGATCATCGAGCTTGGGGCCCGGATCTATTACGACGCCGTGTTGTGGAAAAAAATTATGGGCAAAAAGATCACATACATTTGAAGTAAACCCGCTATTGGTCTATTTGGAACAAACGCACTGGAAGCACATAAATTCTCGGGATTTTGAATCCATAGCAAAAATACCTAGGACAAGCTCCCATAGGCCGCATGTGGAAACGCGATGGTACAATGTTCCAAAGAAGAGAGGTACCGCTTGGTGTGTGAACAGTTGATCGAAGATGAAGCCCATGTGTTTTATTAATCGCTCGCCTTATGAAGAGATTAGAAACGTGTTCTCAGATACAAGGCTAATGATTTTTCGACATTACTTGATAAGGACCCTTTCACGCTTGGTCACTATTTTAAAGTCGCAGAAGCACACCGCTCACTAAAACAAAACTATGAATATTGTGTATTTGCCGCTCCATGGCCTTTCAAGGTCCAAAGTGGGCGTGATAATAATATTACATTACATTACATTACAATCATTACTACTAGGATTAAAAAAACCCCTGCCTCGAAAGGTTTTCAAGGGAAAAAACTTTGCAGTAATGATGATACTAGACAATCGGAGATAATGACTACTGAGGGCTCAATAATTGACGACGTTCATCTCTAGAACCTCAAGTATGTATAATGCCAAGTCATGCACAGATGGTGCTCTGAGAAGTTGTGGAAGAGGACTTAAAAGCATTTGATGTGAGTATTCCATGCCCAGATGCCAAGAAAAGGAAATGTACTTGAAAGATTTTTATATTAATATAAAAGCTTTTGTATAAATATAAAAGTATGAACTGTTTTCTTATCAGACATATCACTATCAGCAAGTCTATAGTATGAAATTGTCGTTGGCCGAGCTATAAATGAATTTCAGATCTATATCTTACTAGAAAAAGTGCAACAACGTTGCTGGGCTTTTTATAAGGCAACAAAAGTGGGACAAGTATTGCAAAAGAAATTGTAATATTGCTTCCAAAAAGTCTTCCTCGACACAATATATTGTGTTAAATCGCATTTTGATGCTTTTGAAATAATCACATTGTTGAGAACTACATTGAGATAATTATATTGTTGAGATTATGTGGATAATAAAATATTGTCGAGATTTTGACATATTGAGATGTTCCTTAGATTTAAGTTTGTTTTGTGCACCCATACACATACAAATGAAATAAGCTAGTGTTATAGTTGGCTCATATTAAATTTTCAGAACATTGACAATAAAGGCTGCTTTGTAGCCATTGCCATTCTAAAAGTTTTGAATAACCTCTAACTATAGACTACATACACATTATAAAGTGAACTTCCATTGTTTAAAAAACATGCCACAACCTTAGAATATCACATCTTGATCTGCATAATATTCATAGATCAACATGCTCACCATAGTAACCTTGACAAACATACCTGCAACCATAGCATTCCTATATTCTGCTACATATAGTTATTACAAAGCCATTGCACTCATTTTCATGCAGCACAGTTTGAGACCAGTCTAGGACTTCTAATGAGATATATCTTGCAAGTGTCATTGTCTCTAGTGTAGAGGACCAAACATTTCTTGATGGAAAAATGGTACTTTATAAAATGGTCTAGTATTGCCTGCAAGAACAAAGTAACATAGTTGAATACAAAAATCCATGTGAAGTATACAGTTATGCGCACTTGAAAATCTGAAAGGCTCAGAACTATGATGCACAAGTGTATTTCAAATGCTTCATGCTAGGTAGCAAAGGGAGATAAACTATAGCACTAATTTTAGTTAATAGATTTGAAGGTCATCTGGTGGTCCAACATGCTTAGCTCCTTCTTGCTCTATACCATGATCTAGTAGAGCATGATCAAACTTTTATTTCTTGACTTAAAAGTGGACTATCTTGCTTATATATAGTCAGTTTAGAGTGTGGAGCTATTGCTTGCCATATGAACATGTATTTCAAATATTCCCCTAGATATCATGATCCAGTAGAACATGATCAAAAATTTATCTCTTGAATTAAAAGTGGACTAAGTTTGAGTATGCTCAACTGTCTTGTCGTACATAGTTTGCCTAGAGTGTAAAGCCATTGCCTGCCATATGAATATGTATTTCAAATATTTTCCTAGACATATTTGGAATGGCTATTACATAAGCTCTAGTTATGTGCACATCTTTGATATGTGCATTTGTCTTGAAACCTTTTACTTGGAAGAGGAATTTAATTTGATCTCTATGTACAAAGTAACTTAGAATGGACAAGTTGAAAAATGGTTGCACACAAATTACTCTACATTTCGGGGTCTCAAATCACTATTTAGTAAGGGCCTGCAGACTGAAAGCAAGTCCAGCAAATACACCATTCAATGATGTGGTATTAGGTTATGTTATGATACATGCCTTCAAAACTTTATCTCTTTGATAATTGTTTCCTCTACATTGATTTATGTTAGGCATCATATTTTCTTGCACCTGGAAAACATGTATAACATTATGGAAATATAAGCATTATATGGTTAAATGGGAGAATCTTGGATGTGGTCGGTTAAAAACTCCAAATGTCAAAAACTCCAAAGGACTATATTATCGTAATGATGGCAAAGATACATCTGGAGATGCCAGGGTTATGTTTGACATAAAGATTTGATAGATTGCACTTGTTGCGAAAGTTGATTCACGGGGTAGTTGTGTGCTAGAGGACATTATTCGATTCGTGACATTTAATTACAAAATCATTGCATGGTCATTTATTATTAAGCCATCTCTGAAGATGCTAGATTTGGAACAATATCCCTAGGTTCCATTGTGCCACATAAACCTCAGTACATAAAATATCAATTAATTTCACCTAAATTATCTATGTTATGTACTTGTTACCCTATAGCCTAGTTTAAATTTTTATTTCGCGTTCACAATACATCTATAATACATTAACAAAATAAAGTATGACTTGCAAATTAACCATGAATGTGTTTTTTTACACAAACAAAAAATGTAACTTGGATCAGCTATATTTACTTGGAATAGAACTCTTTGCGAGTCATTTTCCTGCCAACGATTGGCTGGGCATAGGCCTGCGGACGAATCCCAAGCGTTCAACATTTCCAGAGGTAATTGCTTAATTTGACAAAAATGAAGTAGTTGAGTTCAACATAATTCACAAAAAAATGAAAAATCCCACGAGTCCCAAGATACAATATATCCTTTAAGTATATGATTTGAACAGTGATTTGTAGAGGACTTACGAACATGTTTTTTCAAAGCAAAAAAATCGAACTTCGATCGGCTGTATCTACCTGAATCGAAGTTCTTGCAGGTTGTTTTCCCTGCCAGTGGCTGGCTGGACTTACACTTGTCACCGGACCAAAAGCATTCAGCAATATGTTAGTACGCAATCCGGATTTTCAGCGCTGTATGAACCACCTGGCCCCAATTTGTTTTACCTGTTTTCCTTATCCGTCTGTAAATCAGGTAACGTAACATTGGAATGAACAATGTAACAGATGTTATTGTGATAAGATAGATTATTGTTTTAAGATCCAGGATGATTTTTTGGCCCAAAGATTTGTCCGCATTTTATGGCAGAACCATGAACCAATTACCATGAGCCATTTTCAAAATCATCTAAGAACAAGTATTTAAAATGCATTAAAAATTATAATGTGAGTACAGGAATATAATATAAAAATTTACCGCCGCAGACTCACTTCTGACCTCAGGAGTTGAACCTGAAATACCAAATTCAGTTTTATCTCTAATTAGATCAATAACTTAATGCTCAACTTGTACATTTTATCAAAGACTCTCTATGATACTCAATTTTTTTCTCATTTAGAAGAAATTGAAATTCTCCAGGCAACATGTAAGCACTTAAAAGCTCCTACACTCGAGCAATATGCTATCTTCCTCCATATAAATGACCATATTTCTCAAATCTCCACAAGCAATGGTAAACGACATCGACGAATAGTTATTCCAATGCTCCTCTGCTACTTTTCAAATATGATGATCTGTCTTTCAGACCTTTCTTCTCCTCTCCACAAAATAGCTAAAATACAAAAGTCTGCTTTGATATTCTATAATTGCAAAGTGAACAAAAATCAGAATATGACTTGGTGAATATGAGAGCACCAAATGATTATTCACCTCAAAGAGAAGGTACTTTTTGTAACTGCACATTCAATAATTTCATTGCCAATCATATCTTCCTTCGCTTCCACTTGCTCGAAAATGAATTATCCAATGTCTCGTTAGATGACTTACTAATCACATACATCTGTGGCGTGGTTCTAATCGAGGAGTCATTTTGAAATAAAAAGGAGAATACATAAAACGTTTTCCAGAATATCTACCACCATCTCATTCAGTCAAAGTCTGGTAGATCTCCTTTCCAAGCTGTTCTTTGTATGTTGTTAAGATTTTCCAATCTGAAAATTCAGCTCCCATTAACTTAAGGCTCGGTGGATCAATCTTAACCAGCTTACCAACTCCCTTTGCTAATATTGTAAAATGGTACTTATTGAAACCAGATGCCTTTTGCACCCAAGTCAGACATTGAATAATCTTTAAACAATAAATTTCCTATTCTGAAATTATAAACCTCAAGCACGATTTGATTGTTTGCAAAGTTTCAAAACAACTTTCTATTTTTAGATTGAGGTGCTTACCTATGAGCATCTAGATCCTTCCAGAAGATTCTAGAAGATTCTAGAACTATCTAGAACATTCCAGAACATCTTTGAATTGATCAGAATAAACTTCGAACAAAGATGGGCGCTCGTGAGTATGGCGCTTAGGGTTGCCAACGTCTGTTCTTGTAACTTGAGCATCAGGACTCTGTTTTCGATGATCTTTAGTTCGTTGGAAAGCTTATTCCGAGAGCTTTTTATCAGTATAAGTTTTATTAGGGTTTTGTTATCAGGTTGGTGGCCGGATTTGGGCCTGTGTGATTTCGGCCACTTTTTTTTAGTAGAGATGGGGAAAGCGGATATTGCTCCGACTTCTAAGAATTTTAGCGGCAAAGCGGGCTGAAGCTACCGTCAATTTGGTGTTACGTGCTCCCCGGATACTGATTGCAAAAAAGAGGTAAATAATTCGGGGTTGAAAGTTCTTTGCCATCGTTGGTGAGTGCTCGGGGGTTCTTGAAGAAAGAGATTTTTCCTCCTTGCAAGAAGGCCTTTGCGAGTAAGGGAGTGGAAGTTAATGGGAATTTGCATCAAACAAGTCTGAGTCCAGTCCTAATGTAGGTGCTCAACCCGGGCAAATGATAGCTTGGAAGTCATCCGATTCACATTACAAAAGTTTCATATCAAAGATTTAGTGATTGGCTTTGTAAAAAATATATCTAGTGCATCTAAAGGCAAGGGTAACAATTTGCTTTTCTGGTATTGTCACGAAGGGGAGTAAGGATGAGTTGTCCCAATCTTGGACACATTGAAAGCTTCGGCAGATTCGACTTCAACAACAATTGCCTCTGGGATGATATATTTTACCGGTCAGGGAGGGTGTAGTTGAAGCCGGTATTCCCGTGGTTGAGGTGGACCATCAAGCTCATATCAAGTGTCTTTGAGAACCTATCCTCATGTGTGCGATCCTTGGTTATTTTCTTGGTGGCTATTTGGATTTTTCACGGTTCCATATTTGGTTATCTCGGCTTTTGAGGCGCCTTGGCTTCCTCCTTTTGGGTCCATCAAATTGTTGGCTTAAAAACTTTGTTCTTATTATGTTTGAAAGTAGTGATGCAAATGGACTCTTTGGTATCAAGAGGGGATTGATCCACTTGGTGGGGAGTATATGATGTATCAAGATATTACTCTCGGTTTTACACCAGATATGGTTCGGCGTATTAAAGATGCCTTGTTGGTTCTCGATACCTAATCTTCCTCGATCTAATGGCCCATCAATTTCTAGTTGCAATTGCAACCGGTCTTGAAGTGCATATCTCACACTCCATCATGAGCACCGAGGATTTGTGTCTCAATGCCGGTGGACTCGGCTTTTTACCTAATTGTATAGTGGTGAAAAGTGGGCCTTGGCATAAGAAGTTGGATCTTAAGCTTCCGAATGGTCCAATTAGGCTCGGCGTCTTTTCGACAAGGAGGCTTTTGCTAGCTTTCATCGAGGCTTTCGTGCATCTGAACATCTGTTCAACCTTCTTCTCGGGCTCAAGCTCCCTGTTGTTACTTCTTCATCTATTCATGATCAACCTTCACCAGTTGTGTTGCACTCCTCATCCATGGAAGATGCTCTAATTCCAGTTCCGACAGTGTCGTCTTTAGCGCCATCATCTGTACCTGTAGTTCGTTCTTCTCTCCATGTTGATGCTTCTTCCTCTCATGTTTCGAGGTTGTTATGGCCGATGGTCCTAATCTTGGCGCGCTAAAAGAGTTATGGCGGCCGGGTCAATTGGAAGAAGAAATTATTTTCATCTCACGAGGCTATCCCGCCTCGTTCTATTCAGTGGCATGATAACTTGATGTCTGTTGATGATCATCTCGATGTGGTAGACCATATTGATTGTGATGAGGCCATTAAATGCCTCAAGGTGGCACAAGGAGTGTGAGTATATACTGTGTATGGGTGGTTTTGCTTAGTGGACTATTTCGTCCTCTAGGTTTTGAGTCCCATGTCACAGGTCCCTTGTATGTATCTTGATTTTTCTTGATAATAGATTGTCGTCCTTCAAAGAAAAAAAAATATTTAAATTGATCAGACCTCACCCTTAACTATATGTGAACTTCTATTTATTTCAACAAATCAATGCCTGGCCTAGTGGTAGCTATGGAAGGTTTGGGAGGCACAGACCAGGGTTCAAATCCCCTCCACAATCCAAAGGTTTTCAAGGCCCCCACGCTACAATGGTGAGAGGATATAGGGAGTCGAGATCGCCCCATGTGGCACCTTCTCAACTGTCGATGGACGCACTCACTTATATACAGACACTACTTCTTTATTTTATTACTTCTTTATTATATATTTCTTTATTATATTACCAATATATTTAGAGAAATATTATATTATTACAAGTATTTAGCGCTGGCGAAGCCAGCGCCCTGTGTAGAGTCAAATTTGTGCACAATGAAGAACTTTATTTTTTTCAATTTTATATGATGTTTATGGCGTTATTCTTGTGGTTACTTTGTTTTTTAAATCAAGCTAGATTATGTAGAAAAGAGAGATTGCTTTTAGACATAGATTGGGCGGTTGATTTATTTTGAAATTGGAATGGACCATTTGAGAAGCAAATAGGGACCATTGGTTGTTTTGGGTTGGTTTGCTTCGTCGAAATACTAATTGGAAACTCATCACAACTATCACATAATAACATACATCCTATTTGTAAATTCACTCCAAATTAGTCTGGACATAGCTATGTCTTAAAGGAAATTATTCACATTTCACAATTCCAACATAAAAAATTTCATCATTGGGCAATATGAATATGGTCATAGGTGCTTCCTTTTGATGGAAAGGTTGAATTCAAAATGCCAACATAGATGCTAAGGCAAATAGTAGCATGCATAGTGTATTGATGTTTCCATATTTCTCGAAATGTCTCTTAACATGGTAATAAAGGTTATTTTCTAACATTACCTGAAATGCTTGAGCGCCCGATATGCGATTGCATTTTAAGAAGGCCCATCTTTGGTTTCTCTGCAAATATAAAAACACCGAGCAAATTTGAGCGTTCTGCACCTCAAGTGTGTTCTTTTTATTGATAGTATTTCCAAATTGCTAAACCATTCAAGTCTCCTTTTATTATTACAAACTTTCATCACCGAAACACAGCTTTAGATGCAGTTTTGCTTAACAATTTGCTTATAATCCCGCCTAGAACTCTTCAAATCATTGCCAAATCAGGACCCATTTCGTGACTTGGTTCCTATTTAGCTACAAAAACATCCAAAGTTCAACTATTCAAGTACACACAATCCGTTTAAAATATCCATTATTGTGCCCGATATATGCTTTGCTTTTTCAAAATTTCTATATAGCAATTTCACATAATGTAAATAGGCAGTCGTAAACCTAAGAAATGATAATACATGATGCCACATACAACGTGATCAGTCGCTAAGGATAATTCTGCAGTTTAATTTTATAAGGAGATACAGAATTCTGCAAGGGGATCATTCAAAAAATGAGCTTAAAATTGAGGCATCCACATTATATTACAGGAAAATCCACTTGTTGGTCTAGTTTGACAACAGAGCATGTAAAGGACATAACTTCAAAAAGAAAGCTCTATTTTTTATTCATGAGCATTTATTGGAAAGCTTAATGAGCATCCTACAAAAGCATTTAGGTCCATATTTCCCACATTCATAGTTTAAATTAAATGGGTTATTAACCACAAAACATCTGCATGAAATAAAACTATTTTGCAATTTCGGCCATAACTTGCAAAGAAGAGCTCTGTTTTATTAGCAAGGGTATCCGTTGGAAAGCCTTCAAGAATATCTAAAAATAATGCTAGGCGCAAAGTTTTCAAATTTTTGTTGTAGGCATGTCAAAAATGGCAAAATCTACTTGTTGTCCTAGTTTGACAGCAGAACATGTAAAGGACATAACTTCAAAAAGAAAGCTCTGTTTTTTATCCATGAGCATTTATTGGAAAGCTTAATGAGCGTCTTACAAAAGCACTTAGATGCATATTTCCGAAATTCATAGTCTAAATGGGTCAAATAGAATAGAATAGAATAGAATAGAATAGAATAGAATAGAATAGAATAGAATAGAATAGAATAGAATTGTTTTTATCGTCCACGGAGACCAATCGGCCTATGGGACCCAATACAAAAGCATTAGCATTACCGCCGGATTAAAACCCCCACCAGAAGGGTTTTCGAAAAAAAAATCGCGGGCGAATAATATCGCCGACAACGATTAAATGGTTGGATCGGGGCATATCGAGCCCTCAAGTCCGGTACTTCTGAATGTATGATCCGGAAAGTGAGCGCTAAGTCGTGCCCGGTATCATGTGTAGCGGCTCATCATGTCTAATCAATCGAGCATAAGCGTGTCGGACCGATCATATGCCGGGCGGCACCGAAAGTGTGACACTCATTCTCAACGGCTCCGGCCCGCGCTAACCGACAAACCCTATCCTGACGTGGCACCCCAATCCATCGACCTGTCTTAATCCGGAGATGGTGGGCACCTGTGCGAATGGAGGCGATATGCCTGCGGTTTTTCATGGGCAGATGTGAACATAGGTAGCGCTGTGGGCCTCGTTCTAATGTGGGATTTATGTGCTGCTTGTAATGTGATGTTTTGACTTGCTCCAAGGCCCTGGAATCCCAAAGCTTGCTGGACGATACTGTGTGGTGGCATGTGGGCGCATTGCAGGATCTGTGATCTGGCGGAGCCGGCATTTGTATTCCTTACACTCAGCATCAAACCACCGATTACACGGGAATGTTGCAGTCCATGTGACACTTCTCGGGCATGCTATCAAAACATCTTTCTACGACAGTACCAAGTAGCTCAATCAGCTGACCCGTTTGCTGCTCTAGCATGGGGGCCTGCAAAATTCCTGAAAGGTCATCTATGAACATATCAGCATAATCCTTTGCCTGCTCATAATCCAATCGCAAGTGAGGTATACGAGGAGCTGCCGTAGAAGGGGTTCTAGCAGCCTGCCAAGCCAATTGCAGGTAGAGTGGAAGGTGATCTGAGTCGGTCTCCTCATCTCTACTGTCTGTGCCTACCCAAAGGTGGTTGATCAGATGTACATCCTGGTCAGCGACTAATAGATAGTCCACCACACTAGATCCTCCACCCTGATTCTCTTGTCTGTGGAACAATATAAATACCATTAGATTATGTCAATATGTTGGCAATGGTCTCACTTAAACTTCTTCATAAATCTCCCTCCACCAACAAAAGCTGGGCATAGTTGGAACATTTAAAGCTGAGTAGACTTGATACATGGGCAGACTGGGTCCAGTGAGTATAATAACATCTAATGGCCATTCTACCTGTGTGGGTAACAATCTACCCCATGAAATCATTTTTTGGCTACCCAAGTTCCAAGTATAACCACTTGGGAATAGTATACTTATTAACAAGCTTGTAAGATAAGCTAACAAGCTGCTGCAGCATGTATATACACAGTGAGCATTCATATAAAAAAAACCCTACCTCCAACCGTAGAGTGGGGCATAATAAATTTCCTGCTTTAATCATATATAGGGGTGGCATGCCCCTACTCGGAGCAGGAGCAATGCCACACCCTATGCGAGCTAGCTGCCAAATTAAGCAAATACAGTGTTTTTACCTCAAATTCAAAAGTCGTCAATATCCTGCAAGCTTCCGCTGGAGTCAAACTTGTGTCATGTGTCAGAGGAATTACAGACCCCATAAGGGATGTATAATGTGTAAGCCGAGTGGCAAAGCAAAGTCCAATGGCACTTTTGGCCATGTGGCATTGTAGGACAACAGTCCATATATGTATGTCAAGCAATGGCACACTATGCCAAATGGAAAACCGTGACCTTGGTCTCTTTTAGTTTTGTAGCCAATATTCCCAGCTCATTAGTTCAACTTTCCAAAAAGGAATGATCTTCTTGAACTCTGGCTTCCACTAATATCAGACTCAGCCTGCATTCATACGTACCACTATGAGACGATCATGATGTGAAATTTGCATTTACATGAAAAGAGTACAACAATAACTCGAATCATAAAAGAGCACATGCTAAAAGCCCTACCAAGAAAGTTTGGCAGCACTGGTAAGACCAATGCACAGAAGTGTCATAAAAAAAACCGGCTTGAACTAGTTAAACCTAGCACAAACATCAGCATTGGTCAATCCCTCCGCTGTCTTATCTGGCCATACAAGAACTTTTCAGTCCAAGATGGTACCATTCTTTCCTGGTGTACAGCGTTATTGTTATCATATGACCAAACAAATTAGATTCCTAATTCCAAAGTCATTGTACCTACTGGTCAATAATCCATGATATAATGCTTAACTTTTGCAAGCATTTGCATTACTTGTTCAGAAACATATCAATACATTTCAATTTTAATCCATAAGCCTTCAGCCTTATCCCTGTTTAATCCATGACAGATATATAGTGATATTCAACCTTATCAATAAATCAAAATGTCGCTTACATCATACTATCATACTGATGTAAAAACAAAGACAAGTTTTAACCTTTATGCCATAACCACTATTTAAGACCAAAATATGAAGGGTAGAGGTCTAAAAAACTTTTCTGCAATAACCATATTATTCATAAAATAACCAGTTTCTTGTTTTACACTTTCAGTCACAATGGTCACTGTTCCATGCTCAAAAAAATGGTAACAAATGCATAACAAGAGGATTCATTTGTTCCAAATGATTGTTCCATATAGTAGAGTTTCCATTTTCAGCAATGGGGAAGTACTAACAGTCAACAACAAGAAAAAATATAGTATCTTATAGGGTATGCAACTGTCAAAAGCCACTTGTAACAGCAAAACATCAACATGCAGCTGATTACCTTGGCATCGTATTAAAGAGTAAAGCTACAGCATGTAAACCTTGTAAACCTGCCTCAAATTCCAAAAGGAACTAGAAATCTTATGTTTTTGGGGGTCATTTCTTCAACCTCCGATAATCTTTGATCCAGTCAACATCCGTTGCCAAGTTCCAAGCTCACCTAAGTCTCTATGAACAAAAGGAAAACATTAAGAGGAGAAGCCCGTACCTGCAGCCAACCAATACATCATTAGCCTGATAAGGGTAAAGATGCAAGGGCCAAAAGGTACCTTAGGCTTCTCGGTTGTCAACCGATCGCCTAATGTAGACCTTTTGCCCAAAAGATTAGATGAGCATAGAGAAAGAGAACACAACAAAATTGTGCAAATGATAGAGAGCCAACTCAACCTATTTGCAGACATAACCTATTTGCAGAAATAGGATATCGACATTCCACAGGGGACCTTAAACTGCTAATGCATGACAAAAAAAACCCATGCTGTTTACAGCAATAAAAGTTCCAGAAGATAACCATTATGCCATGTGCACCAAGCAATTAGACTGCCTATGCTTGAAGGCAAACAGTTCATGCCATCTTATATTGGGGCATAAGGGGACCATAGAAGGAGAACATAAGGGCAATATCTAATAAGTCTGATATCTACCAAACAGACCGCATGTTTCTTATAAAAAGAAGGGTCCAGAATGATATGAGAGTAAAGAATAACAAAGATTAATATTTCTGTCTGGACCTGTAGAACACGTGCACAAGCGAAATATCTTGCATCCAGATCCTTGCATCTATATCTCACAAAGATATTTTAACTTAAATATGAAAAACGTGTTGCAATACCTGATGATCCGAAGTATCAGACCAAAGGTCACCCTTGCTGCAGTGCTGCTGATAGAGACGTATCCCATTGGCTTTGTTAAATAGAAACACTGAATTTTTTGCTCGTAGGATAGCCACCACTGCTTCTTCCCACACAACTGACATAGTCATACATCTTGCACAACCGCTCCATCTAGAGCCGTGCTTTGCAAAACAAATTCCGTTTTAGCATGCATTATAGCTTAGCAATCTTCCAGGCGTTCCCTATTGTTCTTGCTCTTCACAAGATCTATGCCTTGTACATAAATATAATCTTCCTATCCAGTAGCTCTACATCTAAGCTCTGTTTAACACCTTTGAAGGGGAAATCGTTCCTCCAAAATCCGGTACCAAGAACCAATGTATGCCATGTCCGGAACAATCAATCCAAGCCACCGTCCTTATTAAATTTTAAGTGGCAGAAAGTTTCGGGCAGAGCCCAGCACATCCAAGCTCAGGTCGATCAAAGATCTGCAGCCTCCGCCCAGCACATCCAAGCTCAGGTCGATCAAAGATCTGCAGCCTCCGTTCATTAGATAAAGAGGGAAATCTAATTCGGCCTCCGTTCATTAGATAAAGAGGGAAACCTAATTCGGCTAAGGGCAAATGGTCCCTAGTGCAGAAAAATGCAAATTTTATGGCAATGGAATATTATATATATTCCAGTGGAACAATATAAATACCATTAGATTATGTCAATATGTTGGCAATGGTCTCACTTAAACTTCTTCATAAATCTCCCTCCACCAACAAAAGCTGGGCATAGTTGGAACATTTAAAGCTGAGTAGACTTGATACGCAAGGCGGACCGATCCAAAGTGAGTATAATAACATCTAATGGCCATTCTACCTGTGTGGGTAACAATCGACCCCATGAAATTATTTTTTGGCTACACAAGTCCCAAGTATAACCACTTGGGAATAGTATACTTATTAACAAGCTTGTAAGATAAGCTAACAAGCTGCTGCAGCATGTATATACACAGTGAGCATTCGTAAAAAAAAAAAAAAAAAAAAAAAAAAAAAAAAAACCTGTAAGTCACATGCATAGAATAAATACTTTACTGTGTTATCAAGTTGTCGAGATGGAACAGGGTTCGAAATTCTTCATAATTTAAGGTACATAAAAATCCTTTTGATTCCAAAACTAGCAGGACAAACTTAAATTGAGTAGGATATGTCCAATTGGACATCAAAGTTCCAGACGAAGTCCAACTTAATAAAACCACGAAATCCCATCAATACAAGTAAAATTTAGCATTAGAAATTCGATAAAGAAAAAGATAATAATAGAGGGAGAATTTTTTCTATTATTAAAATTCATATATATATGATAATTAATTATTGTTATATAATATATATTATGAAAATAAGCAATAAAAAAAGTCCTCCCCATTAATTGAAGAGGAGGAAATCCGCTTGGTTCAAAACATATAGGACAGTCCAATTCCATAGCTTTTTTTTTTAGGAGGGCTTGCCCTACTCTTGTAGACAATAGGTGGGCATGGACAAAATTTATAGGGCAAAACATAAGATCAACCTCACTTTTTTCGAACCCTGAAGCAAACAATATCTAGCACAATAACAGGGGGTTTTTTTTGTGTTTTTGTACGCTTTTCACTAAGGTTTTCCTATGATTTCGTGATGTATTCAAATGGATGTACTAATGCGTACATCTAGAGTGCACCATTTCTGAGCCATTGATTTTAGCCTTTTTTTTTCAATTGTCAACAACCAATGGCTCACAACAAAAGCCCTTTTTTTGTGCGTGTGGTGCATAATGGGCACATGAAGGGCCATTGATTTTAGCCTTTTTTTTCAATGGTCAACAACCAATGGCTCACAACAAAAGACCTCTTTTTGTGTGTGTGGTGCATAATGGGCACATGAAGGGCTTGAAGGGCGGATGTAGTGCAGTTTCCCCGCCGGCAATACATTTCTTATCATAACTTTTGATGCAGAGCGCTGTTTGAGATGATTTTTATTGCGTTGAAAAGCTCTCTCCGATATCTTTTTGATAGTGTATGACATGAATATGTTTGGTTAAGTTATCTATGCTAAAACAGCAATTTTTCGGCCGGGTTTGATAGGCTTTCACATCCTACCAGCTGATTAATACAGGATTGCGCTATTGGATATTGTTTTATGGCTCATTCCGAATGAAGCTTGCAAAAAATTACCATGCATTTTTCGATTTTGAGGCAGTTATTAAGCAAATTTCAAGGCTTCTAGATCCTTGTGCTAACAAGCAGAAAAGTTTCCCACTTTGGTTTCTCACCACAAGAATCCATAGAGGCCAAAGGCTGCTGTTAAATTCCAGTTGAAAAATGTTTGTGTATGGGTGTTGCAAACTTTATGACTTTCAGAATAATGGGATCAATCTGCTCTATCTTTATGGTAACTTTTACTTATTGTTTGATTCAAAGTTGTTAGCGTTAAAATAAAGCACAAGGATATGCTGGGTTCAATCCCCATGACATGACCTAACGGTCATCTTCTTAGCAAATGTTCTTTATTCCATTGATAACTCTTCTAAATTACTTTAATAACCTGTTGACCTTTTTTGAGGCTCCACAATTGCTATATATCTTTGTTGTTATGTTATCCATCTCCAAGGCTCCGAAGGGGCAAAAAAAAAATTTAGACAACACAAACCATTTTTAAATTAAAATCCCCCTAAAATCCCCTATGGTTTGGGTGCATATTCACACGGAGGGGGGTCCCTAAGGCCCCGAAGGGGCCAAAAAATTTTTTTTGCAACACAAACCATTAACATCCAACATATAAAAATTAAATCCCCCCCCCCTAAAACCCCCTGTGGTTTGGGTGCATATTCACACGGGGTGACGAGGGTAGCGAGCCCTTTTATATGCGCCTAAAATAGTATAATTCATGTTTGAAATCAACACCATTAAGTATATTGCACCAAACCTTATAGTATTTCACAAGTCTTGCTATACAGTATAAAAAAACTTGTACGAGCATACCCCACAAACGAGGATCGCTATCTACGGTCCTAATCAAACCATAACTCATGAATATGCCCATCCAATAGCCCTCGATGCCCGGAGGGTCAAACGAGGATCGCTATCTACGGTCCAAATCAAACCATAACTCATGAATATGCCCATCCAATAGCCCTCGATGCCCGGAGTCACCCTCTGTGTGAATATGCACCCAAAGAATAATGGAAGATAGGAAATAATATAACAAAAGGATCAAAGGAGAAGAGGGCAAAACCGAAAGAATGCACAAACAATCCTAATTTGATTCAAAATAGAGCAAATACCAAACTCAATAACAAGAGTAAGTCAATTTGTAATAGGATCAGAGCTGGAACCATAAAGATCGCAGAAATGAGCGAAGAAGAAAAAAAGGACGCGTTCGCAAAAGAAGTGGATACATTCTGATTTTTATGGGCAAACGTCTCAGTGCGATGTCTTCAGGAGTCGCATATGTGACATTTAATTTGAAAATGTATCATTCTAGAATGGGACTCGCATGAAACCAACAAACCGCCCGAATACCAAAGGACTTCCTTACAAACTAGGATCGAGGACGAAGGTCACAGGACGAAGGCTAAAGGCCGGAAAAGGACAGCATGAAAGAAACGCCAAATTGGCCAAACCAAACAGGAAGAAGCCCCTCCCCTGCCTGGAAACAATTCAAAGAGAAAGAGGTACTGCTGAGAGAGAAGAGGAAGCGACTTAGACTTGCTTCTCATTCATCTCAGCAGATTTTCTACAATGGTGGATAGCCGCACACATGCGAACTACCCACGAAAAATAAAGGGAAAAGCCAATTATATCATTTGGACCCCAAAAATACAATGCTAACAGATGTTCGGCTGCCCTTTCGGGTTTTCGAGGAAAAACCCTAGTGATAAACCTTCGACAAGGGGCTTAGACAAACGCAAGGCAGAGAAATCGCCCCAAAAACCCAACTAATGGAGAAGTCGAAACGATGCCGCCGGGCCAACCCAGACGGCACATCACCAACACAAAAAAAAAAAAACAAAACAAACCTCCCGAGTGGAGGGGTGGGATACGCGCGTGCACGCGACAAATATAAAAACAAAGAAGGGGAGGGTGGGTTCAAAGAGAAAGAGGCACCGCCGAGAGAAGAGGAAGCTACCGATGAGATGTTGATGCGTAAACGCCTAAAATAGCGAACTCCAAACTGGAATGGGCATCGCCACCGCGATGCATGCAAGACATGCACGCTCGTCCCATTCTAGAATGGCGATCCGATGTCTCGGATCGATGGGATTATTTGAAAACCCACAATACACATATAATATGTATACTGTAAGATGTCACAATATGACCACCATTGAATTTTTTTTTTGAATTTGTCCTTTTAATAAATTTTTTAAATATCTATTTCTTTTTCCAGTGGATATCACATTGCGGCCGCCATTAGTTATAGAGATACTCGAGAAGACGCTGGTAAAGGCAACATGGAAGATGGATAGCTGGCAACCTCATTATAGCGACATGATATTAGATGTCCGGTCGTCACGCAGCCATGTGATAATGCAATGTAGTAGATATCGTACTACAACATGTCTGCTACGTGGCGTTATAGTTGTAATGCTATATGCAATGCCGATGTGACCATGTCACACCGTTCGCTACATGGCGCTGCAAAATCGCTAGGGCCACCTTTAGCTTCCTCATCAACATCTCATCCAAGACTTCCTCATCTCTCTCAAAGAATAGCTTGTTCTCATTCTTGAAACCCACCCCTCCTCCCCCAACTTCTTTCATTGTTAATTGTCTCGTGACATGCATGGCCAACCTTTTTATTTGAGAGGTTGTTTTATTGTGTGGCAAAGGCGGATCAACTGCCTAGTTTGGGAGGTCCGCTTTTTTTCACATATGCTCTCATGTTGGTGATGTGCAGGTAGAGGATGGCAAACAACTCGACTTCTTCATTCATGGGTTTTCTATGGGAGCGATTGCTCAGCCTTATGTTTGTCCAAGTCCCTTGCCGAGCGCTTATCACTAGGATTTTTTATTGAAAATATGACAGGTCAGAGTTTTTTGTCAAAAACCCAAAAGGATTCGGGTTTCTTAGGTCGAGATTCCATCAATGACGTTAATACCTGGCATTTAGCAGCAAGCCAATCAAATGAACAGATTGCAAACTTCCTGAGTTGCACTGTGATTCCACTAGCACAGGCAATTTAGGTTTGGGAAGATGATGTGGAGCATCCGGGCGAGGCTAGGGAAGAGATAATAGCCGGATTAACTGTCAGGGAATTGTCCCCGACAATTTGGTAGGAAGGAACTGCCGGCATCAAGATCTTTAAACGCGCTCCTCATCTCCGATGGATTTGCTCCACGATTTAGTTTCAGCCCAAGGGAATTGTTGTAGTGGAATCAACGCAGCGGCAGCTTAGGTTTTTTAATAGAGGCAGTTTTGGTGAAACAGAGAACTGCCCCTTCCCGCAGTGGAATCTCACCCTTAATCCCTATGATATGCTTTCAGCAGGTGCACCAATCCACATAAAATAGAATTGTATATTTTAGAATCCAAGTTGTATAATTAGGTATTCTCTATAATATTTTTTTTCATTTTTGTATCCACTATCTACCATTAAAGAAAATGAATGAGAAGCCTATCTATTAGGAGTTTTGTCGTACTCATGCAAGCCCAATTCTAGAATTAATCCTCTCATATATTCTGCATGTTCAAAAAAGATCTCATGATTTCTGGCATTTCATATTATTCAATTGTGTCCAAAATCCAATTATACCTAAATTTGTATTATTAAACCTGTATTTCTTATTTAGAATTTACATTTGGCTGAATCATTTCAAGTTGTATCTCATTTGAAGATTTCAATGATGACTTAAACCCTCAAAATTGACTTGTATAAATATGTCATTACGTTGTGTATCAATCACCTATGGGGGTCGGTTCTGCAAATGAAGTAAATCCAAATAGCATAGTCAAATTTGCTATAGTAGTTGGTCAACCCTAATACTACAGTGTCTTTGCTACAATGATATTCAATGTTCAATGGTTTAACTCTGATGTATTGCATTGGTTGCTTAACTTTCAAGATACAATATAATCGTTGATATTGCCTAGGTGAATACTGATTTAGAAGGTTGCTTAACTTTCAAGATACAATATAATCGTAGATATTGCGTAGGTGAATACTGATTTAGAAGGTTGCAATTATCTAAAATGAACACCACCTCTATCATTTTATCACTGTAATTGTTGTGGTAATTGAGATTTTGTAATGTGATACAAATTGATGTTGTAAATTGCTTTTGTAAATTAGCAACTGTGTGTTAATAAATGTGATGTGTTAGAAAGACTGGTGGTGGCGGAGCAATAGCGGTGCCGCCGACAAACATGAAGGTGCAAATTATCCAAAAATAAGCATTAACTATAATTTTCAAACATATAGTGGTCCCAGTGATCTACGGCATATGCCTTGGCACTTTCTTCTACATGCACTTGCACTCGACAAAAGTAATATACTTGTTAAGTGCCCTCTTAAAGCTGGCGCACGACTGGAACCTATCCATAGTTTCAACGATATTATTATCTTTCTGAGAACATGTTTATTATTATTTCTGAAAATATAGTTTAAATAGAGGGAATGCCGAAAATAAGTCAATTTCAAACACTTGTGCGATTGCAATAGTATTTGCCGGCCCGGCCGATACAGGTTTCTGAGACGCGGCAAATCGTAGATTGCTTTTGAGTTCCGACACTGCGGCGACTGGGATATTAGAAGGATATTCTCCGCGAATTCCTGTGCTACTAGTAATTTCTCAATTATTTGCTTAGAGCATTTCCATTGATCAAGAGGAGTATACATTTTTCTTCATAGTTTTTTAGACCGATCAAGCACTGCAAGATGAATCCATTCCAAGCCGTTAAGTTTTTAGCATGCAAGATCTCAAGCTTGAAGCTTTATTACATGTGATCCGTCGCCCTTGGCTGAATATAAGAGACATAGTTATAGAAAGGTGTATTGTTTTAAGGGACTCGCCTGATTTGATCAAAGTCATGCTTAAATCCTGAGCTTCGGGTTTACAGTTTTCTAGGACAAGAGATTGATGCATGGGAAGTGATGATCCGATGGGCCAGAGATGTCCACCTAGGTCAAGTATCGAGGATGATACAGTTAAACTGCTCTACTGTGCAAGCCGAGGAGATGCAAAGGAATTGAAGCGTTTTCTTGAGGAAGGGGTCTCTGTGAATGTGGCCGATTATGATGATAGGACGGCGCTTCACTTGGCAGCTAGTGAAGGTCATATGAATTGTGTGAACTTGCTGTTACAGTACAACGCCAATATCAATCCAAGGGATCGCTGGGGATATACTGTAAGTTTTTCAAAAATGTGGAAATCAACTTGTGGCTTCTATGTAATTGTGCCTTTTTAATGGTTAATACTTAGTTTCTCCACTTATTGATTTATATCCATCTTGATTCTGTAGCCACTATCAGATGCAAAGCGTTTTAACCATAATGAAGTTGCTACCGTACTTGAGGCCAAAGGTGGAATTGAATTTGTAAGTACTGATTTATAGGTGTGGTTACAAAAAACATCGTTTGCACTGAATAATTTTAAAAAGTCACAAAAAATTTAGTAGATGACAGACAGGGAGATTGCTTTCTTGAAATGCCCACACCCTATTTGACTACTAGCCAATGCCAAATCTTCTCTAGATTAAAATAACTCTTTGAAAAAGCATGTATTATAATAGCATAATCATCGTCTATACACAATGCACTTTAATAAGACTGCATCTTGGACAGTAGGGATTAGCATTTACTCGGGCTACTTAAAAGTTATACTTAGTAGTGCAAGATTATAAACTAGAGATTAATGTACTGTTTGAGGGCATGTTGTTGCTGTTTCATTGTAAGTGCAGGCATTCGAACTTGACACATAATGAATAAGCATTTAGTTTTGAATTTCTATTGCAGCAAATTGAAGTCATTCTGACATAGTTCTTTGGTATTAGGAATCTTTGCCACCGGAGTATGAAATTGACATCACCGAATTGGAAGGGCTTGATACTACTCCTATTGGCAGTGTAAGTTAGATAGTTCAGGTCTTTTCACTGCTATTACTTATAGTGTTATGTTTATTTATCCCCTGATAGTAGCATCTGTCTATATTTCTTTCTCTAGGGTGCTTTTGGTGAAGTGCGAGTGGTGAAATGGCGAGGCACAAGGGTTGCAGCAAAGACTATCTTAAGTTCTCTAGCATCTGATCAGCAAGTCAGGTGCTATGGATTATAATGTCGCTTCTGCGTATGATGTAGACAGCACGTCTTTTGTCAATTCTGAGAGCTGTTCTTGTTTAACAGGAAGGAGTTTATTAGGGAACTCCGTATCCTTCAAAAGTTGCATCACCCCAACATTGTGCAGTTTCTAGGTGCAGTTACGAAAGGTTCTCAGCTGGTGATTGTTACTGAGTTCCTCCCTCGGGTAAGCACCATCAACAAGGAATATCTATGTAGATCCTTTAGGAACTGAAGATATGTATCGCAATGTATCTCTAGCCTTGAAGGATTTTAGGACCAGTTTTTAAGTATTCTACAGAATGAGTTCTGGCATCCAGGATTTAAATAAAGAGGCGTTAGCTCTTGAGGTTGCTTTGATTTGGAATTTATGTCTCAGTGCCATTAACCTCAAACAGGGTGCTAAACAGGGTGACCTGGACACTCTCATAAATAAGGGGGGCAAAATTAACACAAGACAAGCCATACGCTTTGCCCTTGACATTGCAAGGTAATTTCACTTAGCTGAGTTGGAAGAGTCAGGAATTACAAGTAGCAGTAAAATTTAAGTGTTACTAAACATGGTAAAACACAACATTTTACTGTTTTAGAGCCATTGTGCATGAATGAGTATTCAATAACCCTCTGTTTGTTGTGATGGAATCGCTGAAAGTTATCTTTCAGAGTCTATCATTTCATTGCGATCTGATGCTGATAATTACCTTATCTTCTTTCTACGTTTTTTGTAGTAATACTGCTTTATCATTCATTCTTGTACACAGATAACCCTATAAAAGCATTTCCAATTAAGGCTATGCATTATCTTCTTCTCTATCCTGTCATATAGTGGTAATGAAAGCTTTAATCCATTTCAGGGGAATGAATTATCTTCATGAATGCAAACCCGAGCCAATCGTGCACCGTGACTTGAAACCAAGGTAATCTTTCTATCACGTTTGAATGACTATGGAATCTTTTTTGAAAATGTTCCATTGCAGAAATATTTTACTAGATGAAGCTGGGCACTTGAAGGTGGCTGATTTCGGGCTTAGTAGACTGTTAAGAGTCCCAGGAGGTGCTTATGCGATGACAGGCGAAACAGGTTCTTGTAAGATGCTACCCAAACATGCCTAATGTGAGGAGAACTTTCTGGTTATTTTGATCCATAGAACATTTTGTATTATGGGCAAGTTAACTAGCTTAATAGTCAATCGGATCTAGTATGTGTTACACCGTTATCGTGTTCCCTGTTTTTTTAATCTTTTTGTCACTGCTCCCCATAAGCATAATTGCTTATCTTGCAGTCTCTTGAGCCGCATGGAGTTCTACTTTGTGTACCAGGTGCTGGAAAAATTTCCATGCGCCAGTTTAAGTTTTTGTGAGGTGTTGAAAATTCAGGCTGTTCAATTCTAAGCTGTTTTAAATTATCGAATAATTTTAATAGTTTATAGGAGGATGTGGATAACCAGCTGAAAAGACCCTTTGTTTTTCTCTCTGGTCTGTTACCTCAAGTTTCTCTTTATGGGTGTTGAAGGAGCAGACCGATATATGGCGCCAGAAGTCTATGAGCACAAGCCATATGACAAAACTGTTGATGTATTTTCATTTGGAATAATAACCTATGAGGTGAGGATTCAAGCCTCCTGCCTCTTGCTAGCTTATACTTATGCTGCACTTATTTATAAAGTTTCTAATGTTATTTGGCAGATTTTTGCTGGTGGACTATCAAATAAATATCAAATGCCACGTCAAGTTATTGAAGATAGGGTGCATAATATAAGGCCATCTTTCTCTGGAACCTCTTGGCATCCAAAGCTAAAACAGTTGAGAAACTTACTACTCGAGATGTGTAGATTTTTAAGTGTGTTTAGTGTTTCTTACGTATGAATATGCAGGTTGCTTCAGGAATGCTGGGATAAAGACCCATTGAAGCGGCCAAAATTTGCAGACATTATTAAACGCTTAGAGGATGTTGAAAAGGAACGAAGTGTCAAATGTTTTTTTAGTGCAATTGGCAATTGCTGTTGAGATGCCATTTCCGGCCCCGAAAATTTGATTATCCCTTTGTCTCTCTCAAGCATAATTTGAATCTTTCATTTAAGCAAGTTCACCCGTTTATCTAAGCCAACTGTATTCTTTCCCAACCCTCGTATATGAACATGCAATTTTTTTTTAACCTTTCGCTACCCCACTTGCTCGTTTTGGTTGAGTATCTAAATTGGTAATACAAGAAATTTATTGCGGTGGCCAAGACTCTCGCCGTGAACATTCCTCCTTCCTTTGGTGGAGTGGGTCAGTAAAGAGGAATATTCTCTTTGGGCCCTCTACTGATCCATATGGTAATAATGGATGTGTGTCAATCTAGGAACATGTGCTAAAAATGGATGTGTGTCAATCTCATTATTTATAACCACCATCGGATTTCCATTATTGAGCTCATTTTTCCTTAGAGACTTAGTCACTAGGTTTTGAGCTCATTTTTCCTTAGAGACAGCCACTAGGTTTTGAGCTCATTTTTCCTTAGAGACTTAGCCATTGGACTTTAGGCTTGGGTGGGTTTTTAGGCCACCATCTGATGGGTACCCTTCTTTTTTTTCTCGTTTTGATTACTTATGTTTTTCATTATTTTTCATTCCTTATGGGTTTTTTTTTGCATCTTCTATTCTTGACCATTGATCTCTGGAATATCCCATGTTTTATGCCAGATCAAAGGCCATTACTTTTTCCATCAAAAATTCGCTTGCCACTTGCAATGGTCCAAACCGGACATATGGTTGGAAGGCCAAAAAAAAACCAAAAATCTGCAAACACAAAAAAGCAATGGCGCGTGGGCACCGAGCCTTCACCAGCCATTCCATGTTCTGGGTCTACTCCGGCTTCAATCTTTGCCTCAAAACACCCAGTTGCTGCTGCAAATGCAAAACTCTGTTGCCGTTAAAAAATCCTCCTGCAATCCGAGGCCCCTCCAATCCTTGCCCCTTCAATCCATGAAGATTTCTTCCGTGGGCATGAAGATTCAGTGGCTCCAGGAACAGAGCTCAGCACGCCCGAATCTGCTCTCCCTCCCTCGAAACCACCACATTATCCCTTTTAGAGTGAAAATACTAAGACTAGTGGGTACTTGAATGTCACCCATTCCGCAGATTTGATGCTCACTATTATCGCCAATTTGAACAATGTGATTGGAAGAGGTAGGTCTGAATTTTTAAACCAATCTTTGTGCCAACTAATATGAGATGTAGCACCAGAATCCATGATGAATTTGATAGAGCGAGGGGCTGCCATTTGTTTACAAAGATAGACATAATCCGGGCTGCAAGGAGCCACATTGGCTACGCTTACTTCTTCAACAATTTGGGCCACATTGGCTGAAGCTTTGTTTGTCTCCAAAGCTTTCAGTTTGTGCTCAAGATCCTTCATCGTCTTCCTACATTCTGTTGCGGTATGATTGCCTTTCTTGCAATAGTCACAAACCTGCTGCTTGAATGCTATGCCTTTGCTATCAGCACCCTTGAAGGCGTTCCTGCTACTGTTATTCTTCTTTTTCTTAGCATTTTTCATTCCCTTTTGCATAGGATTTAGGCTCAGAATGACCTGCAAAGAAAGCATTGTGCTCGTTTTTTATAATCCCAGTATCCTTCCTCATCATAGTCTCCTTCTTGACGGAAGTGATTGCACGATTGAGATCCATGTCGGCAATTTGCATGAGATTGCTGCGCAAAGCATGGAAGGAATTGGGTAAGGATCTAAGAAAGAAGAATAATTGCAATGAAGGAGAGATCTTATTCTCTTCTCCAGAGGCTTCAAACTACCGAAAGGTGTTCTTCATGCAGTCTGCGAATTTGTCAAGACTCTCGATCTCTTCCCAGCGCATATTCACCACTTCAGCATACAAATGCCCAATTTGTGTATGGGTCTTCTTTTCATGCTCTTGGATGAAAGCATTTTATAAATCATGGCTGTTCTCCTTCTGAACCTCATCAAGAAGAGATTCAGCAACAGAAAACCCAATCGTAGCCATAGCCTTGTCATCCCGGCGTTGCCAAGCATCAAGAACAGGTTTACTCTTGCCATCTGATGCAAGCTCGGATGCTGGTTCTTGGCCACTAACAATTCTCCAAACTCCTTCAGCCTTAAGAATGAGAGTCATTCTTCTTTTCCATTGCTGAAAACCTGTGCCACCGAAGATTTGAATCACACGACCGCCAGGGAAGGTAATCTGGTTGTAGCTTGCATCCTTCTCCATTGCTGTGTTGATCTTGAATCAATCTCAGCACACCTAGCGCTCTGATACCATGTCAAGGTTGCATCAAGAAAGGGAGAGAAGGGGATGCACACCAATATCCGAGAGCGCAAGCTCCCAAAACAAAGACAAATTGGAATTGTATTGAACGTAAGTATGAATACAAGATATAAAAAGGGGCAGTAAATAATAACTGCTCCCGTTACCAACCACACCTAATTATGCTGTAACTAATTAAGGCAAGTGGATGCCGTAGCTAATTAAGGCAAGTGGATGGGTAGGTGCTGATGAAGTGCTGATTCAGCACATAGTCAGCACCTATGTGCTGAGTGCTGTCAGTGCTATCAAGCTTCTCGACATTGAGGAGGATATTGGAATTTTTTATGCACTTGTGGATTTTTTTATGCACTTGTGGGATCGTATAATGGATCAAATTTCCCAATAATGGATCAAAGAACGTTATTTTCTTAATCTAGACAACGAATGAGGTGGGTGAAAAAAGTTGATACTTTATCATTACAAGAAATTTATCGCGGCGGCCAAGGCCGCCGCGAACATTTCTTTGGTTCGACACTGTGCAAAAGAAACCACTTGTCTAAGCTACTTGGTGCAAAAGAACAATTAACACAAACTATGTTTGCCTGAGATTCTGCAAATTCTTTCAACCTAAAATCCTTGGTATGGCCGCTATTACGGCATTGGTCTGTGCAATAAGGGCGTAAATACAATCTTGCTTGTGAGTTTTGTTGACGTGCTAGTTGGTTATACCTAAAATAGTACCCAGCTAGTTGGTTATACCATCTATTTGTGGTTGTTGCGACTTGCTTGACAAAACTTACCCCAACATTTTTTAACATCTTTGAGCTTAATAATTTTAGCTACAATTACATCATCTTTTGTAGAATTAGAGTTCAATAATTTTAGCTACAATTTCATCATCTTTTGCAGAATTAGAGCTCTTTTGGGGGTTTAAAGTTTGAAAACCTTAGAAGCATCTAAGTTAGAACTCGTAAGCCAAAACTCTACCTAAGACTCTATTCTTTAAGTGTAACTCTACCTAAGATTATTCTTTAAGTATTAGTATTTACATCTAATGCTACGAAATTTTTTAGGGGTTTAAAGTTTGAAAACCTTAGAAGCATCTAAGTTAGAACCTGTAAGCCAAGACTCTACCTAAGACTATTCTTCAAGTAATAGTAGTTACATCTGATGTTACGAAGCACTATTTAAAGCACTTTGAAAATCATGTTACCATGACTTCTCAAAACGTCAACTTAAAATATACATGCATTACAACAAATTTGGTGCCTTTGTCACCACACAACCTCTTGTAGTACTTGAAAAATCGATGGGCAAATTATAACATTAGGTACTACATGGCGTTATACATTTGCGTAAACATTTCTCTGTTAACATCATAATGAGCTAAGTCATGCCATTCCAATCAACAAATAAAAATCAACAATATTAGAGCCATCGGGCATTGGCAAATCTGTTTTTTGAAAACAAAAATCCGTAGGAAAAATGCCTCACTAGAATGAATAAAGCTCCACTAGTAATTTCTTCAGCCTTGATCTTCAATTCCTAAACAAGAGCGTAATGCACATGTCATGAGTATTTCTTTTATCATACTTTCTCTTGTAAGGAAGCATGCAATACATTAGTTGTTAATTAAATACCAAAAAATGACAATGTTTTCTTCATCTACTAGTCCTTACCATGCAAATGAAGTTCTTCATGCGAGGCTCCAACCATAATTTTAAAACCAACATTCTATTAATCTCCACTAGATCTCGTAGCTTGAAGAACCTTAAAAGCCCATAACCCATAACGTGGTCGCATGTCCAATCGTATGGACTTTTGATAGGGTGCGGGCATGCCCATTTCTCTTAATAGCGATTTTCCTCATGGGCATAAAAATTTATACTAACTCGGGAAGTTAAAAAGCCCTCTAGCAAACGATTATGGGAAAAACACAAAATCATAGTGTCTTTGGCAACCCTAGCAAACAAATATGTACGGATGCTAATATACCAATCACACTACACAAAAAATAATGGCTGACCTTGCATGTATACAAAATCACATTATTATCTATGCTAAGATAGTAGATTCAAAAGGGACAGAATAATGAATTCAAAATATCCGGCGCACACAACACGCATACTTGGAACCATCTTCAATGCTTGCAGATGCTCGCATACTGATGTCTGCATCTACATCCTTCTTCAATAGAGGCATCCTTTTCATCTTGATGCATCTTGTTGAAGTTCGCACAACATATCTTGCTCATACCTCGAGTCACCCGAGGTTATAAGATCATTTCCCTAATCATAACTCTTTCGGCTACACCATATGTAACCTTTTCATTTGAGAATGCGCAATCTTCTCCCTCAAACATTTGGTAACCTAGACATGTTACCTTGATCATATCCGACCACTCACCACATCACTATCGAGCCCGATATATCCTCCTCGGGCTGATTCCTTTCAACCAAGACCCGCTTTTCAAAAGCAAGCCCCGATATTCTCGGACTAAGCATCATCATCTTAGAATTACATGCATTGCTCCCACATGCATCTTTCGTAGGGGCTCTCCAACACATGAGTTAAGAAGCCGGAGGAATTCTCCGGAGAACAATCCGCTTCTTTGGGTTTAACACGTACCGTTGACCTACTATTTGAGATTCACCATCATTTACGGATGGCTTCGTGAGTCCGCAACATTGGAGGGACACTATGAGCGCGCATTGGCGTGGCCATAGCTAGGATTGAGGCGGTGCCATTTGCTCGTCTACGCTCTTCAAAATTGGGCAGCCATAGCTAACGAATTGGAGCTTGTCGAAGCTTGTGCAATCTGGATAACACGATTTTCAACATCCCTAAAGAATGCAAACAAACAATGCAAACAAAATACAGATGGTTCGAAAAAAAGCCGGCATTCTGCTGGGCTCAGAGCAGTGCCCACGAAAAAAAAGCCCGGGACTTAGAGCTGAATTTCTTGCCGCATTGCCCATTTTGCATGTCGCTTAAGCTTACGGACTTCCGTTTTGGGGCTTCTTTTTCGGACTTTGCTTAGCTAGAGTTTTCGAGCCTTGATCGCCCGGGCTTTCCCTCGCAATGATTCAAAGACACCATCCAAATCGCCCGAAGCTCGCCCATGAACGCCTCATTGATCGAAAAGGGCAAGAGATGCTAATGAATAGCTAAAATTGGTCGGATCCAAGAGCGTTAAGACCCTTTTGCTCATCGTTCTCTTCATCAAAGTTGCGCAAGGATGCGCAAAGCTTTGGCGATCCACGATATTCTATCACAAGGGCTCCAATCCATGGAGATGGGAAGGAGCTATAGACCGAACATGGTAAAAGCGGCAAGGCGAGGAATCCTAAACCTAATCGATGCCCCCACGTTATCCCTAGCTAACCCAAACCAGATTACGGCGTCTCCCTGGCAGTTCCGATCCAGTTTATGATGTCTTGTTGCCGCCATAGCTCCTCCTGCTCGCTGCCATGGCCATCGCTTCTATCGGTTGCTAGGCCTCAAGACGAAGAAAAAATACGTGGCAACCAATCATTGCGGCGCAGAAATATTCTGTGCGACAAAAACAGAAAATCAAAATATGAAACTGACTTATATATGTGTAGATTATTATTATCATCATTATTTTGTTTTGGAAAAAGTTGGGTGTTATGTACATGCTCAATCTATTGCAAGACTTATAACGACCTTAGGCCACAATGTGTTCGGGACTCGGCATCAAGTATAGTTCCTTTTTTCCTTTCCACTATGCCATTATGCTGAGGAATGTACCTGCATGTTAGTTGCCTCTTAATGCCATGGTTCTTGTAGTACTTCTTAAATGCCCCTGATAAGAATTCACCTCCTCTCGCTTTCCCGATGGAAGAATGACGTTGGCGCTCCTTCTAGCCGCTTTGGGAGACGGGAGAAACCTGACACTCGATGGATGAGTCCTTGCTAGAGGATGTTCTCAAGAATCTTGGGCTTCCTCGAATCCCAGAAGAGAAGGATGTGACAGTCTCGGCCGTACATAGTTTCCTTAGATTAGCATATAGTAGTCAGAGTAGGATAGGTTTTAGTAGAGCTTTAGTGGGCAGTCACTTTCTCTGTGTTCTGTGTTTTGATAAGGTTGGATCTTTAAGAATCTCACTTTCTCTGTGTTCTGTGTTTTGATAAGGTTGGATCTTTAAGAATCTCGGCCCATAATACTGGATATTTGGCCTTGGGAAACCGATTCCCAAGAAATCTATTTGGTATCAGCGTACCTGTGATGTTCCCCTAGAATATATGATATAAATACGTATATCCTAGGCCCACATCACTATACAAATCTACATTAGTAGGCTTGTATGCACAAGTGGGGGCATGGCCAAGTTATCTACATAACTTGGCCAACCTTAGGAGGTGACCCATTTCCACATGGCTTCACTCCACATAAGTGCCAATTCATTGTGATTAGCTCATGGTGATTCTCTCAATCGAATCACCGGATTCTCTTCCAAAACTCCAAAGATTTGCTTGAGCAAATCATGTTGGCGCCCTAGTTAAAACCAAGGAGCCAATAAAATGTGTGGCGTTGCAATGCCTCTGCTATTAAGCTGTGTTTTCAGCATTGGGCAAATATGACTCCATGTGAATTGCCCATTGAAAGAAGCCTCGTGCTTAGGTACCTTTGTCTTCCAATAAATACTAGACAAATAAATACTAGGAACTATTTTCATATATGTCCAATAAGCTGAAGTAGCATGAATTTCATCAATAGGAGTTCGATCAACTCCGAAGTTAGTGTTTTTCCGGTCCTGCTAACCAAGCAAGTGCATTATGAAAGCGTTTGACGTTTGGTTCATTTTCAAGATCCTCTAAGCGCTTAATAATGTCTGCAAATTTGGGCCGCTTGAGCGGGTCCTTATCCCAGCATTCCTGAAGCAACCTGCATATTTCATATATAAGAAATAATGGATACATTTAAAAACCTGAATATCTAGTAAAAATCTCTCAACTGTTTTAGCCTTGGATGCCAAGAGGTTCCAGAGAAAGGGGGTCTTATATCATTCGCCCTATCTTCAACAATTTGACGTGGCATTTGATATTTATTCGGCGACCCACCAGCAAAGATCTGCCAAAATGACATTAAAAAACCTTATAAGTCCGGCATCTAGCAAGAAGCTGAGTGCTTGAATTCTCACCTCATAGGCTATTATTCCAAAAGAAAATACGTCAACACTTTTGTCGTATGGTTTGTGCTTGAAGACTTCTGGCGCCATATATTGGTCTGCTCCTTCAACGCACATATAAATGGAAAACTTGAGATAAAAAAAAGCCAGAAGAAAACTAAGCCAGAAAACAAAGGGTTTTCAGCTTGTTATCATCTGCCCATAAAATATTAAATTTATTATTCTGGCCACTTAAACATTCCTAAATATGTTTGGGCTCAAATTACCTTACGGACAGAATTTTCCACTCCTTACGAAAAAAGTGAACATAACACATTTAGAAACTTCTCTAGCACCTGAAACAAAACTAGGACTCTATGGAATTTAGGAGATTTATTGGAAGCTCCACCCCAAATTCCTTTTTAGAAGTAATAAAGGATTCTTATATGTCCTTTGTCTTCCTAAAATATATGGCCGCCTATTAACTTCAGGTTTCACAGATTCAGCTGCATCGCTTTAAATTAAACACTAACTAGCATGACCGAGTATTAGGTGAGATAACTTGGCTATAATAAATTGTCATGAAAGTAGAACTGTTCTACATAGCATAACTGTTGTATGAAAGTAGGGTCTGGTACCATATGTTATCTATCTAGTGCTAAGCATGTTCGGGTAGCATCTTACAAGAACCAGTTTCGCCTGTCATCTCATAAGCACCTGCTGGGACTGTTAACAGTTTGCTAAGCCCAAAATCAGCCACCTTCAAGTGCCCAGCTTCATCTAGTAAAATATTTCTGCAATGAAATGTATTAAAAGAAGTTCCACAGCGATTTATCAAACATAGTAGAGATTACCTTGGTTTCAAGTCACGATGCACGATTGGCTTGGGTTTGTACTCGTGAAGATAATTCATTCCCCTGAAATGCTAACTTTTATTACCACTATATGATAGGATCTAGAAGAAGATAATACATAGCCCCTAATGACAACAAGGGAAATGATTCTAATGTTAGTTCAAAAGATACTAGAAGATGAGTCATCTGTGAATATTTGGAAATATGAAATCACGACTCTCACAGTAAGGAATGAACGATGTCCGTAAATAGACGCTCAGGCTGGATGACAACAGTTTAATTCTTTGCATAAGTTTGGGGGGGTCAAATGCACAAACCATACAAAGTACTGACCTTGATGTTTCTACATTTATGCAATGGTCCACTAAAGAAGTTAAAGTAAGGATCAGGCACACATTCATGAGAACTTTGCAAAATAACTTTCAATAATTCCATCCTAACAAGTCCAATGGAGGGAAAGTCAGCTAAAAGTGAAAATACCTCGCAATGTCCAGGGCAAAACGTATAGCCTGTCTTGTGTCCATTTTACCCTTCTTAGTTATGAGTGTATCCAGGTCACCCTGCTTTGTACAAATTATACATAGCTTTCAAAATTATAATGGCCGTAAAGCATAATTTTTAAAGTGAAAAAAACGCTGAAGACCTAAGGCATCTACTTTAAAAAGAAGTTTTAAGTTCCTCACTAAGATGCCAGGGCTTATTCCGTAGCTTACCCAAAAACAGGTGTCCTAAATCCTTCAAGATGAGAGATACATGAGATACATATCGTTAGGAAATCTATATGGAGATTCCTTGAGGATGTTTACCCTGGGGAGAAACTCAGTAACAATCACCAGCTGAGAACCTTTTGTGACTGCGCCTAGAAACTGAACAATATTGGGATGATGTAACCTTTGAAGGATATGAAGTTCGCCAATGAACTCCTTCCTGTTAAATAAGAATAACTACTCAGAATTGATAGAAGACGCACAAGCGACACTATAATGCACAGCACCTGACTTGCTTATCCAATGCTAGAGAACTTAAAATAGTCTTTGCTGCAACCTTTGTGCCTCTCCATTTCACCACCCGCACTTCGCCAAACGCACCCTGGATGAAAGAAGCACAGACAGATGCTAGTATCAGGGGATATATAAGTGTAAAATACTATTCTAAGATCAAAGTCATCTAGCTTACACTGCCAATAGGAGGAGTATCAAGCCCTTCCAACTCTGTGATGTCAATTTCATACTCCGGTGGCAAAGATTCCTGATATCAAAAATCTATGTCAAGATTAATATGAATTTGCTGCACTAGAAGTTCTACACACAAAAGCAAATGCTTTCAATTGCCTGCACTTATGATTTTTCAAAAAGATTGAGAAACCAACTTTGTGCAGCAACTGACAGATGAGATGAATCATTCACATGATAGGCAATGTATGCAAACAAGTTTTAATCCTTGGTAGAATTGTCAGCTGACACCCCATGCTGGCATCTCATTTAAGAACTGTTCACTAATATGAACGGTTCCAATTTTGCCATATAGCAGGTAGCATGGATCCATTTATATATCATGCCTTTAGTTATGTGCATAGGAAGGGAAGTGTCCAATGATGGTCTTATCTACAGTTTCTTTTCTTTTTTGCATAGGTGCAATGAGAGCAGTCAATTAATTTTCGCCATTGGTTTGAACACTCTAAAAAGACAAAAGGCTTCGCTTGAAATCCAGGCTATAAAACATTATTAAACCCAGAAGGAAACAGCAACAATGTTTGCCCTGCATCAGTACATTGACATCCAATTCATCATTCTTGGCCGAGATAAAAATTTTGTATAACTTGATAAGATGGGCGTATTTTCCACTCTCCAGAAAGCAGTAAATGATGATACATGCTTACATCCTTCCTTGGAAGAGTTATAGCAACTTACAAATTCAGTTCCACCTTCGGCCTCAAGGATGCTAACAACTTCATTATGGTTAAAACGCCTTGCATCTGACAGTGGCTACAGAATTCAACAAGGATATAAGTTAATTAGAGGCTGCTTGATTAGAGACACTACTTGAAAATGAAATTTGGAAAAACTAACCGTATATCCCCAGCGATCCCTTGGATTAATCTCGGTTTTGTACTGTAAAAGCACGTTCACACAGTCAACATGACCTTCACTAGCTGCCAAGTGAAGCGCCGTCCTACCATCATAATCAGCCACATTCACAGACACCCCTTCCTCAAGAAAACGTTTCAACTCATTTGCATCTCCTCGGCTTGCACAGTAAAGCAATTTAACTGTATTATCCTCCATATCGTCGGATCATCACTTCTCATGCATCAATCTCTTCTCGTTAGAAACCTGTATATTGGAAGCTCGCGTTTTAGGACCTTGCGTTGCTCAAATTAGACTGCCTCCAGGTGGGAAATGGATGGATCTGTAAGCTAAGGCCCTTGGTATCACAGGTAATCAAGCTTCAGACTTGAGATCTTCCATGCTTAAGACTTATTGCTCGAAATGCATTCATCTTCACTGCCTGATGATCCTAAAACCTAGGAAAAGAACTCTACGCTCAATGAAGAGGCAGAAAAGAATAGCTCAATCAAAAAGCAGAAAAGAATAGAGATATTTCTGGAAACACTGAGATTTAGCGACCTTACGAGGACATTGGCCATGTAATATGTGCTAGATAAGTAGCTGCATTCTCGCTGCAATGTCGGAACTAGGACAAGAAGCCTGGAATAATTTACAATCCCGCGCGTTTCAGGAAACGTGCAATTGGCCGTCAAATACAATGGTAGCAGTAAATATCCCATCGAAAAAATACTAAAACCGCACGTTGAGATTTACCAAGCATTTTTTTTATAACAAAGTGGAGAGCATGTTGTGCATAGCGTTGAAACTATGAATAATCCTTTTGTCAAAGTTAGCCCCCCTTCCCCAAAGGAAAAAAAACAATTATAGCTCAAAATCATATTGTAGCACTATTCTGGTTAAAATTCCATCATCACCATCATCAATTATGGACTTGGCGGGTCCGTAAATTTCTTAAATTGATTAAAAAAAAGGTAGGGACACCCTTTGCAGTAGCCAAAGGCTTAAACTCGAGCATAAATACATATGAACATAACATCAATTAATTGACAAGACGTATCTCTAACATGGACAGTTTGCAAGAGACTCATACATTAATGCATACAAAAGAGGAATCTCAATGTAAGCATAGAGAACTTTGATGACCTATGTGCTTAGACTAAGGCTAACTTAGACTAAGACATAGAGAACTTTGATGACCTATGTGCTTAGACTAGACTAAGACTAAGGCTTTTTTTTTTTTTTTTGGGGGCAAAGTAGCAGTTCCCCGATCTCCTTGGCTGCTCGCGAGAATCGAGGAGTCCATCACCATATGGTCCTTTTAGTAGGTAGGAGGATAGCAAGACCTCTAATCTCAACAAGAAAACATTTTTTTTAATCTAGTGGAAACCCTACTGGAAAATCTTTGTTTTTGGCGAGCATATTATTTTAGTCCTTTTTTATTTCCATCCTCGGATCTTGGCAAACTTTGCATTTCTGGCTTTCATTTTTCCTTTCGCATTTTGTCTCTGGATTTCTGACCCAAGGGTTTTGGCGCCATTAGTGCTTAACATCAGATTTTTATGGAGGCTATAATAGGAATTCAACCACTAGATTAGTTTTACTAGATATCATTGTATTCTGGTGTCTACGTCCTCTGAGGAAAAGCGGATATATAAGCAGAGGCCGTATACAACATACAGATGGCATAACCAGGTACAGATGGATGCAGATCCGGATTTACAAATGTGGTCTTGATAAACAAATTTAGGGATTGATACAGTTTCATATTTTTTCTGATAAGCCAAATGCATGTGGTGCTTATGCTTTACATAACCATACGACTTGTTATTGTAGCCAAAATGTATTATTAAAAGGCTCCAGATTCATACCGAAGTTCTGTTGTTATCTGGCTCTGCCGAAAGTGTTGCTATTTATGCTTCTGTATTTTGCTATTCTGCATGGTGGCTAGGCTATTTACTTCTCAGACATTGAAACTGGATTGTGACTTCTACAGATCTACAAGCAAGAAGACATTTCTGTCTTTTGAGGATACAAGGCTCAAAAGTGTCAGTCCTAGTTGATTTCTATCCGATATGGTATTGGCATAATTAGGTCAGCAATTTTCTAGGTTTCCTGTACTAGCGCCATGTGCATGGACCCTTTGGAGGCCATAGAATATGAGAGAGAAGGAGATATTACGCTGTCAGAAATCTCTATGCAAGAGCATAATAGACATTCAAGAGACGAAATTAAGAATAACATGGGAGAGTTTTTACTGGAGCTGGGAACCGTTGGTGGACTAAAGATCCAAAATGGGCTTACAAAATTTCCAAATTCCTATGGACATACATGTTGGACTCCCCAATGAGAAAGCACGGTAGAATATCTATTGAAGCCTAAGACGACACATATTAAGACGTTTGAGGTGAGTACTAAGATGCCAGAGTTCGACCATGCATTTTTAGCATTTGATATCGAAGGAAAAGTGCAAAAGACAAATTGGAAGCAAGAATTTATTCCAAAATTGCATTTAGACTATGATAAGAGTAATGATTATAAAAAGGTATTGCAGCAGACACTTCATCAGGTAGATTGGACAGGGTTATTGCAAGAAGATTCGAAGCTGCTGACATCATCTATGATAAGGGCAGCAGAAATTGTGTTTGGGAAGACAAAGAAACGTTTACCTGGTAGATCTTGTAATGGTTGCCAAAAAGCTAGAGACAACCTTCCAATGGGATGCCGAGTAAAGCCACGATGGTACAAAATGTTGATTCGAAAAAAGAAGGGGCTCTTCTTTGCACAAAGGCAAGGTAAGCTTGAATCCCTGTTTCTTTTAAAACCAAAAACTTTTTGGAATAAACTGTTGGAGAAAACGCAGCAAACAAGACTAGAAATAGATGAATTGTTGACCATGGTAGAATCACTATATTTCAAGGCAGATGCTGAATCCATGCCCCAACTTCCAGTTATGGAAGATATTTTCTCAATTGATGAAGTTCAAAGTAAACTAACAGAAATGAATAATGGTAAAGCAACAGATATAACAGGAATGACAATCGAGTTGGTAAAATGGGGAGGAGAGGAACTGATTGGCATGTTAACTAAACAGTTAAATCTGGCAGTGAGACAAGGGTTGCCTAAGGCATGGACAGAATGCAAAGTGGTACCTATTCATGAATCAGGAAACATGCTGGATGTCGGAAACTACAGGACGATTATGATTGGAAGCACTTTTGCAAAACTGTTAGGCGGACTGCTAGAATGCAAACTAAGTAATTGGGCTGAGGAAAATGATAAGCACGCTCTTTGTCAAGCTGGTTTCTGTAAGAATCATAGCACCCTTGACCATGCATTGACCCTCAGAGTTTTGATAGAAAAGGCTAGGGATCCAAAAAAGAGTTTCTATCTAGCTTTCATTGATTTTTCCAAGGTCTTTGATACGATACCTCGGAAAGGATTGGCGGATAGGATGGAAAACATGGGAGTTCCAGATCAAATCAGGGGACTATATACAGAAGTTACAGCCAAAGTCTCGGTAGACTCATTGCGATAAATTTCCTATATTACAAACACAGGTCATTGCTCGTGTGGTGTTCCTTCACCGGTGCACATTATTAGGGCAAGCCGCCATGGCGACAACCACCATATTGTCACATTGACAGTCATGGATGCGCAAGTGCAAGCAGCTATATTGCGCGAGGGCAAGCAATTGAATGGCACGTCGACCGAGACCTGACTCAGACCTGACTCTAGCATGGTAGGAGTCCCACAGGCATGAGCTGAGCAAGATTAAGAGCATCCGCTGCCAAGGGGGAGTTGCAGGTCTTATGCAGGGGCAAGATTCAAATCTTCCAGCCACCAAACACTGCCGCAAACCCTCATGATGCTTCCAACGAAGCCCCTTTTGTTCCTGATCAGGCTCTTGCTCCGACTCCACGCCATGCCCCGTCCACCCGCTCTAGTTTGCTCCCTGCTCCAACTGTCTCGCCTGCCAATGTCCGTGCTCTGCATGCTAGTTTCGCTGCTCTTGCCTCTCGTCCTGCTGCCGCAACTGAATCTGCATTTGTAGCCATCCAACAAATAGAGATTATGCCTCCGCGTGGTCTCCTGGAATTGTTGGGGTTTTTCCATAGCAGAAGTTGCTATGGATATGATGTCATCTTTTTCATGGAGACATGGGAGCATATAGGGCACAAGCTGCCCGAGTTGTCGGGCTACCAACATTATTCAGTCTTCAATAGCTGCACAAGAAAGCGAGGACCGGGGGGGAGGGGGAGTGTGTGCCTGCTTCTACTGGACAGCCTTGACGCAGTCAATCTCCATGTGCAAGACATACAAGCACAATTGCTACCTTTGGGTGGGTGTGCAGGCATAAGCATGCTACAGAGGTCCACTTTTGGAACCTGCCAAAGTATCTACACTGGTTACTTCAAAAATGGGTATTGTTTTCTTGTTCTTTCCATCAAACTAATTTAAGTTCAAAATAAAAATCAAACGCATGTTAATATTCAAGGTCAACTATTGAAGGTGAAAATGAATGAATCCAATTTAACACTTATTAGTTATTGAGGCATCATGTAAGTACCTAGTACCTTGTGTTGGGTACTTTTAGATAGTTTTATGGTTCCTAAATATTACTTTTTCAGGTACACTATATTTATGCCCTGCAGAACTATAGTGGCAACCTTCTCTTCCTAGTGCCCTGCTATCTCCCATATGCGAAGAGCAACTCCTATCACACCCATTTAGATGTGAATAGGCTGGACCCCTACGTCGATCTATATGATGATATGCAATAGCACAAGCAGTTGGGTAGTGTCATGCTCCTCGGAGACTTCAACGCATGCACGGAGGTGGAACAACCAATAAAAACCCTTGACTAAAGATGTATTGCAGTTGCACTTGCAGAAGGGGCTTGGTCGGATGACAGTCAGGTCATGCGCTATGACAGGCAGTTGCTTTTCCTCTGCTGTATATTTGACTTGGTAATTTGCAATGGACTGACACAGTAGCTGGCCTTCCACAGGTGCACTTGCAGGGAGGAGAACCAAGGGGATGGATCCAGTGTGGTGGACTATGTGTTGGTGGCCGAGCAAGACATGCATGTGATTAAACTCCTCAGGGCAGCACAGACAATAGGGATGAAGAGGTTGACTCAAACCACTTGCCACTTTACCTGCAGCTGGGCTGACAGGCCATTCAAACACCTTGTGTGGCAGTTCCTTGCACGCTTCAGCTGCGATTGGATTATGAACATGCAGATGCTTAATCCCGGATGCTTACAGATGACCCAACAAGAGTTCTGCAGTATCCCATACTAGAGCAACAGACGGCCCAATTGATTGGCGTGCTTGGGATGACTCCCAAAAGTTGCTTTGCGAGAAGCCGCTCTTGACGGACCTCGAGGACCATAGCCTTCCTACATAACCAGTGGTTTGCCACTGAGTGCAAGGAACTCAAATGCTGGCTCCACTAGATCACAGATCCTGCTCTATGCCTTCATACGGCCCAGACAGTACTGCACCTTTCTCAAGGCTAAGAAAGCCAGGTACATTGCGGAAGGGGGATGTTCTACCTCCTGGTTTATCATACCAGGATCTTCTAACAAAGGGTGCTTAGAAAGCCAGTACAACATGTACCCCCGAGCAGTGGGGCAATACTTGCAGCAACACTACGATCCTTAGGGAGCACGAGCAGCAATACCCCCGCAGGAAGGACCGGCCACAGAGGTTGACCAGGGCTTATAGTGTCTAGCCAATGAAAAAGCGGCAAACTTGAATAGTATGCAGGCAAAGTCACTCAAGTGGGCAGGGCCACCATAGTCCCAGTTCTAACTGCCTTGTTCAACAGAGTGTTACAGGTAAGATTAGTACAGTTATTCCCATCTACAAGACAAGTGACTCGCACTGCCTAGCCAATTACTGAAAAATCATGATCAGTTCGGTGTTTGCAAAGCTGTTGACAGGGGTTTTAGAGCAGCAGTTGATGAATTGGGCAGAGGCGGTAGAAAACGGGCTCTCACAAGTAGGATTCAGGCCCTAACACTCAATGTTAACCACATCTTCAAGTTGCAGACTTTGATTGAAGAGATATGTCAAATTGCAGTTAGGAACCACATATTCTTGGACAAGATGCAAGGTTGAAGGGTTGTCTGATATTTTCCAATGGAAAGGAGAGGTTGCAAGGGGGCTTCCTCGATGGAGCCATGCTCAAAAAGATGTGCTTTTGTATCTAGTCCATCTTGCAAATGTTTGTGATATGAATTTAGGACACGCTGCCTTGAGGAAGCTGAGAAAAAATAACCTCAACTATCCGTGGAACAATGTGAATGTTCTTCCAAGAAATATACTAAATATACGAATGGAATGGATGCTCCTGCTTTTGTTCTGCAAAGAAAACCTGAGAATTGGAAACAGAGAAGTAATTCTATGGCTTTTTACAAACATGATTTATTCATGAGAAAAGAAGGAGCATTCAAGCAAAAGTAGGCATCTCCAGTTCAGGACTCTGAACATAAAGCTCAATGGTTTATAATATATCTTTGGACTTCTCTTAAGGCCAATTGGGTACAAGACGGATATGAGTTTTGGGCATCAAATTGACCATTTTCTGCCATAAAAAGTAGCACTCTAATGCTCGAACAACTAATATCAGCTCTACCATGGACACCAAGAGCAGCATCAATGGCGGCAACAGTAGCATGATCATAATTGTCACCAGGTGTAGAGTCATGATGATAATCTTACTCAGATAATGTCAAAGGTGGAATATGTTGCACCTGGTAGATCATATCAATACTACTCCTATCCTGCCTTATTTCCAAGACATTCAGTCGCCTGAGTAGAGCAATCATTAACTAAGCATGAGGCAATCTTGCATGCACACCATCTACCAGCAGACCTAACCCCTATTCTTGCCTCTAACATCCTAACATACGAAATTTCTCTCATTCACTATCCAGAAATCTGAACTGGATCTGAACCTTCTGGCTACATAACCTTCACACATCCTAACAAAAACTACTTGCAACACTGCACTATGCTCTTATCTGGCAAACTATCAAGCACATACGCATTGTAGCATGCCAAAGCTTAAAAACAGAGTATCTGGTTTGAACACACAACATGTAACAATATGATTCAAAGAATTGAATATTTGACATACTTCTGTAGCCATCAAAACCTATGTTTTTCCAAAACTGATCTGGATCAGAAAAATCAATCTGTCTCCCAAAATCGATCTGGATTTGCAAATATTTTTATGTCAGGAGCAAATAAGCACCTTTGGATCTGTGTCACCATGTAGCCGAAGATGTATTAATGCACCCTGATTTCATGCTTTTTGCCAAAGGAGCATAAATTGTTTATCCACATCTCTGATAGCCTTAAATCGATAGTTAAAGCAAAAAAGCAGATGAAATAGGAGCATATCGGAACTTTTGCTATGGTATTCAAAGTGAAGGGTGGAACCAGCTCTATTTTCATAGCACCAAATCACCATAGTATACATTTTGCTACCTCACCCAGGGAAATGCAAATCGATTAGTTTAAGACTAAAAGCAACTGTATTAAATTTTGCTTCTGCTTCCATAACAGACTAGAATTTTCTTTAATTTCCATGGCCGTAAATGTAATCCAAAGGCTAAAACATCATCCACTTGGTAAAAAAACCACATGGCTGCAACGTGGATAGCCTCATAATGCACCGAATCCTGGACTCCCGTTTGTGCAAAAGTGTTAAAAAAAGAAATACATCCTATTTTTATGGACAACATTATCTTGTGATTTAAGGCTGGTTTAAACACGACCACCTCCAATATTCACACTGATTATGTCCAATATTTATACGGATTGGGCAACATATTACAGTTTGTAATCTAGACCTAAAATCTGGCAAAACAAAATGTCCAATCCTTGGTCTTCATGTGCATTTATATGGTTTTGGGGGAGTCGTAGCCATTTTTCTTGTAAAGCCTCTATTATCTTCTGCAATTGTGAAGTGGGGAAGGTATTACATATGTTTTTGCATGGTTTGAGGCTTGGTTCGGGAAATTTTTTAAGCATAAAATTCAAATTTCTTGCCGGATCCAGCCCAGCCTATCACCTCCATGCTCCCACTCAATTCCTGCCGGAAGTAACCAGAGAAATCACTATTTTTAGCAGGAAATTTCCCTGCTATCTCAAAACTGTAGTGTGAATTTTCAGATTTACACGGTAGCTTACAAGGATTCTGGGGAATTTCCCGAATCAAGGTTTGGGGGAGTATTCGTATGCCAAAATGGTATTTTGCTGATGTCAATAAATGGGTTTTGAGTTTCCGAATGTGTTTCCATTTTTTCCTTCTTACAACTCTTTCTTTCCGTGGAAACTAGAGTTCCTGGCATTTCTGTACGTGAGGGCACGACGGCATGATCTTCTTCCGGCGAAGTTCATGCCCGACTGTCTGGCCATGGCAGCCTTCCTTCCGGCAAAATGATGGCTGACTGCGTGCCCATGGCGGATTTGTTTTGGCAGGAACATTTTCTGGCGGATTTCTTCTGGCAGGAACATTTTCTTCTGTGCTAATATAGCAAGCTCTTCTTGCATCTTCCGGCACGTAGCAAGCATTGAGGACGCGTAGCAGGGCCACAAAGTCATGTTCTTTGCGATTGTTTTTTGCAAAGTGACGATTTTAGAATTTGCAAGAGGAGTTCATGGCAAGACTTGAAGAGTGTGAGCAGGGTCACATAAGAAACCCCACAATTTTTTTCATCGTTTCATGGACAGCTTCATGTGAGTCTTCCTTAGTCTAACACAATAGTAGGTTTTATTTTGTTCATGTGAGAATCTCTTCATGGCAAGGCATTGGTACTGCCATCTCTTGGCAGAGGGCTCAAATCCCCAATTGTTTTGCTGAATCTACAGTATGTTGGCGCTTTCTTATGACTGCATGGAAAGAGTATGTGTGGATGGGCATGTGTTTCGTACTACCTTGCTCTAGCATCCGGCAGGGCAAATTATGATGTTTGTATATGAATGATGTTGTTTGTTGTAATTCAATTATGTCCAGGCGATATATGTTTGTTGACTCATGATTGAGGGGTAGTGTTATTCATGTTTGTATCTACCGTATCGTGTACATTGACTCCTATTGTGGTTTTGACAACCATATGCTGAGGTGTAAAATGGGGTTTGACCCCATCTTGTTTTTGCACGGACGGCCAGGGTTGTGAGATTTGAGATATTCTGTAGTATATTCCATGGATCAAGGGTTCGTATGAGACGAGTATTAGGATGAGAGTATTTTCTAGTAAGAGAGAGAGAGAGAGAGATGTATTTTTTACTGGTATATCATTAAATAAAAGGGCACCGTTATATACTTCAGGATGAAGGCGGCTAAAACCCTAGCTTTTACCAAGGACAGCTAAGATGTAGACACGGCAAGATATTCCAAGAATGATGCCAATCTAACGGTTTATCTTTAGTAGCCCAAGATAAGAGATGAAGGGCGCCCTGCATTAGAACGTTCTAGATGGCCGGATGCTTAAAAGCAGAGGCACTGAGGTTTTGGGGTTTAGCAGGAAGAGGGAGGACTATGGCCGCAGCTCCGTCAGCTGTTTGCGTAGCTCCAGCTGCTAAAGTTGCTGGATTTTTTGGCCTCGGGACGTCCTTCGCTCGTTCTATTGGACTTAGAAATCAAGTTCCTGCAAATGGGCGATTTTTTGTCACTTCAATGCGCCGTGACTACGCCTACAGAGATAGGGATCATGAATATGGCTCCGGTCGGCGTAAGCAGGAGTTTAATGTGAGGTCTGAAAAGTTTGGAATTAAAATCGAAAGAAATGTGATTGCGGAGCGCCTTCATGAATACAGGCTTTCTTCTTTTAAGAACAAGTATGTTGCTTATATCTATATATTTCTAGGTTAGGCATGGACGTTGTTTGGGGTCTTGAAGTATTGTTTACATTTCTTCTTAGAGATAATGTCTCGAGTCCATGTCTTAAGTATGTTTAGTTCAGATAGGAATAACTGATTCTGTTCCAAATTGCATGTTCTCTTTGTTTTTGTAACAAATCATTTTTTGGCTTGTAGATAGCTGCTTTCAATGGAGCTGTTCTCTATCATCTTAGGAAGTCCAAATTCCTGCAATGCAATACAGTGCTTTGAGATTGTTATTTTTCTGCTTATTTGCTTGAGTTTTATGTGGTGACGAATTTGAATGCAGGTGGACATGCAAGCCAAGCAAATTTCCTTGGAAATACGACTCCAATGAGATCATGTATCTGTTGAAAGGCAAAGTAAACATATACCCCGATGGTGAAAATGATTATGTTCAGATCATTGCAGGCGATATAGTGATTATGCCTCAGGGAATGAGTTGCACTTGGGATGTTTTGGATGATGTAGAGAAGATGTACAAGCTTTATATTTAGATAAAACAAATGCAGTAGATGCAGCTTTTTCTGCAAAGGATATTCATCAAGCATGGCGTCTGAAAAAATGAGATGGGAATTCCCTTAACTTCAGGTTTGAAAACTATGCACTTATTGGGTAATGCTCATGTATTGGCAGCAGAAGCACGCCATTACTACAGAGCATTTAGTTGCCGCAAATGGGTTTGTACTTCTTAGAAACCTGTTCTTAGGCCTTAACTTAGTAGCACTGCTTTTGATAATATACGTTTTCTTCCTTGTTATAAGATTGTTTTACGATGATGAGATTGATTATTGTTAATACTTTCTTACCATTGCCCAAGTTTGAGGGATCAGGAATTTTGTAGCAAGTTGATGGATTTAGATGATACTAGTAAATGAGTGCCCGATGTTGCTGCTATGTTGCTGCTAGGGGCTTGTGCTTTTACTTGGCATTTAACGACCATAGAATGGACCTGAGCATGAGTGCCCAGCGTTACCGCGCGCATAAGCTGCGCATAAGCTACTCTTTATGACTTATCCTAGAAATTATGTTTGATTTTGGCAACATCATTGTCCTATGCCCTATGCGTTAGTCTAAGTTCGTTAATTCATTATATAAAGAGAACCAAAGCGTTGTGAGTTTCTAAGAATGTTAGATTAGAATCTTAATGGCATTAGGGGTGATTTACATGTGCCTTCTTGAGCCATCACCATTGTGTAAAATGGTCTAACGGGGCAAAACAGGCCTAGGCATGTAAACCGTCTCTTAGCATTCTAAGATTAACATTGCCAAAGGCGTTGTGCAAATTGCTCATTGTTTATACAAATTCTATTTCAAGGTGCTATCTAACATAAGCTTCTAATATACAATAAACGGAGATCAAAGTTGTATGGTTGCCCCCAAACAATTGTGATTGAAATCTTCTAGACTAAGCCTTGTAGCAGGAGTGGTGGGTGAACCACGTATGTGTATACCCTCCCAGTCTATGTCTGGCATTAGAGGACCTCTTACCATGGAGTCACAGAGTTGACATAGCATGCTAGGAGAACTATGCCCAGTGTTACAGGGCACAATAACATAGAAACAGAGATTACATGAACATGTCAGAGCAACCTAGGCCACCGAACCTGACAACCATACAAGAAAGCCATGGAACCTTTTAATTCTATAAGAATGGCCTTCCTTTTCCAAATTCGACCTGATTTAGACCACTTTACATGGATTTGCCTTATACTTTGCCATGCCATACGATTGCAAATTAAGATTCCATCCATTTGCACATAATCTTATCCTGCATACCCGGCTAGTAGATCAAAACGACCACATGTATAATCCCTTGAAAAGTCAAGAGAAGCTCACCTCCACGTATCCAACCTCTAATAAACCTTTAAACATGCAAATTCAAGCTTATATTCAGATAATAGACATGCAAATCTAGCCATGGCAACATCTAAAACCTCAGTTCAATCCATCAAAATCCCACCTTAAGAAGACAATCAGTAGGGGGTCCTTTTCTTAGGGTTTTGGGCACTTGCCTAAGTAAGTTTTATTTGGAAGGGGTTGAAATTGGCTTCTTAAAAATCCATATACGGGGTTTTTTTTGTCAACCTTTGAACGCAGATGGTATGAGTTTAAGTGACTGTTGAAACAACTTAAAACTGAAGTTTCAGCTATGGGTGCCCATTTCCAAGCCATCATTATCTATTTTCTGCTGCATATTGATTAGAGTGTTGCATCAGAAATTCCATCTAGCAGTTCCTCTTCTAATGCCCCTCGCCAAACAAATTTGACACCACATGTAATCAGCGCACTGCAAGTATCCCTTTGGATCATCATCCAACTCCACAGTATGTCCCACCATCTCCTCCATAGAACCCAATTCCTCAGTCTCAGCCTACTCCAATTGAGGTTGTGTAACTGTCATAAAGTATAGCAGAGCATGAAGGTAATCGTCCCACGACTTTCCATACAGTCCCACCCAAGTGGATGATTGAGTGGGCCTTGCTAGAACAGCAGGTCCCACCTAAACATCCACTCCGGCCCCTCTTTGTCACAGTATCAACAAGATGTTTGGGACGCAATCTTCGATTCTGAGGACTCTAACACAAGTTTATGGCTGTTGTTCAACAACAACTAAATTCTCAGGATACACTTTAGTGTGAGCAACAACAACTTCATGTTGCCCATTCTGATCTTCAATCAAGTTTTGAGACTGTTCACGCTAAGTAGGGTATTAAAGAGCGGCTAAAATATGCCAAATGGCGATTTTTAGACCTTTAGTCAAATTTCATGGCTTAAGTTAGTAAAGGTCATTTTCCAAGAAAAAACAAAATTTAGCCATTCAAAAGGGGGGGGCATTCGGATGCCTAGAGTTTAATCGGGGTTGTTTGTTGTATGGCGTGCTAAATCACTTTCACTAAAGCTGATAAAGTGCACCTTGATCAATTCCAATAGCCATGCCGAATCTATTCAGGGACCTCTTTCATTTAGGAATCGCCATTAGCTACCTCAATCATTCTTTGACAGATATTGAATTTGAATCTATAAATTGTTTGAGTTAAATGTTATGAAGAATGTTATATGATGAGCATTTTAAGCTTTAAGTAATAGTGACTTTTTCTTGCAATTGTTGATCCTAAAGGGCTTCACGAAACAAATTAGCCATTGGGATGCATTTGACCCCAACTTAAATATGTGTCTTTCTTCAAATGATATTGTTCGTTCCTTATGTAATGTACTTTGAACAACTTTGTTGTCATTTTGTAAAAGAAGCATATTGAATCAATTGTCATTCATGTACTAATGAGTGCTCAAAGTTTGAAGTTAAATAGTTGCACTTTAGCTGGGAACCAAGAAAAATTCGCCAACATCAGAATTTCATGTCATATAACTTTTACATTTTAGCCAAGTGGCAAGATATTTAAAGGAATTATCAAATTTCGGCAAGAAAAAAATCTATGAACTTTTATTTTCCATAGGTTTAGCCAACCTTAGTTTGAATAGAAAAACATTTAGGGCCCTTAAAATTTACTCTAACGCTAAGAGAGCAGCTTCGATAAGAAACAAAAGTAAAGGCTACTTTGCAAAATCAATATGCTAGCCTACAGTCTGATGTTGAATGCTTTACGGCAATATGGCTAAATTACTGAGTAAGGCCAATGAGGACATTCATGCCCTCAAGCACGAGCTCAGTGCTTAGACACACACCCGTAGCGTGCATCAAATATGCATAACGCATTTGGAAGCTATGCAGGTAAAAGTCCACGCTAGGGTCACGACCCTTGAGGCCCAGCTTCAGGATGCTGCCACCTAGAATATCAATTGGAATGCAAAAATGCCCACGATAAAGATGCAAGCTGCCACATTTGGTGCATTTATCATTTATCATTTATCATTGCCTAGAGTTGCAATACATTCACATGCCATCTTATTGTTCTCTTAATAGGTCTCTCTTTTCTGGTTGGGCAATTTTAGACCCATGTTACACCACATTCCACTTAAGTATTTGCCTCCAAAGCGTGCTCGAGGAAAGCAACAAGTTGCAACTACATCTAGAAATTCTGAGAACTTCCAACCATTGCCAGCAATGGGAGAAGAATCGCAGTCAGATAAAAATAATGTTGATAAAAATGATGACCCAAATATGAAATCTACGGTTGACATGAGAACAATTGATCGGGAACTTGATAAGATATTTGGAAATGAAATTGGCAGCAGACATCTTAAATGGATGTTGGATCAAGAAAAAAATGATGCAAAAGGATATCTCTATGTAGAATCCTACGAAATGAGGTTGTCCATGTAGTCTCGAAATGTGACGAAGATGTGAGAGATGTTTAGAAATGACGGTTATCTTCCTGAAGGACCAATTTGTATTATATGAAAACTAGCACGAGTAATGCTGTGCTTGTCAGTGATGTGATAAAAGAAACGTGGTATAATTATTAAAAAGAGATTATTGAGGACTTTGAAAATGAAATCAAAGATTCTATATGTAAGCTCCCTCTCTCTAGCGCCCCCACAGCGCCCAGCTCCCTCTCTCTAGCGCCCTCACTCCCCTTGCATAGACCCCCTTGATTTGCCCCTTTCTGGCTTTCTCTCTCTAGGGTTTACAATCTCTCTCTAGACCCAAAACCCCAAACCCCCAAAAGGCGCTCCACCCGCCTTTCCGAGCCCCAAAAACTGGATTCTAAGCACCCTTGAGGCGCCGAGAGACCCCTCGGACTTTGGAGCCCTCAAACCCCCACACCTCGTAGTTGGCCTCGCAATAATTGTGAGTGAAGTTCTATTCTAATCTATGAGAAGCAAATGGAGATTAGAGCAGGTGGCATGTTAAATGGTGTCGTGTTATACAAAGCTTTGGAAAGACCTATGAGAAGCAAAGGGCGTGAGAGGTCAAAGTCAAAGTCAAAGGTGGTGGGCACCCCCTACGAGATGTTCTTGCCGGGCTCGCTAGAAACACACCGACACCCCCGCCCACCACTTAGGGTTTCAGTTGACTAACCCAAAAGGTGCTCTGCCAGCGTTATTGAGTCCCCAAATTCAATTCTAGGCACCCTTTCCTGCTAAGCCGGAGACCCCTCAAACTTTGGGAGTCATGGCCACGGAAGATGGGCCTACTGGGAAACCAAAGGCGAGGCCCCCGCACAAACGGTCCCGATCAGCCATCATGGGCCGGGGAGAGTCATCCTCCATGAAGAAGGAGGCTCGGGCTAAGGCTAAGGCCCCCGGCGAGGAGGCCCGGCCGGCCGGGAAGGGATTAATTGCTTGGGGACCACATAGGAACTCCCGCCTCAAGAGAATTGAGAGCAAAGCGGGAATGGAGGCTAACAAAGGCTCGTATTGAGGCTAAAGACTACCGGGCTTTGGGGCATGGCGTGGAGATGGAGTCCCGGCATCCCATGTGCTCAAAAGGCAAATCGGGGTCGAGAAGAACCGTGATCACAGCTTGAGACCCAAGACGCATGTGGAACATGGCCTTGGCCTTGCACACTCTCGAGCCAAGAAGCCGTGCAGAGGTCGATTACGGGCCCGCCCCTAGACCAGGTCATCATCTGCCGACACCATGACACGGAGGAGAGGGAGCCGCAATGCAAGAGACGATGGTCACGCCTGCCTCGGCCGGTCAGGTAGAGGCACCACCACCATGGCACGGGGATGTGTGCTCTTGCAGCACGGCTCGCATACGCCTCGTGATCTTGAGTAAGATCCCGGAACAGCAAAGCCCGACCCCTCGACGCTGGTGTCGCTGGGGCCGGGCTCGGAGCACGCCGCTACCGTGAGCCGGAGCTCAGGGGGTTGCGGCAACCGCCCACGCATTTGAGTGGTCTCTACCGAGGTTCATAGTCGGTGCGGCCGGTGCGGTGAGGAGATGGCCCAGCGCCAGCTGTGGCCCAAGAGCTGTCCCTCCCGACTTCTTCCGCGGGGGCGAAGCAGCGGCCAAACCCGCTATCCCGGGCCCCTCCTCCCACCGGCAGCCCGCCCCCAAGACTGCCGCCCGCTCTCCGGCCACTCCCGCCATCCCGGCCACACTCCAGTCCTCCCCCGCCATCCCGGCCACACACCACCCCCAAAGCGGGACCCGGCCTTAGCCCACCTTGGACCCGCAGTCGCCGAGAACCGGGGAAGCGGCGGGAGGCCAATATCACGGTAGGTTCGGGAGGCATGCGGAAGCGGGGGAGAGGTCGGGCCCACCACATCCGAACACACATTCTCGTCGGGATGACATTCCGGGCGATTCACATTTCTCGAGCAGGCATGGGGCTCGGCGCGGCGGGCCGGCATTGTCATATTCCGCGGTTCGCGGATACAAAAGTGCGTGATGCCATATTGCGCCCATGCCGGATATTTGAAGGGGACATCCCATGACGTGGGCCGGGACCTCACGCGGCAGCGGGGAGGCACGCGGCGGGAGCTTGTCATGGGGGAAATTGAGGCATTCCGCCAGCGGGGGTGCCGCGAGATTGGCCCGAGGGAAGGATGCACATTTTAAAACGACACGCTACTGCTGCGGACCCCGCAGCCCCAACCCACGGTATGCACGCGGCCCACCTTCTACTTCTACTACCCCCCCCCTTCTCCTGCTCCTACTCCCTGCTCCCTCATGACCCCGCCCCTCCTCGGCCACATGTCGCCTCCGCTCCATCTACTTCTCACTTTCGGCCCTCTGCTTCCGTCCTCCCCAGCGACTCAGTTGCAAGATACCATCCCCGCCGACAAATAGGAATTGTGCCTCCGGGGTGGTCTCATGGAATTGTCGAGGCTTCCCTTGGCGGAAGGGGGCAGTCTGAACTAAGGTGGCAGCCAGGTATGGATCTCATCTTCCTCATGGAGACGTGGGAGCATCTTTGAGCCGCGAGCTACCGATTTGCCGGGTTACCAACATTTCTCGGTCTTCAATATACATGACAGGACAGCGGGGTCATGGGGGAGTGGCTTGCTACTACCGGACAACCTTGGCACATTCGGTTACCCTCGTTTAAGGCAGCCGGACACAACCCGGTGCTTACGGGTTCGTGTGCATAATACCGGTGGCAACCCTCTTTTACGGCGCTGTTATTTCCCTCGCGAGCAGCACCTTCTCGCGCAGCCACCCCGTCTGCGGATAGGATGGACCGATATGTCGATCTATATGATGACATCTGGCGGCATCGCGGTTGGGTAGGGTCGTCCTTCTTGGAGATTTCAATGCACCGGACGGGGAGTAGAGCAGCCCATGCGATTTGACCCCCTACGACGGCGATGTCCGCAGCTTCGCCCCAGAAGTAGCCCGCCACGCCAGTGGGATGACGGCCAGTCACTTCGCTTTTGCATGACGGTTGCTCTGCTATGTGGCATTTTTGACTTGATAATTTGCAATGGCCTTTCCACGGTGGCCGATTCTGCGCCAGTGCACATGCGAACCGGAGGACTGTCGAGGGGGAGGGTCTAGTGTGGTGGACTATGTGCTTGTAGTTAGCAAGATATGCATCTCATCGGTCGTTCCAGGGTGAGGGGCGGTCCGGGATGAGGAGGAGGTGGACTCGAGATCACCTCCCACTTTATTTGGACCTGGTTTGGCGAGCGCGGGAACCCCCCACTATGCTAGCCCCTCGCCGTCCTCGGTTGAGACTTCGATTATGGCGAGTGAGAGGACTTCTGTAAGATGCTCATGGGCGCCCTCCGGTAATTAGTGCGGACCTCACACTAGAAGCGTGAGCCGAGATACCCAGTGACCCGCTATTGCGGAATCACCGGCGGACATAATGCTTTGCGGAATTAGCGTCGCCGCTTCGGGGGTCGCAACATTCCAGCGTAACCCGATGGTTTGATCACCGGTTGTAAAACATAGCGGCGGCTTCAAATCACATTCTAAATCCGGTGCCAGCTTGCGAGGCCACCACCGCGATGCAGCGCCCATCCCGGAAGGACACAAAGCGGCGGTACCTTGCTAACTTTATCGGGGAGATGTTAGGACTGCTGGACACTCATCCTCGAACCTTTTGGCCAGAGTGAGCGAAGGCGGCCCAGCCCTACGGGGGACATCACACGGGCGGTGGGAGCAGTGCTTGCGGCGGCTCTATGACCCGCCCGGGGCAGCGTCACGCCCATACCCCCGCAGGATGGCCCCCCATTGGTTCGTGGGCGAGGATGTTGAGGAGGGCACACAGCGGCTAGCTAATGGGAAGGCGGTGACCTCGATGGTATCTTGAGGCGAGGAGTTACTCAAGTGGGCGGGCGCCCGCTTGTCTTGGGTCCTCACTACCACATTCAACAGAGCATTGCGGGGAGGGTTTCCCAGACAATGGACCCTAGCGGGGGTTGTTCCCATTCACAAAGGCGGGCGACCCACCTTGTCCGGCCAATTACACGGACGATCATGGTCCGATTCGGTATTTGCCAAGCTGTTGGTGGCATTCTCGGCGGCAGTTGACCCGGCGTGGATGTCGCGAAGCCCTCACACAGGGGCTTCGACCCGCCACTCAACGATTGACCATATCTTTCTGGCTGGCTTTGATTGAAGACAGTAGGAATCATCTTGGACTTGTATTGCCGCTTTGTGGACCGCCCAAAGGCTTTTTGATCTGATCCCAGGGGAAAAGGCGTGGGCTAGACTCCATCAAGCTGGGGCTCCGCTGCCAATGCGAGGGAATGCCATATACGGGTTGTATGAGAGTTGTTTTGGCGGGGATCGCGGCCAGCCGGGCCAAGCATTCACCGATGTAGTATCGTGGTCCCGGCGGTTGCCCCCTCTCGCCAACACTTTTTGGCCTCTACATTTTAGTTAGAGCCATTGCTTCGAGCATGGGGATGGCATACGGCTTTTGCACCCGGTGTCATCCGCCCGCTCATCTATGGGCGATGTTGACGATGGCGCCCCACACCCGGAAGCTATGTCTCACTGGATGCCCTAGACACATTTTGTCGAGTCAGGACATGCATGGCGATCAAGACGCCAGACCGGTGTTTCTCATATCCTCTTCACGTCACCCCATGCCTCTCGCACTCACATATCGGGGGCGGCCTATGGGCGTCATGCCCACCTACAAGTACCTAGGGGGTGGAGTTCCCCTCCTCGCTCTGGCTGGGAGGCGTCTATCCGCTGGTGTGTGTGCCAGGCGCTTTATGCCATTTGCGAACAGCACGTCACCCGAGGCGAGCTATATGATTGGGGCCATCAGTCACATCTTGTTCGCGACCGGGTCGAGCTGTCCTTTCATGCGGGGTCGAGTTTGGGGCCGGCCGGCCTCTTTGGCGACACGGAATGACTTGGAGGCTTGAGTGCGAGAAGGCATTTTTAACCTTAGGGCACTTGGGGTGAAACCTTCCCCCTATCATCGATAGCTGCGGAAGCTGGATTCTTACGCTTCGTGGCAGCCCTTGATAGACACATCGTCTATTTTTAAAGTGGTTACTATGGGTGATGCTGGGCTCCTTTTGCTGGCTACTCGCGGGCCATGAGTCCGCTTGGCGGCTTAAACTGTTGGAGGGGTAAGAGAGATCGGTGGTCCGCCAGATGGAACGCGTGCGATAGCCTGGGGATCGCGTCTGGCGCAAGCGTCGATCGTCGGCGACTGCGGGGAGTACCCTAGATGCTTGTTTCCTTGGCAAACTCACGGGACCCCATTGCTCTAGAGCGGTCAAAATGGCCCATTACAAGGAGCACATCAACCCCGTGTTAGCGGGGCCACACTCCTGGCGTTCCCGGTTCGCCCGCCAAAAAGCGCGGACTCATTGCCTCCATTCGCACAGGTGCCCACCATCGCCGCGATCGAGGCGGGCGGTGGATGGGGGAGCCCGCCGGGACGAGCTCGTCCGTCTTTGCATCCAAGCGGGTGCCATTGAGGATGAGTCTCACACTTTCGAGTTGCCGGTGTTGACCGGATCCGGGCCGACACGCCCCTTAATGCGGCACGGGGCGTGCCCTTGCATTTTTCGATGAACACACCGTCGACGCGTGCCACGGGGTCATACATCGGGAAGAGTCTTTGGACTCGCGAGGTCACATTTGCCTTTGGGTTTGTCCGTGACTAGGCACTACTGAGGGGTGGTGCATGGCAGTATATATTGGGATGTTTACGCATTTTATATGATTAGCGGTTTGTCGGCGAGGTTTGATTGTCGCCCGCGGTTTTCCCTCGAAAACCCGCCGGGGGGGTTTTTAATCGGGGCAAGAATCCAAAACTTCGCGTTTTAATATTGGGTCCCATAGGCCGATTGGTCTCCGTGGATGATAAAAGTACCTTCCTTCCTTCCTTCCTTCCTAAGGTCCCTAATGGGCCAGAAAAAACCTTTCAACAACATAAACCATCACCACAAGCACATCTTAAAAATCCCCCATAAAATCTGCTTTCCTTTCGGTGCATATTCACATAAGGAGTGGTGCAAGGGAGCGAGAGCCACCCTTCTCTAATATACGAAACATGTATCAAATTATACCATTAAGTACATTTGTTTCAAACCCTTATCATATTAATTATGTTATACAATATACTTCAACCTCTAGAGGTACACCCCACAAATGACGATCAATATCTAGGGCACAAAATGCGACATAACTTGTGAATATGACCATCCAACAGCCAAACAACTCTAAATGCCTGAGAGCACCCATCGTGTGTGAATATGCACCCGAATGAAAGGAGGTTTTAGGGGGGATTTAATTAAATGTGCTTGTGGTAATATATAAAGTAGGCCATCTTACTATACCTTTGGTACTATACTATTTTGATGGGATATCATCTAGTATCTTTAGTAAGATGTGCCCCTTTTGTTGACCTATTGGCATGCCATTTTGGAACATGACATCTTCGTGAGATGTAAAAACATATATAAAGACAAAAGTGTTCATGCATGGGCAAATAACTCTTTTGAAGAATATTTGGTGGAGATGCAAAGGCATTAGATGGCATGATTGGGTTAAGAAAATAATATATAGCAAAATATTTGAATACATGTAACCATTTATATCATATGATAGTGTACAAAGACAAGAATGTTCATGGCATGGACAAATAGCTACAGCCTTTAGAGAAATACTTGGCAGAGATGTTAAAGCTTGATTAGTTTTTTTTTATACTGAAGATTGTAGGCAGCAATGAAGTATGGCAATCATAATTTAATATTGGTACTTCTTTATTTCAAGAAACATACTCAACTCAAAATATGTGGTCTTGAAAGGCCACATGTCTAATCAAAGATGAGTCTATATAAAGCCAATGCTTGAACAAAATAAAAATAACAAAAGGAAACATGCTAGCTTTCACATTGTTATGAAGGGATGGATCTCGACGTGAGTCATTAGTTTTGTCTTGTCCCAATTCTTTTTTATGATTGGTGTGACGAGCCTGCCAAGTTGACCCGCCAGGCAACTCGGGATCTTGTCAAAACTTGCACATTCTAGCTTGTTAATGATGGTGAAGAATTGAATCTTCCTTTTGCACAAGCGAAACTTAAACCATTATTAGAAATCCATCCTCACTGAGATACAATATAATTACCACTGTCCATCAAGAATACAAATTCAAAGGATGTACTATCCACAATACTCTCAATATATATATACATAAATACTGATGAGCAAGCTAAACAAAAGCTTTTTAACTCCAGATCACAACCATGATCCTCAACTACATTCTTTGCCATCCGGCAAGAACCAACGCCTTGCTTGTTCACTGCACATGCACTCATTGGGGTTAGTCCTGGTGACTAAGTGGGGATCCCTGGCTGCCTCTGCATGCATGGAAATACTCTAGAATCTTGGATACAAAGACATAAGCACAAGCAAACAACATTCTAGGTGAGTACAGTACTAGACAATGACAACATAATTCAAGGAAATACCAAACTCTGAGCGACAAAAGCAAAGAACATAGCCAAAATAACAAAACATCATAAACATAGCTCGGGACAATGGGAAGCTTCGGCCGACCTACATGCAGGCCATTAGCGAGAGAAATGCCCAAATTACTCACATTCCAGGAGCCCGGATTGGCGAGTTGGTGGGGTGAACCCATTATCGCGATACCCTTCCCGACCCATGTCCGTATTTGGAGGACCTCTTACCATGGAGTCACAGAGTTGACGTATAACCTCACCGGAAGCTACGCCTGCGGGAGGAGGCCACGCCCGTGTCCGCGAGCATAGATACAAAGAACACAGATGACATGAGAATGCGGAACTACCTGGGCCACCGAACCTGGAAGTTCGACCCCGGAGGATCCAATAGACATCAAGTTACCAAAACAACATGCAAAGACCATGAGATGTGATGTGATGTTCATTAGAATATTTACTAAACACAGGTGCCTAGATCATACTCTGCCGCTTGCTGAGGTTGCCCATATATGTTGAAGTAGCTTATCCAATGCTCCATGTTTACCTTCATGTAATTCCCTTGCCAAAGTTACTCATACATCCTAAACCATGTTGAAGTAGCAACTCAACGATGAAGACCTTGATAACAATCCAACCATCGATGCTGAACCCTGCCCTTTTGGCAGCAGATCTATGACCTTACCAACATATCAAGAGTGCTATGGTCACAATACAAACGTGTTGAGGAAGTCACAAGCATCGTTGTCATATTGATGTGAATCCAACACCTATGTACTTCATCGGTTACGCCAACACTGCTCCATGCCATAGCCATTCTCAAAAGCCCCCATAAGCTTCCGATAACTTTCTTGGCCAAAATATTCAATCCCAGAGCATGCCTTACCTTCAAAGTTCCATCTCAATAGCTATAATTCAATCATGAGCTATGGTTTTAATACATTTTATTATAAACCTACTTTCCATAACCAACGAAAAATCTCAAAACCCAGCACTTTCACTTAAGAATCAATGTAACATGATGATCGCAACTGCATGTAATCCTTGCCACATTATCCTGAACCATAGCTCCATCTGTAGGAGCCAAAACAACACAGATGGCACAATTCTTGAGCTTCATGCTCAACTCACCGATTAGCTACCCAGATGCTCACATTCTCCTTTACTTCTATCAAGGAGGATCTACTTAAGAGCCATCTCATAGGTCAATCTGTCAGGTTCTTTACCATTTTAAAGTTATCAACCTTTATATGTCATACTAATTCAATTAGATTACAATCATTCAAAGTAATAGATTTCCTTACTGTTACTATTCTTGTGACTATTCTGAGCAATCTGTGGCAGTCTTCACTGGTTCCATCTATATACAAGGAAACTGAGCCCCATCCAAAAGGTTTATTTCTTAATTAACTCTTTAGAATAGCAACAAATGCTAAACCAAAGCAACATAGAGAAAAGTAAATACATATAAACAACAGAAAATGAAACACGACTGGTTAGTTCTAAACTTGTAGATATCCAGCAATGAAGATTCAAGACATGCCAAATCTGTTGATTCAAGCCCACATTTGCACTTCCCAAGCATTTTCAGATCTTCTTGCCTCTGAATCAGCCCTTCTAGATATGTTTCTACTCACTTATCTTCCGTAGCCTTATGAGCCTCCAACAAATTCATAAATATTCACATGCAAAAATCATGTACAGACTAATCATGGTAACTCATAGCATCTCAATTGATCAATAGCAAAACCCCACCTGAGAATTTCTTTGCATATAGACCTCTGGACCCCTTGCAATTGATTGCGCCTCCAAAGATCGTCTTCTAACTCCAAAAATCAAACTGAAAAGGATCTCGGGTTGCCGAGATATGATGCTTCAAAGGTCGGGCTCCAAAACTGCCCAGAATTGCTCCCTGCCTTCATGCTCTGCAACAATCCTTTTGCCAAACAGACAAAACCCTGAACTCATGCTGGATACATGTTATAGGTATGTACATACGTACATAAGTACATATACTGGCCCATCAAGTGCCCAGGTCTGTTACAATTGGAAAAATCACGCAAAAGAGACATTTAATTCTGACATTATAGGACAAGAAATTGAGATCCCACTTTCTCAATTTTTGTTTGGACATGCAGCTAAATTTTCAAAGCTAAGGGCCACGGCTTCCACCGCTGACATGTCAGAAATATTGAATAATATTATACCATGTCTGCTTCCATTTCATCACACTTTTCTACAACATAAACCATGACCATGTTTTTAGGAAAAATATTAAATTATATTTTTCCTAAAAACATCTTAGTTTGGGTGTATATCCACATGAGGAGTGATGTAAGGCAGCGAAAGCCTCCCTCCACTCTAATTGTGCAATACATGTATCCAATTACACCATTAAGTACATTTGTTTCAAACCTTGTAATATTGTATTTATTACGGTATACAATAGACCTCAACTTCTAGAGGTATACCCCACAAACGAGGATCACTATCTACATCTCAAAATGAGGTATAACTTGTGAATATGCCCATCCAACAGCTCTTGATGCCTAAAGACATCCTTTGTGTGAATATGCTCTCAAACAAAAGGCGGTTGTAGGGGGGATTTAATTAGATGTGCTTGGGGAATAACACATAAAGTAGGTCACCTTACTATATGTTTGGTACTATACTATTATGAGGGGATATCATCCAACACCTTCAATAAGACGTGTCCTTTTTGCTGAGCTATTGGGCATGCCATTCTGGATATGACATCTTCTGTGAGATGCGAAAAAATGGCTTTCTTTAAGAAACTACTCAAGCCTTCTCAGAATTGTCCCATCCAGATAGATGCCAGTGAAGACTTGGTCATATATATGTGGACGTGGTAAAAATCCATTTGACCGAGGTCATGCTATACATATATTCATAAATGCTTCAGAAATTCCTTGAGATGCCACAGTGCCAAGGCAAATGGTTAAGGAAAGAGGAAGAAAGTGAAAGGGATGATGACTTTTCAATGTTCATGCTATATCTTGGCCGTGGAAGGCGCCACGTAAAGGAAAGAGGAAGAAAGTGAAAGGGATGATGACTTTCCAATGTTCATACTATGGCTGTGGAAGGCGCCACATAAAGGAAAGAGAAATAAAGGAAAGAGAAAGAAAGTGAAAGGGATGATGACTTTTCAATGTTCATGCTACATCCTGGCCGTGGAAGACGCCATGTATGGATCAAGGACGACTGAGATGCAGTGTTAGTAGGACGTCAATTTTGTATGACAAACTTGGGCCCATCTAGACCATCAGTTGAGCTGAGGTGGACGATCCTACGGTCTACATTGATCTTGATCTTGATCGTCTATCAGTGAGATTCACCACGTGGCATGATCTCAGCCCTCTGTGGCAAATAAGAGGGTAATTAATTGCTTGGCAATGTATGATTGATAGAAAGAGCTTTAATTTTTTTTTGTTATGTGGGGGATTCGAACCTTGTTCTATGCTCCCCAAGCCCCCAATTCTTATCACCAAACAAAGCATTGATTTGTTGAAATAATTGACAATTGAAATACAATTAGAAGTGAAATCTTATCAATTCTTGAAAATTCTAGAATGTTGTACATGCATAAATATCCCACATGCATTTGTGCAGAAAAGAGGTCCCTTTTTTCAGTATATAAATAGGCCTTCGACATAAGGATGGAGAATCCAGTTCAACGACAGTCTTAAGCCTTCTAGATGCTCATGGGTAAGCATCTCAATCTAAATTTTTGAAAATTTGTAAAGAATCAAAATAGAATTTTTTAGAATGTTCTCATGCTCATGTGTAAGCACCTCTTTTGAAAAATAGAAAATTTTAAAAATAGAAGCTTTTTTCTAGAAATGTTGCAAAAAATCAAAATAAAATGTTTTAGAATGTTCTAGACTGTTCTACATGCTCATAGATAAGCACCTCATTCTAAAAATAAAATGCTTTTTTAATTGGGGTATGCTAAAATGATGTAAAAGCTTCCAGATAATTGTGAAAAGTTCTATAATGGTCTAGATAATTATAGAACATTCTAGAGAGTCGTGGGTAAGCACCTCAATCTAAAAATAGAAAGCTTTTTTAAAAATTTTCAAAGAGCCATGATGGAATATTCTAAATTGTTTCAGAATAAAAGTGTAGAACATAAATCAGGCAAGGAGAATGTCCTAAAACATTGCACCACGCTGGACTTGCGTTTTAAGAACACGCATCGTAGGACTTGTGCCTTAAGAACACGCACCGTAGGACGTCTTATAGTGTGTGTTCTTAAGGCGCAAGTCCAGGGTGGTGCAATGCTTTAGGACATCCTCCTTGCCTAATTTATGTTTTACACTTTTATTCTGAAATATTTTAGGACATCATCATGGCCCTTTGCAAAATTTCAAAAAATCTTTCTATTTTTAGACTGAGCTACTTACCCACAACTGTCTAGAATATTATAGAACTATCTAGAGCATTAGAGAACTTTCCAAAACTATCTAGAACCTTTTACATCATTCTAGAAAATTCAGTAAAAAAACGACTTCTATTTTTTGAAGGAGGTGCTTATTCATGAGCATGTAGAATAATCTAAAACATTCCATTTTAGTTTTCTTACAATATTTCGAAAAATATTTCTGTGTTTAGATTGAGGTACTTACCCATCAGCGTCTAGAACATCTTAAACCATTTTATTTAAAAAGAATATATGCTTTCAGATTGAGGTATTTAGTAGGGTTCTACTGTACAGTTACATTATTTGTTTTCGGTGTTGGGGTTTTTGGCTTTTTTTGCCTGTTCTCTGCATGTACCGTCTCATAGGCCTCTGGCCTCCGTGGACGTTAAAATAAACTTCCTTCCTTCCTTCCTTCCTTCCAAAGCTCATGAAGATTTTTTTAGATTTTCATAGGTTGACTTATATTTTATAAGATTTCCTTAGGTTTTATGAGATTCCCTTACTTTCTAGAATGTTTAGAACACTTTAAAACTCTAGAATTAGGTTTCTTTAGATTTATATTGATTCCTTATGTTTTATGAGATTGCCTTAGATTTCGTAAAATTCCCTTACTTTCTACAACTTTTTAAAAGATTTTACAACTTTTTGCATTATTCCAGAAGTTTTTACAACTTTTTAGAAGATTTTACAACTAAGATTCATGAACTTTCTAGAACATTCTACAATTATTTGGAACATCCTAGAACTTTATAGAGCATTCTAGAACTTTCTAGCCAAAAACCACAATGCCTATCCTCATCTGGATAGCTTTCTTATATACTGAAAAAAGGAAACTCTTTTTTGCATCTGTGCATGTGGGATATATGTACATGCTCTAAGTTCTAGAACAATCCTGAACATTCTAGAACCATTAGGGTTTGAGATAACTTTAACAAGAAAAAAAGAAATATACATTTAAGAATGGAAATGGAGAGTTAGCTAAGGGGTTTTGTCGAGGGTGATAAGGTCAAGGATTCAAGTCTATTCTAGTACAAAAATTTTGACTAAAAATTATGAGAATTCCTTGGGTTCTTTTAGATTTCGTAAGATACCTTTAGATGCTATCAAGATTCTTCTAGGATTTCTAGGGCTTCATGAAGGTTCTTTTAGATTTGCATAGATTCCCGTATGCTTTATGAGATTCCCTTAAGTTTCGTGAGATTCCTTTATTGTAAAATGTTCTAGAACCTTCTAGGAGGTTCTAGACCATTCTAGAACCTTCTTGGAGGCCCTAGAATGATGCTCGAACTTTTTAGAGGGCTCCTGAATTTTCCAGAACATTCCATAATAGCACTCTAGAACTTTCTAGCCAAGAACCAGAATGCCTATCCTCATCTCGGTAGCCTCCTTATATACTGGAAAAAGAGGCTTTTTTTTTGCATCTATACATGTGGGATATATGTGCATGCCCTAAATTCTAGAACAATCTTCAACATTCTAGAACCATTAGGGTCTTAGGTAACCTAACAAGAAAAAAACAAACACAAATTGAAGGATGGAAGCTTGGAGTGTTGGTTAAGGGGTTGGTGTGGGGGTGTTCATGCACATCGCGCGCGTGCGTGCGTGCGTGCGTGCGTGCGTGGAACTCCTTGAGATGCCATAGGGTAGGGTCGCCCCCTTTCGCGCACTTAAGGGGCGATTAAAAAACAAGGCCACGGTTGAAGTCAGAATTAGATAAAAATACTCGTTTCATATGAATCTTAAATCGTGTGATTTTGAGCTACCTATAAAAACTTACGGTAGCCGGAATAGAAGGGGGTCTAATGGCCCCCTTTGGGCAATAGGTTTCCTTCTATCGCACATTGAATTTATTCTTTCGCGTTTAGAGGAAAGAAAACTCTAGAAGCAAAAAGGTGACATGTGCAAGAAAGCCCTAGAAGTTAGCTTTCCAATGAAACAACCCACGTGTTAAATAAACAAGTGTGGAAAAGGTTATGCGAGTTTTTATTCACCGCACATTTTTGCCCCTTTAGCACGCATACATAGCTCTTCAACCGTCCTTTTGAAATTTAAGCCCTTGATTGATCTCAACGGCCCATAAACATTAGACAGAGGGCAAAAAGTGCGTGATAGAGGGGGCAGTCGCGATGGATGGCAACCCTACCCTAGTGCCAAGACAAATGATAAAGAAAAAAAACAAGTGTAAGGGAAGCCCTCTGAGGCTCATGTGGATTTTAGATGGATTTCCTTTAAACTTAGTTGATTAAACAAGATAATGATGTGAATGGTGGATGCCAATGTCTAACTTATTATCTGAACCCATAAGATGTGATAGAATTAAAAACCCTTAAAGATGACAATAATTGAAGACGAACGACAAGAATTCAAAATGGAGCATTTACATTAACCAAATTAAATAATGATTTGTATTCTTTAACCAACTACCCATAAGAATAATTAAGTTAAGAGTTTTGACTTACACATAAGGTGGGAAAGCTACTTTGTGGTTGTGAGCTTCTTGATTGTCAATTTTTTATGCCGCAACTCTTGAGTTTGTTGACGACAATTGATTAAAGGTGAGGTGGCATAAGAAAGTATAGGAAATTGAACACATACTAGATATAGATATTATAATGTAATATATATCAAGACAAAAGTATTCATGCTTGGAAAAATAACTCTTTGAGAAAATACTTGGTGGAGACGCAAAGACATCGGATCTGATTGGGTTAAAAGAAATATTATATAGGAGAATATTTGAATACATGTAGCCATATTCATATCATATGATAGTATACAAAAGACAAGAATGTCCATGGACATGGACAAATAGCTACAACGTTTAGAGAAATACTTGGTGGAGATGTTAAAGCTTGACTAGCTTTTTTAATAGTGAAGATTCTAGGCAATAGTGAAGTATAGCAATGGTATTTTAATATTGCTACTTGTTTGTATTCAAGGGACATACTCAACCCAAAATATGTGGTCTTAAAAGGCCACATGTATAATAACAGATGAGCCTATATAAAGCCAGTGATTGAACAACATGAAAGTACCAAAAGAAACATGGGAGCTTCCACATTTTTCATGCAGAGATGGATCTTGACAGGAGTCATTAGCTTTGTCTTGTTCCAACTCTTGGTTATGATTGGAAAAGTCATGCAAAAGAGACGTTTAATTCTACAGACTATGGTAAGGCAAGGAATTGAGAGTCCACTTTCTCAATTTTTGTTTGGACATGCAGCTGAATTTTCCAAGCTAAGGGCCATGGCTTCCACCACAGACATGCCAGAAATATCGAATGATATTGTACCACGTCTGCTTCCATTTCATCACAAATACACTAAACTATGTGGTACGTGTTCAAATGTACAACCAATTGTGATGAGTTTTAATGGGTTATACTAAAATTTTTATGGTAATTCAGGAAACACATTTTTGTACTGGTGGGGTTTTGAGCCAATGTTGCAAATCAGGGATCCTCAAATGGTGTATGAAGTGTTGTGCTCTCAATTTTCTAACTTCCAAAAATCAGAGCAGCAGAGGAAATACATGGAGCCTCTTTTTGGTGCAGGTCTGGCAATGGCAATAGGCAAACAATGGTTGATCCAACGTCGTATTGCCTCTCCTGCTTTCCATCAAGACAAGATCAAAATGATGACTTCTACAATTAACCAGTCTGTAAGTGTTGTCATCAGACGATGGCAGAAAGCTGTGGAACTTGGACAAGGTTCTGCAGAAATTGAAGTGCATTCAGAATTAACCAGTATGGGGGCTGAGATTATTGCACTTGCAGCTTTTGGAAGTGATTGTGATTATAGTAGATATATCACTTTACAAAGAAAACTACAAGAACTTCTTTTTTCAAGACCATTATGGTGCATTCTTCCTGGTTATAGGTAATCTTACCTTACCTTTTCTCTTTTGATATCTTGCTTATGTTGTCCATCTTGTCCTGCAAATTCAATTCAATTCTAATCCCCTCAGGTTTGATGCTACAGTTATATTCCAACTTCTTCAAACAAAGAATTATCCATAGTTGACCATGAGATACGTGGTTTTCTTAGTGAACTTATTGAGAAACGATTGAGTTGTGTGAGGGACAATAAGTCCTCTTCGTATGGGGAAGATATACTTGGTATGATGTTGGCTGCCACTGACTCTAGGAATGCCAAGCTTAGTCAAAAGTTGCTCATGGATGAATGCAAGACATTCTTCTTTGCTGGACATGAGACCACTTCCTCCCTTCTCACCTGGACCATGTTTCTCCTAGCGCTCCATCCTGAGTGGCAAGAGAAAGCTTATGATGAAATTGAAAAAAGCTCTCATCGTGGAGATGTTCTAGATCATGGGACCACTGCTAAACTCAAAATAGTAAGTCTTATTTACCATTTTATCATATAGTTTTTTTTAATGTATCTCACACTCCATGCACTATTTACTTGCAGTTGACTATGATTATGAATGAATCACTTCGCTTATACCCTCCAGCAATTCAAGTCGCTCGAGAAGCTCTTACTAATGTAGAGATCACATGTGCTAATGGGAATAAGTTGTTCATTCCAAAGGGTGTTTCACTTCACATCCCTATACTATCCATTCATCATGACCCTCAACTATGGGGATCTGATGTGTTATTATTTAGGCCAGATAGATTTGCACAAGGAGTGGCCAAGGCATCTAAACATCCCATGTCATACTTTCCATTTGGCATGGGACCACGAGTATGTGTTGGCCAAACTTTTGCAATAGCAGAAGCCAAAGTGGCACTATGTATGTTTCTACAACATTTCAAATGGAGCTTGTCACCGAACTACCGCCATGCCCCCCTATCTGGTGTCACACTCTACCCGGCCCATGGTATGCAACTCCTTATTTCTTCTAGGCACCTTTAAGAAATCAATGGCTTGTAAATATTTCAAAAGATATACATGTTGTAAGCCATAATAATGGGATTAGTTTACTGGTACAACTTGTTCACATTTGCAATTCTTGTCCTCTGGATCATGGACTAGTTGTTTAAGTTATCTCAATATGTTCCACCCTTCATGAAGGAATGCAATCGAAGTTGAAGGGTAGGCTCATACAAGAAATGCTTTGTATGGTTCATAGATTAGCTGGTCTCATCATAGATTAGCACAATTGATTATTCAAGTATGGCCAGACCGCCTTTACCTCAATTGAATTTTCATTATACATCTTGAGAAGCTACATATCGAGACATGGTTTATATTCGCATATATAATATCAACTTGCCATTGAATTAAAGAAGATGCTATAAGAATGAAACAATTAAAAAGATGCTACAACAATGCAAACTATAATGGCTTTACCTAATCTCATGGCAGACTCTTATTCTATTATATAAGGTCCAAGATCAATTCAAATGGTTTTTCACAATAAGTAACTTGCCTCACAAAAAACAAAGCATGATCTTCCATATTACTTTGCAATATTCACATATTATGTATGTTTGTAGAAAATGAGTGTTTTGAGTTTTATTATGATCTAGTTACATATGGGTTCCTAGAGGCTAGGAGCCTCTTCAAGCATTAGCAGCTCCAAAGCTAGATATTGTCATATTGATCTAGAAATAATGTATTTATGCTCTTCTACACGACCTCATGCCATTTCACCAGAGGGTTTTAAATAATTGGATCAGGAAATAAGGTGCTTCAAATCCTTCTTTTCCTTCTACTTTGTCAAGGCAAATCCTAATGCTAAACAACTGACTCAAAAAGCAGTTAACTATGGGAAAGTACGTGAAGTCGTACCAATGCTCATGATAGCAGATGTAACCCGAATATGACATAAAGTTGTGAAAATTCCGTGTAAGGCAAACTATTCCACACGCCACAGCAGCAAGATAATAAAAAGATCCAACTAGAAACACCTTGGAGGTAGCAATGCTATGCTGGAGTTCACTCAATGCAAAAATCAGAAATCAATGATCATCATGGTCAAAATAGCTTCCCTACGAAACATTAAAATCGCTCCAACCTGCACATTTGAGACTAAAGTTTGACACTGCAGAGAAAAATAATCAGACACCCTTCACCATCTGAAGTAGGCCGAATAAAAGCAGGTCATTACATACCATACTCTATGTTTTTACGAAGGTAAATGCAGTCTTGAAACTTTATGGCAAACATTTCCTTGGTTCCACATCTGGAGTTGGATGTACCATTCAAATTTTCATAATACAATGTCTGCTTGAATTCAGAATGATGTGAAAGACTTGGTTTGTAGAAACAATTTTTATGGTGGTCACTGCTAGTGGTGAATCCCGTTAAGATATTGGCTCTTACAACTTGCACAACCATCGCAACAACAAAAAGGTCAATTAGCGACGTCTGTAGCGACGTCTGGGTCACGTCTATGAGATGTCTGGCCAAGTGACACAAATGTGGCCTAGACATCGCTAGGACACGTCACATGGGATACGGTCCAGACATCGCATGTAACGCAGATAGATGTGACACAGACGTGACCCAGACGTCTGCACAGACGCAACGCATGTGACTCAAACGTGACCCTGACATGATACTAACGTGACCATGCGACGTGTAGTAGAAGTCACATGCAATGTTGACTAGACGTCGCATGTGCATAAATAAATATATTTTAATATTAATTAAAATAAATAAACTAAATAAAATTAAAACAAAAAATATTGCACATCGCATGCGATGTCATGCGATGAATGAATTGCATAATTACAATATCATGTACAAGAGGCAAAAGGCATGTCACCTTTTTTTTTTAATTGAAAATGGTGTATCGTATTTATATTTTTAAATAATCACAAAAAGACTCAGATAGGGAAGTATCCACCCTTTTCGCCTAGAGTATTTAAATTAGGCTTATAATCACGATCCTTGAAAGACGCTAACAAAAAGACTCGTTAAGGGGAGTATCCACCCTTTTAGCCTAGAGCTAATCTCTTTCAAACTTGGCGAAGTAGTCATCCGAGTAAGTGGTTTGAGGACGCCTCTCATGATCAGCTTGGAATCCATCATGCTAAGGTTCGGATGACTCTCCAAAGTTTGACGCTCCCTCATCGGACCTCCCACGTCCCCGGCTAAGGCTTGATTCATGTGTTCCACTGTTTTCCATAGAAAACAGAAAAATACAACATCAATAAGGCATTAATGTAGTTTGCAGAATTGCAATTACATCTCCCACGTACATTGGCATTCCCGTGATGTGGGACAGTTCCCTCTTCGTATAACTGTTGATATAGGTAAACAGCTCCATGAGTAATGGCTATATGTATGTGCTCCTTGTTAGGGGGGAAACCCGTATAGCCAGTACTATGACAATATGACTAGTATTAGCTAATGACATTTAAAGTTCTTATTACAATTAATGTGAATTAGTTTATAGCACTTATGAATCTACGATGAAACCCTTTCCGACTGTCGGAGCCCAAATGAGATGGAATCCGTTTACTTGCTGTTGCTTTCGTAGTCCGTTCTGTATGTAGAGGACCCTTTGCACGTTTGAAAGCGATCTGATTGCAAGGCACACAACATGATCACAAGTTAAATTGAACTAATGGCAACAAAATAACAAATACCTTGATATCTTCCTTATGGAGATTAACCAGTTTAGGAACCTTTGACTAATCGCCTCCAAATTTTTTTGCATCCGACTTCAATTTATCAATCACTCTTTGCCTTGATATAAATCGATAGAACAAGACAATATTAAAAAAATAAAAAAAATAAAAATAAGACTATGACTAGGTCATGTACCTCCTTTTTCGTTGAAGCTCGCCCATCATCGAAACGAGCTTCTTCCAGTTAAAGCTCTTCGTTTTTTATATCTTTGGGAAACAATCTTTTTATTTTGATGCTCTCTATTTCTCAGTGGTCATAAGTGCCAGGCCACTTCCCTAGACCGCCGGAGGCCATAAACGAGAGATATTGTTTGCAACCGCATCCCTCAATGTAGTGTAGAAGACACTTCCCCCATCATCCTTTTTACGAAGATCGTCCCTCGAGCATAAATAGTGGGTATATAAAAGCGTGTTTATGTCTACCATCAATATACATATCCCGTCCCGTGAGGAAACTTTTAAGCACCTTAGAATTTATTCTAAGTGAAGAGAATGGACAAAACAACAAAATTAGATGGCAAAGTACTAATATTTGAGGTTTACATCTTAAATATAATATGTTCACATAAAACTTTCACCAAAAATCATTATTATTATGATAGATTCGGGTATATTCGGGGCCAAATTGCCCATCGGACTGGAATTTTCATCGAGTTACGTGTCCAAAGCAAAGTGAAACGGACGTTCTCCTTCAATGACACGACGTCGTCGGGATCCGGACTTCTCCAAGTCAGGTAATTCACGTTGTCATTGGGATCCTGAACCCTCTAAGTCTGGTGATTCATGTCGTCGGCGCCCTTTTGAACCCTGTGAGTCTGTTGCTCCACTACCTCTTGACCTGGGAAGTAATGAAAATGAGCATATTTAACATGCTGCAACCAAAGAAATGTCTGGTATCTAGTGGACATATTTACCTGTTGAAATCTCCCTCCAAGTTCCTTGCACCAGAAAAGTCTATCCTTATCGTATGCCTAGGACGGGAGTCCATACTACGTCTACCGACCTCGATGTTCTTGCGACCACGTGGATGCCGATAATCAAAGCCATAGTCAACACTATGTCGATGGGGCATAGGAATTGAAAATTTTGGGGGAGGCTGCCTAACCGGCGCCAATGTAAAAGAGGCAAAGTATGCTTTCACTTGTTCTCTTTCAGCAGGAGACATATTTGCGAGGAAGGCGGGCCTGTTGCTGTAGTGACAAGTGGAGGTTGGCTTACCCAGAGCATCGACAGCATTACCCCTACCTTGTGGAGTCCTCCTCCTATTTTATCTAAACTCTTCCCTTTCCTCTACACAACAAAACTCCATGCATAAATCTACATACCTAATTAGAGGGTAAAGCATATAGAAAAATATATACTTAGCTTCGCCTTCCTCTACGAGTGCGATTATGATTAACCACGGAGAAAACTAGCACACCTAGGCCTTGACTAGCCAGCAGGTGCTTCTCGCCCCTTCCACTTGGAACAGCTTGCAGTAAAAGGCTTTCCACTTAGCTTTCTGGTTGTTGTGGTCTGTTTGGAAAAGAAGGCGATTGTGTATAATCTTCAAAGGCTCATCACTTAGTGTCTGCTTCACGAGGCACAAGACAGATTGGTGAAGGCATACCTATGTTCTCAGCTTGCTCCTGAGAAAAAACGTTTGATTTTTGAGGAATATTTGGGTGTACGGTAGTTCTCTTGGTCTCGCTTTAAAGAAAAGGTACAAGGTGCAGGGGAGGGTGATAGGAAGATCTACCGTAAAATATGTAGCACTTTGGCTAATCTTTTAGGACAGGAAGGCCCAAGTGATAGATGGGCTTGTAAGCAGGAGGAGAAATATGTTGTCAGCACGATCTACCGCCTTCTCTGTGTTGATTCCCCTCTCAAAGCTGCTGACAGGTTGGGAATTGATATTGTATAGGCAAAACAACTACTAGCTAAGTCATGGACTTTACTATGCTCAAGAAGGTTGCAGTTTTTCAGATGGTTAGCTTTATAGGGAGGATGAGCACTATGGAGAGACTCTATGGAAAGGAGATTCTTCTGAGTGACAGATGCCCACTTGGATGCAGTACCTCAGAAACCCTCACTCATTTATTCTTTTGCCGTAAGGTCGTGATCTTCTGGGATTGGGTGTGTCCGCTCATTGGTATGGCCAGGAATAATTGTGGCTACTGATGGAGATGTTATCTCTGCGTCCCTTCTTAACATAGGGCTATGGACAATATAGAAGCATAGATGTGGAATTACTATGGGGGGACAACAATTTTCCTTGGACAAGATGAAGAATACTTTAACATGAAGGTGGCACTCATGGCTCTCGCCCATCATCGGAAATATGGGCTCAACTATAACAAAACTCTAGACAGGATTGGTAAGATCCAAGGATTTTATATGTTTTTTAAGTGTCATTGGTCAGTTGAGGATGATCTGAGCTTGGATATGCAAAGGTTGGCTTTATTAACCCCATAGGTGGAATATATGTATAACACTTACTCTATAAATTAATATAACATATTCATACCCTCAAAAAAAAAAAAAAAAAATTTGGGTATCTTATCTTATGCATAGGCAATGTGGTTTTCGATTGGATTATCTTTGTCCATTGATTATTACGTCTCTGCATCTATGTGTATATACTAATACGGAATATTGAATAAGAGTTTGTCGTCCCTAAAAAAAAAAAAGGAGGGGGAGGAACTAGCGAGACCTAGGCCAATTGAAATTACGAGAGAAACATTTGATAAGTATAAATGATGATTGCAATAATAGAATGAATTACAGATTACATGTTCAAGTGCTTACAAACTATATTGATCCCAAATAGTACTTTGATGGCTCGAAATATATTGCCAATGAGCCTCAACATTGCTACTGCAAGCGGGGCCGGAGGGCAGATGCATGATGCCTCGAATATCGGATCGGGAAAAAGATATCCACAATGACCAAGTCCACTAAGAGTTGAGCCTCTGCCATTACTATATTAAATTGAACATAATGAGAATTCGTGAGAGAAAGGAAGAGAGAAGTAGGGTGCATTTGCACCCACCATGTTTAAGTATAAGTTCAAGTTACTTTTGATCTTTAAGTTAAAATATTAAATAATCTTAACTATATTATCGTATTTTTGGCTTTGAACAAATATCTTTGAATAAATATCTAAATGATGGATGTACGTGCAGCCATAAGGCAGGGTTGTATGCCTGGGGCCACTAGTCACACTTGTTTCAGGCCTTGGTTGAGCCGGTCCTCTTGTATGGGGCAGAAGTGTGGGGTCCAGTGATATCCCTCAACACCTGGAATGATGTGACATCCCCTACTCGTATACGGTGCATTCACCGTATACAAACAGGAGTTCATCCCCCATACCAGCTCCAGGCTGATACAGGGCCCTCCACATATCACTGCAACCGTAATGAGTTCCAGTGGGAAGAGTGAAGGGGTCATTTTACCCCGTCTCCCTCAGGAGAGGAAGCGTAAACATACATGTCAGTAAACAACATCATCACATATCCACCTCGAAGGGTGGCACATCAACATCTGCATAGACAAAGATCAGCACAATACATATGGGGAATCCTACCCAAGGCTCAGACTCATGGGGATGACTGACGGCTTGGGTCTCCAGAGTTCATTGCAGACAGAATTCATGGCAATGAATTTGGCTGGCATAAGAACATGGCTTGGGGTTGTCCACTCCATCCGCCCCTCCTGCGCACACTTTGCAGAGTAGGCTGAAAAGTGTTGGGACCTGACTGTAGCCCGTCGGATGCATAGCCAAAGGGGCTATTCCTGGGTTGCATCTCCCCAGTTCCGATGGGGCAGGTAGGGATCTCTCCCTCCAGAGATCTACATGCTGACTCAAGGTGACTAGAGGGCCACTGCCCTTATTCGACTTGAACCCACTGGAGAGTGACGCATCACTCCACGGGTGTCGAGCCCATGCCTTGCCCACACGCAGTGGCAAGCCATTAGACCTAGTCCACAATGATCCCCGGTAGACTTTACACACCAGAGGGATCGTTCAAGAGTCAGAACACGAACCTCTTTATAAGCCAGTCTGGCCCCTTCACCCACAACCAGGTGTGGCTCCTGTGCGCAGGCCGAATCTACAGTGTGCTAGAGAGGCTAATCTAGGAGCATCTACTACATCACAGAAGAACTGAAGAACTAGATCTAATCTATATCATAGAGTTAGGTTCTTTAGTTAGAGTCTGGTATCTGGGGATCTAAGTGGCTGCTATGGGCAATTTAATAGGCTAAACCTACTGATTCAATGACTGGAAGACGGTTTAGGCTATTAAATTGACTAAATACCTGATCCTTGGCTCGCTCCTGTTGCCCTGAATTCGACCATCCTGCTGAACTGCTTGAAGATGGAGCTAACGAGGAAAACTAATGGTGCAATTGGCCTCGGTGAAGTGCAGGGGAGGCGGTTTTGACTCTGGGCGAGGCAAAGCAGAGCTCTAAAACCCTATGGACTAAAAAATAGCAAGTTAGGGTTTCTCCTACCTAAATAGACAAGGGGTTAGGGCTAGGGTTTCCAATTATTCCTTTAGGCATGTGGGATAATTGGGTATGGCCCACTTGCCTTTAATGGCTAGGTGGCATAAAGGTATCCACATGGAAAAGTGTGCACCTTGATAAATGTGCACATTGGTAAATGTGCACATTAATAAATGCACCTACCTTGCAAGTTGCCCCCTAGGGGCTACCCGCCTGGCTACACGTCGGCGTACGTCGGTCGGTGAGTGGTAATGCGGCGTGGCAGGCGATGCGATAAAGATCGCGGGACCGTATAATCGCGGCTTTGGAACGTCACATTCTCCCCACCTTGAAATGATGCTGTCCGCAGCATCATGGGTCTCCCCACCTTGGAATCCTCCTAGCCTGCAATCAACCTGATGCATACAATATACTACTATAATACTTACACATTTATTAAGATTACCTTAAGGTAATATTTTTAGAACATTATTACGCCATTATCTTATGAAATAACTTATCAATTCGTAACATCGTTAAAACAAGTTACTCAATAGCTTCACTTATCACGACATTTTAGTTTATCAAAATTTTAATATTTTATATATATAATTAACGTTCGAGGTACTCTTCATTCCTTGCAACACATTCCAACAAAATTTGTGTTGCAAGTCTTAAATCTTCGACCTCCCTTGCCCTCCGGGGGCGCTCTATTGGGCTGCAGTCGACACTACGTTAGTACCATTTTAATTATTAATAAAAATTTTGGTTATATGGTGACCACCCCACCTATCTACATGAATGCATGGCTAATCTCCCGGCGTAGGAAGAGGATGCTTGTTTGGGGTCTGGGTTCGGGAACTCCTGCAAGACAGCCCTCTGTGAGGACCCTTGGATCTCAAGGAGAATCCAGGAGCTATGTCACGTGGGATTTGCAAGAAAAGAACAAGAAAAAGAGAACAGAACAAAAAGAGAACAATGAGATCACAATAATGAGAACAACTTCATTGATGTCAATGAAGATACATAAGCTCTCGCAATCGAGAGAAAACTGATGTGAGACAAGACTCAAAACTCATCTAAAAACTCATGTGCTAGCTCTACTCATATATATAGTACAATGGCCTTTGGCCCAATATAGACACTGATCGACCGGTCTGTGGACTCCTTGAAGGAGGCCCGATTTTGCAGGAATGGCGGTGCCTCTTGAAGTGCTCCTCGAATCACGCGCCGACGCTGACGCGGTGTGACGTCATCACTTGTCGGAAGCCGCCTCTTGGTAGCGTGACGCGGGCTTTGACCGCGTGGTCCGGGCGCTTGGTCTTTTGTGGGCCTTTGATGACCGCACCCGTGCTCTGTCTCTCGATCCTTGGCCTTGACTTGGTCCGCTAGTTGTATGCATGAATAGTCCCCGCAGGGAGGCCTGGGACTAACACCCCCACCAAACGACACTGGTGGTGAAGAAATGGAGGAAGTGTTTCCGAGGGCTGAAGCCAACAGCTTTGAAAGTGATCCTCACGGGAATGAGGGCGGGCGCCATTATGGTAAGTGCCAATGAGGTCCTGTCGTTTGAAGAGCGTCAGGAGTGTTGAGCCCAAGGGCAGGATCTGCATCAATGAGGAATTGAGAGTGCGCCATGTCTTCGTGGCAAGCATGGGCTTCCGAAGGAACGAACCGGCATTCCATGAGAAGGCGGTCAAGACCGAAGGCACCGGCACCGCATTAGGGTTGCAATAAAAGATGGGACACTGCCGATTTAAGGAGCTGACCAGGATGCATTTGAGAGCAGCACAGAAGCCTGCTTGACGGTGAATTGAAGGGTCGGGTGAGGTGGCGGCATTCTGCAAGAAGGTACCAAGGCCATGAAGAGCATCGGTGGGCCGTTGCCAACCACGCCATTAGCAATATAGATCCAATTTGCGGTGTGATCCAAGGTGGCACCATCTTCCCACTCGAGGCGTCGACAAAACGGGGTCCCAATCAAGATCCGTCGAGATCCGGGGAGGAGTCCACCCGGCGTGGCCATCCATGACCTTCCGCCCAAAAGGGAAGACGTCGGTCCGAGGTGAGAAACCGGGGCGTGGAGGGACACCCGGTGATGCATATGGAGAGGGAGCCATGCCCGTGGGTGGGCTGCTTGAGCACGCTCCCCGAATTCGCGTTACAAAGGTGGGGATCAAGAGCTTTGCACCACCGATCCCACTTTAAGTAGAGAGCCGAGTATAGACGGAGGACTATCCCATCCCGTGGGTATTGTCTTGCTATCCGTAAGGGCATGCAATTGATTGTAGCCCGCCAAATGCTTTTGCATATAAACTTGGGCAAGCGGAAGATCTTGAGGATGCCCAAGATTCTTTCGCGACTGCTCCAAATTCAGCGTCAAACTTGCGAGAGGTAAATGCGAGCAAAGCTTCGGGCATGTACTCGATGAAGAGTGTGGGTCCGATCATGATCTTTAAGATACGGGTTGTCATCCAATAACAACCGGTGAGCACGGAGTCATACGAAAGTTCTGATGGGGCCCATCACGAAATTTGTCCTGTGTGTCAGCCAGATAGAAGTCATGAAAGATGTACGCCATCGGCTGAACAATCCTGAAGGTGATTAAATCAGGGTCTTCACATTGAATGAGGTCGCAGACTAAGAGGGCACAGAGTAAGCCTTTGTCTTCAACTGAGAGGTCTGGCCAAATCCGGAGAAAATCCTCAGTGCGCATGTGGGCATCAACCTGATCATTGGCCGCATACCACTTGAAAAGAAAGAGGTGGCGTCGGGCAACCACATAATCGAGGTAACCGGAAGGAATAGCAAAATCCACAGACTGGTGGAGAGCTATATCAAGGTAGCCTTCTTGTTTATTTTGGGCCTCTTCGGCAGATTGGACAGCTTGCTGGAGCTGATGTTCAAGATCGCGGATCCGGTTTTCCTTTTCTAACAGAAGACGTGACTGATCACGGACCCGTTTCTGAGGAAGTGTGGCATGTGAAGAGGATGGCCCAGGAGTGTGGAGTCGAAGCTTGGCAATCTCTGCATCATCAAGTATCTTTTGCTTCTGGGCCTCCGTGAGTTGATCCTGGAGAGAGGTAAGCTGACTGGTCAGCGTGGAAAGCTGAGCTTCCAAAGAGGCTATTTGAGCGTCATGCGCTGTAAAGGCATGGGCTTGAGTGGTGTAATTCTGAGAAAGCTCTGTGTACAGCGTGGTAAGCTTAGCAATGTCTTTATCCTTGTCAACCAAGAGAGTCTCCCTTGCCTTGACCTGCTCCAACAATTCTCTGAATGGTAGTTTGTAACTGAGCCTGCTGATCAGCAAGGAGGGTGTTCTGATCGTGGGCATTCTTTAGATCCTCACGGGCCTGTAAAAAAACCGCGTGCTTTTCTTGAAGCTTGTCCTCCAAAGTGTGAACCTGCATGGTAGCAGCTTGAAGGTCTCTGTGAAGCGCGTCCGAGGTCTACAGGGACGCTTGAACCCCATTCATGAGAGCTTCCTGGGATTCTTGCAACTTGAGAGCAGCAGCTTGAACATCCTGCTGGTATTGATACAGAAGCTGGCGAGGATGTGGAGGTGGAGGGCCCTGTTGTGGCCGTGTTTGTGATGTCTGAGAGACATGACAAGAAGTGGAGGGTGTAGCTTCTGTGGAGGAAGAAGAGACAGTAACATGCGTGGCCTGGTGTTGAACTTGACCAGGAGAAGTATGGCGTGAAGGTGCAGCCTGTTGATTTTGAGGATGTGAAGGCAGAGATTGCTTAGTGGAGGCATGAGAAATGGAAGGGGACACAGGAACAGGAAGATAATGACGGATGAGGGCTTGAAGATGGCCACCCACTGAGGCTTCAAAGACAGAGGAGGGGGTAGCCCGAATGCGGTCTACTTCATGAAGGAGGCGGTAGAACAACAGCTGTGGCCAATCAATATGGTGATTGGAGCGGATGGCTGTGATCACTATATTATAGAACGACTTATTGATATGGGTGTTCTTGATAGAATACCCAAGCAATTTGCGCCACAGAAACTTTACAAAGTGTCGTGGGACTTTGCAATATTGGTGAGGCGATGCATGTTTGCTTGATAAGAAGGAGCGCCGAACTGAGTGACATCTATGTCCTGTAAGGCAGCCCAAGATAAAGAAGGTGTTTGCAAAGGAATACGGAATACCTCAGAAATCAAGGGCTGAGTAAGCAAGATGGTGGTGCCATCTACCACAGTAGCATATCCTTCCGGGCTGTTGACGAGGTGAGCGATGAACTGCTTCAATTGCTCCGGATTTGGGGCCGGGAGGTCCATTTGCGAGAATTCGTAAAGCTTCTGGCGTTCCGCGACTTCCCGACTTGGGCCAACGAGGGCGTCACGAAAGGTGGGCGTCAAGAAAGACACTGACTCGAAAAGAGCCGGATCCCTTGGAGTAGAAGCTTGAAGTGTAGGAAATTTGGGTGCAGCCATGGCGGAGAGCGTCGGAAAGGAACAGGAAGAACGGTGATGCGAAGGCGGAGAGCGGAAGAATAAAATGCAGATAGGCGAAAAGGCTCTAGGGCGCACAAATGTTGGCGAAGGGGCATGATGAACCAGCACCCGTTGATGATGTCAGGTGGCGACAGATGCAAAGGAGACGATTGAGAGGCAAAATTTTGGCTAAGTCCCCAAATGGTAAAGGAAGAAGCAGTGAATGGTGGCGATGAGACGTACGGGAACAATCTGATGTGACAGCTGGCGAAAGGACACACCTTAATGCTCGACGGGCGTGAAAAGAAGGAATGTCATTTAATGCTGGCGACTCGAAGTGGGATATCATTAAAACGAAGGTGTCAGAAGGTACCATGGCTAGATATGCGGCGGGAGAAAAGATTCCCCATTTAGAAACAGCCTTGCATTGCAACCACGTTGGCAAAATTTCTTATTGGTCCACGTCAACAGGGGGTCCTCGGGTGGCTATATAAGAGAAACAGTGGGTGAAGCTGAGACACCCGATGGGCGCCAAGATGTCTCTGGCCGGGGATCGCGATAAGTGCACCATGCCTTCGAATCGCCCAGAGTGGATAACATGCAAGATGGGTTTGCTTGGACTTATGGAGGTGCCACAACCGTGGCATTCCCATGGATGGGTGGTGTGCAGGGATGGCTGAGCATCCCGATCCCCATACCAACGGGATGGAGGTGGTGATTCACCTGCGCTGGGATCCGGAGCAGAACTACTACCACATCCTGCGCATCACCTCTGCTCCAAACCCGGAGTAGAGGGTTTTTCTCTTTAGGATTTTGTAAATAGGGCACTGCCCATAGAGCTCTGCTCATAGCGGAAATAGATGGGCTCCGCCCTCATTTTGTAAAAATTTGCCTCTATAATATAAATATGCGTCTTTAGTCACTATCTGGGGATTCAATTTCTTGTCTTTGCCGATCGGTGTATGGTGCGTATTTGTTGCATGAAATTGTTTGAGGCGAAAGCCATTAACCAGTGTAGGTAATGGAGTGCCATCTAGTTCGGCCAGCTTGAAAACACTGAGTTGCACAACGTGAATGATTTGATACGGACCAAGCCATCTGAACTTTAACTTGCCCGAGAATCATAAAGAAGAACCAAATCACCTTCTTTGAATGTTTTTGTCTTAAGACGTTTGTCATGCAAAGATTTTTGCAACTGTTGTCCATGAAGAACACGAATGTAAGCATCGCGCCTAAGTTCATCCAACTGTTCCAATTGATAAACCCTTTCCTTGAGTGCAGCAGGTGGATTATGGGTTGTAGCAAGTTGAAAACGGAGAGTTGGAAGAATATATTCAAAATGCATGAGAGCTTCTTGACCATAAACCAGTTTGAAAGGAGTGTGACCAGTAACTATTTTTAAACTAGTGTTGTAAGCCCAAAGAACAGTAGGCAACTTGTCTTGCCAATCTGTGCGAGAAGCGTCACAATTTTTTTTGAGAATAGTGATGAGAGTTTTGTTGGTACTTTCAGCCAAGCCATTTCCTTGAGGATAATAGGGTGTACTCTTCCGGTGTTGGATGTGAAGATAATCCGTCAGCTCCTGGATGGTATGATTGACAAAATGCACGCCATGATCACTAACAAGTTCCGTGGGACAACCAAAACGCGTGATGATGTGCGTGTAGAGAACTTGGCGGTCTTTGGCGGCGGTGTTGTGCGGAAGTGCACAAGCTTACGCCCATTTGGTAGCATAATCCGTGATGACCGAATATAGCGGAACGCAGGTGTGCCACGGTGGGTCCATGGGCCCCACAAAATCCATTCCCCATTTGTTGAAGGGATGTGGCGTGGCGACTGGCGTCAATGGAAGAGCGTCACGAACCGTGGGCTTTCCCACACGCTGACAGACATCACACGTGCGAGCATAAGCGTGGGCATCTTTGAAGAGCGTGGGCCAGAGGTATCCTGCCAAAAGAATTTTGGGTGCCGTGGCGTCACCACTAAAATGACCACCACCAAGCCCATCATGGGCTTGTCGAACAATATCGGGCACCTCGTGAGGGAGGACACAACGACGGAGGACCATGTCTTTGCCTCGTTTGTACAAAATGGCCCGCAACCATGGTATAGTCCGCGGACCTCTCCGAAACCGACGGTGGTGGGAGGAGCTTTTTTCGGAGAGAGCGTCGGATCGGCGGGAGGAAGAGCACCAGTGAGAAGAATGTGGTGTGGCCGTATGGCCGCGTTATGAAACCAATGTGGCGTGGCCGTGACCAGGAATAATTGAGCGGCCCGGAAAGGCGTCGAAAACACCCGGGCCGGATCATCCTGTGTGGATGCGTGAAAGATAATCAGGCACCACATGAGACTTGCCCGCTTTTATGAACAATTTCGAAGGGAGCTAATTCTTGCGTAAGAAGGACCCAACGAAGCAATTCGTCTGGTAGGCGTGGCTTTGTTGATCAAATAAAGAAGAGTTTGATGATCAACAAAGAACTTGATCCGCTTCCCAACAAATAATGTCGGAAACGTTGGACCGTGAAAACTAAGCCCAAAGCTTCCGTTCCGCGGCGTAATAGTTGGCGCCAGCAGATTGAGTTTCCTACCGACATAGCGATTGGTTTATCCGTGGTTTCATCATAGGCCCGAGAGAGAAAAAGCACCAATGGCAAAGCGAGAGGCGTCAACATGAGCGTGGAAAGGCTTGTCCCATTGAGGAGGAACAAGGCCAGGGGCTGGGTAAATGCGGCTTCAACTTCGGCGAAAAGCGGCTTGGGAATTCCAAGCCCAAGTGGATTCATCACCCGTGAGTTTATGAATGGGGTCAGCTATAGCCGCAAGTCCAGAATGAAGGTGGAATAGTAATTTACCTTACCCGGAAAAAGCGTGTCTCTTTGATATTAGGCGGTGCTTGAGCTTTTCATTACACAACCGATTTTAGCGGGATCCGTGATGATGCCTTCTTTACCGACCACATGACCTAACGAACGCCGAGGTGACTTGAAAGTGCACTTCTCAGGATTGAGACTAATGCCAGATTCATCACATTTTTGAAAGACAAGCTCCAATTTGTCCAAGTGATCATCCATGGAGTCAGAGGCGAAAAAATCATCTTGGAAGATGAAGAAAAGGTTTATCCTTCATAAAAGTCTTGAAAAGGCGGAGAGCATGATGCTTGAAAAGTTGAAGGAGAGTTTGACAAACCAAAAGGGACCACCTTGTAGGCAAAAAGTGCCCCACGGGGTGGTGAAGGTAGTTTTGAGTTGATCTTCTTGCTTGATAGAAATTTGATTGTACCCAGAAAAACCATCCATGAAAGAGTACATCTCATGACCAGCAACTTCTTCAAGAACCTGGTCAGTGAAGTGAAGAGGAAAGTGATCACGCTCCGTGGCTTGATTGAGTTTTTACGTAATCCCGCAAACGCGGATCTTACCATTGTGTTTGAGAGGACGATGGGGCCCACCCATTGAGAATGTTTGACCTCATAAATCAGGCCAGCTGACCAAGAGTTGGTCAATTTCAGCCTTGGCCTTGGGTCCCGGTAATTTGGGTTGAGCCGATACTGTCGTTGCTAGATTGGGCGTGCATCAGATTTGGTAGGAATGGTGAGTTCCCCCAATTCTTTTTTGATACCTCGAAGGTCTTTGTAGCTCCAAGCAAAAATATGTTTGAATTTTGTGAAGCAGTCCACAGTAAGCGTGCTTTATAGGTCGGTGGAAGTTTAGCGACTAAAGCGATTTGGTTGATTGTTTCCAACGTCCACGATTTCCACTTCTAGAGTTTGAATATGAGGAACAACCTCCAGGTGTCCGAACGATGAGCGAGGATTTTGAAGCATGACGGGAGAAGCAGCATTTTGCGTGGTGAAGAAAAGAGGCTGCTGAGCATCATCAAGCAAGGGTTGCTTCATGACGGCATGAACATCAACTGTGTCTGAAGAAGGAAGTGGGTCAGAAAAATGATCAAGACGTTGAATGCGATTGCAGGAAGCCAGGTAAGGATCCAAAAGAGCCGCCACAGCCTGGTCCTGATCGAGCGTCATGTCACCCCAAGGATCAGCATACTCGCTTGAACCTGATAAATATTTTGTGCGTCTTCAGAGTCAGTGTCGGAGATGGAAGGTTCAGCGTTCTCGACAGAGATCAATTGGCCAGTTTCCAGATCCATTGTGGCATTGAGATGGCCATCGGTGATAACAAGTTGGTCCGTGGCCCAGTAATGAATACTCTTGGCCTGTCGGAGAAAAGGTCGTCCAACCAGCATTTCATAGTCACCAGGATCTTCTCCAGCTTTCCAAACATCAAATTCCAAGGGGAATTTGAGATCACCTATGCTGATGTGGAGAAGAGGAGTGACACCTTGAGGACGCGTGATATGGCCATTTGCCAACTTGATGTCATAAGCGGCACGGTATAATTGTTGGATGCCCAATTGCTTCCTGAGTTTATCAGTAATGAGATTGACGGCACTACCACCATCAATTTGGACATGATTGATGTCTTTGATTGCCTTGCCGTGGCATGCACCGTGGGTGTTGAAGTTGCAACAGCTCCAACCAGAACCGTGGGAAGAGGTAACTGATCTTTGAGAGCCGGAGAGAGTTTCAAAATGGTGGCCAAGCTCAAAGGAATCTTGATCTTGGCAAGTTCTTCCTGAAGTTCCAAGGGAACATGTGAAAAAGGATCCGCGAGTGGTCCGGTGGAGCCGGAGTCTACGTGGTAAGGGAAGCGGAGACTTCTTTGAGAAGCTTCGACTTCAGCAGCAATATTTGGATATGGCCGAGGCGTCTGTTGGTGGATGATGAGGCGCTGACGCCGACGCTGCTGAGCCCGAGTGGTGGCGTGAACATTTGCCAAGGTTCGACCTTCCGCAGCCTGCATGAGTTTCAGAATACTTTGTCTCACTTTAGGCATGACGTGAGGCATGAGTTTGTCAAGATCAGGTGCGAAGTGAACTTTTTTATCATTGTCATGAGGGACTGTTTCTACAGCAAAAGCAGGTCGCGTGTCATGAGGAATGATGGTCAAAGGGCGTGAAGCCCGTGTGTATCGTGAGACAAGACCAACCCAATTGGACTGTTGAACAGGAGGGTTGAGAGCCTGATAAATCTCTTCCTGAGCTTGTTGATCCATAGGATTGGAGGTAGATGCAACTTCTGGCCGAGGTATTTGTTGTTGAGGCGCCCGGGGGGCTTCTTCGAGGGGGCGGGGGCCTTGTTTACCGTTGGCCACCCACAGTTGATAAGCCGTGAGGCGTATAGAAGCAGGCTGAGTGGAACCTGGGAGCTGGACTTGAACTTGAGGAAGTTGAGGACACGCCGTGGTGGTGTGACCCCATTCATGACAATGATAACATTGAGCCTTAGAAGGATCAAAGGGAGGTCGGTTGCCTTGTCCCCGTGGGCTGCTCTTCCGCGTTTGTTGATCTGGTTGAGGTTGTTGAGTTTGATATTGCCGAGGCGGATATGACGGGTTTGTTGTTGAGGCGTGGTGCGGACTTGAAAGACCATTTTATTGCGAAAAGGGTGTAGGATGAGAACAGTACATTCTTAGGTGGCGTGATTGCACATATTGCATCTTTTACAATGAGGAGGTCCGTTGGAGGAGTTGCATTCATTGGCCGATGACCTTGATATTTACAAATAGTACACGGATGTGAGCGTTGTGGATTTGCTTTGCCGAGGCTGAACAGCGAGTTCGGGGAACCATGACGGGGCCTAGAAGAAACATTGACCGAAAGTGATTGACCAATTCAATGGCATGTTCCGCAGACTTGGGACTTGGTATTCTCGCCATGAGGCGAATGGCGGGAGGAAGGCTCTGCGAAAAACCAGACGAGGATCCGGCTTGCGTGGGGGTACTCCCGGAGTTTACCGACGAGAATGTGAAGGCGGTCCGCGAAAAATCCTCGGCCGACTCGTGGGCTCTTGTTGAAGGTCATTGAGTTGCTTTGAGGAGTAACCGATCATCGTCCGTGGTGCCATAATGAGACGAAAAGGCGTTTTTCATTTCTTGCCAACTCGCTTCCGGTGACTTTTGTTGGCCATTAACCACCGATGGGGGTGCCTCGTGGCGTGGTCGAAAAAGATGTGAAATTTGAGTTGTGGCTGCAAGATAACCGCTCGAATGGCCAAGGCTTCAAATTCCTCCATGTGGGCTTGAGCACTCTCGATCCAGAGGTTTGCCTTTAGTGTTACCAAAGGTGGGATAAGTCAGCTTCAAATTATGATTGGGAGATGAAGGCGAACCGGGCGCATAGATAGGTGGATTTGGTGGAGGATATGCGCGAAGCATAGAAGGTGGTACAGTAAACCGAGGACCGAGAGCAAGGGGTGGAACTGAAAAACATGTGGTCCAGCAAAAGCAAAGATCTCGGTGGGGAAGGGCCTTGGGAGCCATCCTCATTAGGCTTGAGATCGGTGGTTTGGTAAATGGGGAAGAGCATCTTGAAAAAAGATGGAGAAGACGAAAGTCGTGGAACGGGTAGGGCCAAAAGACACTTGATAGTAGCCCATCCCACCGGAGGGAAGAAGGTTGTGACGGAAGAGGGGTGTGACTTGAAGGGATATTGATATAGGTCTTTGTCGAGTCCGGAAATAGTGAGGCGCTGGCTGAATCGGGGTATGCCCGTGGAGATTGAGGTTGAGAACAATGCCCATTAATACTGTGGGGAGACCCCGGGTCGAGAATGAGCACGAGGGGTGGGAGGTGCCGACCGAGCTCTTTTGAGCGAGACGACCTCCCTCAATGTCATAAGCGGTGTCATACATATCGAACAGCCTCAAGGTTGATGACGCCCAATCGAGCCGCGTTTGGCAAAGAAGTTCTTCAGAGTGAAACCTCGAAAGCGCATATGATGGAAAGAAAAAAAAGATCAGACCCGCAGCGGCGACGGTGTTTGGGGTCTGGTTCGGGAACTCCCAAAGAAGATTACTCTCTCGTGAGAACCCTTGATCTCACAGAGAATCTAGGAGCTATGTCACGGATTTTGCAAGAAAAGAACAAGAAAAAAGAGAACAGAACAAAAAAAGAGAACAATGAGATCACAATAATGAGAACAACTTCCTTGATGTCAATGAAGATACATAAGCTCGCAATCGAGAGAAAACCGATGTGAGACAAGACTCAAAACTCATCTAAAAACTCATGTGCTAGCTCTACTCATATATATAGTACAATGGTCTTTGGCCCAATATAGACACTCGACCTGATCTCGGTGCTTGGAGCTCCTTGAAGGAGGCCCCGATTTGCAGGAATGCCGGGTGTGCCTCTTGAAGTGCTCGAATCACGCATGACGCCGACGCTGAAGTGGACGGGTCGCCACTTGTCCGGCGCCGCCTCTTGGTAGCAGCGACGCGGGCTTTGACCGCGTGGGTTCGCTGCTTTGGTCTTTTGTCGGGCCTTTTGATGACCGACCCAGCTCGCCTCGTGGATCCTTGGCCTTGACTTGGTTCGTTGTATGCATGAATAGTCCCTGCACTGTGAGGCACAGACTAACAATGCTTCTTCCATCGTGGGTCGTGGAGACAAAGACCCTATAATGCCTATATGGGCCATGCCTACACCTTTAGTTGCCGTGGATGATAGGGTCCTTCGTATATGGGGCGGAAAGATAGGGTCCTCCCCGTAGGCATTGACTAGAGGTGCTTTTCCTATCAATGCATTCCCGAATGACCTCCTTTCTCTCGAGGTCGCTCTTCCCGTGGGACAGTAGACTTTCTAATCTACCTTCCACTCGTCCAAGCGGAAATGCAGTCATGCCTACATTGACATTACACCACGCCCTAGAGATCACCGTGGTGGTCTCATCATCAGTAACAACGCATGCAACCCATACCTAGCATAGGTTGCATGCGTAGATTAATCTTAATTACACATAAATCGACATGCCTGAGCCGATTTCTTCGGAGATGACCTTGCCGTCCCATTGCTCCATAAATTGTGGGTACTGCTTTAATAGATCTTTCTTAAGTACCCATGTCGCATCTTCCACCGGCAAGTGCTTCCACTTGACCAAATATTGGAGAAACTTTGATCTCCTTGTTTTCTTGAAGGCTTTATCAAGAATCAATTCTGGAACTATTTCCAGCCGCTCCTCCGTCATTTCCAACAACGTAGGAGTGTCCAAGGCTTCGTCTGGGTTTGGAGTATGCTTCTTCAATAAACTCACGAGGAAGACTTTATGAATCTTTAGGTGTGCTGGCAAATCTAACTTGTAGGATTGATTACCTACTCTCTGGACTATTCTGAAAGGTCCAGCCCACCTTGGAGCAAGCTTCTTACAATTTTCGATGCGGAGCTTCGCCTGCTTCACTTTGATCTTGAGCCATACGTTGTCGCCCACTTGGAACTCTCTAACCGTCCGATGCTTTGCTCACGATGCTCTTTTTGTCGACTCGACTCCTTGCGTAAGATATCCTCGAACTTCTTCTACCGGCTGGCGCATGTGGGCCAACATTTTCGCTGCGAAACCTCTACTTTGACACGGATTGTGCCAAGTGTGCGGAGTTAGGCATTGATACCCGTAGTTGATCATAAATTGGCGACATTTGGGATGATTCCTGCTTGGTGCTATTATACGCAAAACTCCACCAAGTGAATAAATTCTTTCCACATACCTTGCTTGTTCCGCATATAGTTTCGTAGCATATCCTCCAAAATTCTGTTGATTCGCCCGCTTGCCCATCCGCTCGAGGATGGTACGCCATGCTCATGGATAGCTTCGCCTCAATCGTCACAAAGAGGTCTTGCCAAAAGTCACTCATGAACTTCGGATCTCTGCCAGAGATAATCTCCCTTGGCATGCCATGAAGCCTGAAAATTTCTTTGGTGAAGAGCTTCGCTGTATCCATAGTCGTGTCTGTGGTCCTGCAAGGCACAAAATGTGCCATCTTTGACAACTTGTCGACCACCACCATCAAGGCATCCTTCCCTCTTCATTGTCCTTGGAAGCCACGTTATAAAGTCCATGCCGATGACCCCTCCCACTTAGCGTTTGGCACCGCTTAATGGCTCCAATGCCCCAGAATGAAGCTGCTCGCTTCGTCTGCCGACATAGCCGACATTCCTTGATGTAGCGAAGTTACACCGCTTCTTCATTCCTCGCCAATAATAGTCACAAGACTTTGAAATATGTCTTCATAAATCCTGCATGGCCAGCTATTGGGCTGTTATGAGTGTCGTGGAGAATCAACTTTCTTACACCCGATGATTCCGGCACGCACAACTTGTTCTTATGGTACAAGAGATTACCTTCCTTTTTAAAATTTTTGAAGGTTTCTCTCTCCTTATCTGTTCTTGCTTCCCTGCACAAGCTTGCCCATACTTCCTTGAAGTCCACATCTGTTGGCAAGGCTTCTTCAATCTTCTTCCCGAAGTCGCTGGAGAGCGTCGAAATTGCATTGCAATGCACTCTAGTTGTCAGGGGATGCCTTGAAAGCGCATCCGCTACCACGTTGAGCTTCCCCGGCTTGTAGACTATATCAAAGTCATACTCTTCGAGGAACTCCATCCACCTTCACTGCCTCAGGTTAAGGTGTGGTTACGTGAATACATACTGGAGGCTCTGATGATCTGTATCCAATTGGAACTTCCTTCCCAAGAGGTAGTGCCTCCAAATTCTTAATGCCCTGACAACCGCAAGCAGTTCTTGATCGTGCGTCGGGTAGTGCGTTTTGGCGTCGTTCATCTTCTTGGAATCATACGCTACCACACACTCTTCCTGCATGAGCACTGCACCTGTGGCTATCTTACTCGCATCTGTCGCCACAAGCTTATCTTTCTCTGGGTCTGGCAGGGTCAAGACGGGGGCGGTTGTCAAAGCTTATTTTAACAATTCAAACCCTGCTTGGGCTTTCTTGTGCCAATGGTCTGCCCAATCTTTCACCTTTTCTGCCCTCGTCAAGTCTGTTAGCGGGGCTGCTATCTTTGCAAAGTTCTTCACGAACTTCCTATAGTACCCTGCTAGGCCGAGGAAACTTCTGACCTCATGCACATTCTTGATTGTTGGCCCTTTGAATGGCTGGCTTCAATCTTGGCGGGATCCGTCGAGATTCCTTCGGCCGAGATCACATGACCTGGTATTCCACCCTCTCCGTTGCGAAGTGACACTTCAACAACTTGGCGTACAACTGGTGCCTCCTTAATTTCTCAAGCACTCTCCTTAGGTATTGCACGTGTTCCTCCAGGGATCTGCTATACACCAAAATGTCATCAAAGAATACTATCACAAGGTGTCCAAGAACTCCCTGAAGATGTCGTTCATGAGCCTCATGGACGTTGCTGGGGCATTCGATAAGCCGAAAGGCATTACCGTGAATTCATAGTGCCCATACCGGGTCACGAAAAGCCGTTTTATGGACGTCTTCTTCCTTTATTCTGATTTGGTGATAGCCTGACCTTAGGTCGATTTTGGAGAAGACTTTTGCCCCTTGGAGCTGATCCATCAAGTCGTCTGATCTGGGGAGCGCATACTTATTTTTGATGGTGTGCTTGTTCAACTGCCGGTAATCTATGCACATCCTCAAGCTGCCATCCTTCTTCTTTACAAAAAGAATGGGTGCTCCAAACGGCGAGACGCTTAGGTCTAATGAAGCCTAGGTCGAAAGCAACTCCTCGCAATTGCTTCTTTAGTCCGCCACCCCGCATGGTCATTCTCAGATGGGGCTTTGCTTGTCGGCCTTCGCTCCCCGGTTCGAAGTGCTATCTCACACTCGACTCCCCTATAAGGAGGGAGCTGCTTGATCTCATCTGGAAAGAGATCGTGGAACTCCGTGATCAACTTAGCTACTTGCTTGGGCAACTCGATGAGCCCCTTATCTTCCTTACCTTCTTCTAATTCGGGCTCTTGGATCTCAAGCTTGAAGATATATGCTACCTGCTCACTCTTTATGCACCTGAACAGCTGCTTACTAGACATGCACTGCATAATAGGAACAACTTCTTTACCTGTGATCTCTATGATCTTGCCATTGGATGCTGTCAGGGTCACCTTCCGCTTTCCACAATCAATGAGGGCTCCTGCTGGACCAATATACTCCATTCCTATAATAAAGTCATACTTTCCAATATTCATTACCTCTGCCCCCATCTGAATGTTGATTCCCGGCAAATCAATGTCGAAGTTTATCCTTTTGCCTGTTGTATGCCTTACTCCCCCGTTTGCTAACACTACGGGTCTTGGCTTGGATTTCAATGGCTTGAGCTTCAACATTTCTATCATTCTTGGGGATGCAAAGTTGTGACGCAGGCAAGCATAATATACGCCCCGGGACCGAGCATCGCGGCCGGAACGCCACAAATGACCTCGAAAGCAGGTGTGTAAAGCCTTCTTGGCACGAGCCCCCTTGGGGTAAAAGTCCACACCCATACCAGATCCTACTCCAGGAGACAGGTTTTCTACCCCTTCAACGGGCTGCATTGGAACGCCATATCATTTACTTCCAGAAGGTGGTCGCTATGGGTGATACACGTTTGCCCAATCTTGCTTTGGTCAGAAGCGATGGGGTCCCCAACGCCCAAAGCCCGGCTGGAAGGACAAGCAAGCTCGATGGTTTCTCATTGGGGTATGTAGCAAACATATGCGTGCATGTAAGGACAAAGAAAGATCACAAGGCACTTAAGCCGTACCTAGATGCTACTTTCCTTCGCAAGCTCGGGATGCAGATGCTCGAGCGCGCGTGTCGGCATACTATCGCCAGAAGAAGTCAATCCTAGGCTCACGAGAGGCCCACACCAAGCATTTTATACACATTTGCCCATGAAGAAGCGCAGACTTATAGCTTCCATTCGCAGACGGTGCACATCATCTCCACATTGAGACAGGCGTTGGGATCGGAAGCACGGAGCAAAGGCTTTTGCCGTTGTTGCCACCGGCTGCCATTGAGGATGAATGTCATGCCCTCCAGACCGCCGAAGCGCTTGCCCATATCCGAGGCGGTATGTTCGATTACTAGTGCCCGCCAACCGCTGCATGAGTTATTGAATACCACGCCGATGGGTTTGTTGGGGTCATACCTCCGTGAGGTTATGGATGCACCGACTCGCTTGTGTCCTCCCGGCGCATTGAACCGGCCCTATACAATTGTACATCGTGCCAGCATACTTATTACTGCTAAGGTTTTTCCCTCGAAAACCCTTCGGGGCGGGGGTTTTTTAATCCTGTCGGTAATATGTTTGCTGCTCTCTTTTCGTTTGGGTCCCATAGACCAATCGGACTCCGTGGACGCTAAAAAATCTATTCTATTCTATTCTATTCTTATATTATAAACATTATCCTAAACAAGATGCACTCTGGACTACCACAGTCGTCGGATTCGTCGATTCTACGACCCAGATCATATGTTGAGGCCTGTTAGCACCTCTCGTTTTGATTATAGTCATTTATGATTGGAGGCACCTATGATTTTGAAATATGAAATACGATTTCGCCTAAGGTTTAGAGAGAATATCGAACCTCTATATGGCTTTGCCTAAGATTTTAGACAATATAAGATACGAGGGCTCGAATCTCTACCAAAATAACTCAATGTCCTAATAAGACTACTTTAACCAATATATCTAGTGAGATAATGTAATTATTTTTTATCTTGAACATATATTTTTTTTATAACAACCCATTCAATTGTTTTAAGGATATATGGTCTATGGTTTCAGGAATTATTATTTTTTACATCATATCAAATCCCCCTGGAACCCCCCGTTATTTTGCTACATATTCCCATATATATGTATGTGGTACATATTATTATTAGACCATATTATTAGACCATGTATGCCATATTATTAGACCCTGTATGTCATGCATCAAACTCTAAATTATGCCACATGGCATTTTCAATGCCACATCATGAAATCCTATATTGTGCATGCCACATCATCAAACCCTAGATTGTGCCATGTGGCGATCTCATATTGCCACATCATTGTAAGTGCCATGTCATCAAACCCTAGCTTGTGTCCGCCACATCATCAAACTCTAGATTGTGCCACATGGCATTTACAGTCTAGGGATTGATGACGTCATTTAATCCTGCTTACGTATTTACATCTTGCTTGGCATATGAAGATATCAGAAGGAAGTTTGATATTCATGCAGTAGATTTTTCTTCCTTGTTTACTTTATCTCCTTTAGACTTAGGATCATATTTCCAAACAGTGGATGCACATCGCTCATTTTTGTTGAAACTATGATGATATTTGTACTCAGGCTCCATGGCCTCTTCATAGGCCCTAAGAGAGCTATTTAATAAATTAAATTAAATTAAATTAAATTTAAAGTGTCATGTCATCAAACCCTAGATTGTGTGTAGTGCCACATCATCAAACTCTAGATTGTGCCACACGACGTTTACAATCTAGGGTGATACAAACGGTCTTCTCTATCTGCAAATCTATCTGCAAAACTAACAAACACGGTTAATCCAATCAACCTGGAACTCCAGATCAAGCTCTTCTGGCACTACTTATCCACCCAACCGGGCTCTGATTTGCAAACACGGCAAGTTTAAGCTCAAGTTCCTCCCAATTCTGAGAGTCTGCTAACCAGCTGGATAGCCTCTCTGGGATTCTCTGGAATTCTCTAGAGCTAAGGGAAACACTTAATTCAACACAAATTATCAAAAGATCTAGTGCAGACAGACTTCTATCTCATACCAGACACTTCCGGCTCCCACAATTCTGCAGATCGACCACTTTTATGCTATTCTAAAAGGCTTTTGTAAGCTATATCTGGATTTACCTTTTCCTTTTAAGCTAAATCCGACAGCCTTTTTTTAGCAATTCGGTCTGCTATGATGGCCCCAGGAGCTAATTCCGGTTGTTCCGCTAGTTCAGGAGTCAGTTTCGAATTCATTCCGGCCTTTTTTTCTATTATAACAAAAAGGGTCTGTTTTTATTTTCGTTCATTTACATAGTCCGTTGTTTGTTTACTTAGGCAGTTATTTCGGTTCCACTAATTCCATCTGTTGCTGGTCGTTACAACTGTAGCGGCCGTTTTGTTTTTATTAACACTTAGCTTTTCAATATATTAATTATTTCAATGGTTCCTTTGTTAAAAGTTGTAATTTAAAACGCCTAAGGCTATACAATCAAAGTTAATAAAAGACCCTTGCCTCTGTGTTTGTTTCTGCAAATCCTTCTCTGAGCCACGCCCCCAAGCTAGTGCCATATCATAGGGTTTGATGATGTGGCACACACATGGGTTTGATGTCGACGTGGCACTTTACCTAGAAGTTATGATGTATGTATGTCCTTTAAGTTAAGTTAATTTTGACCTTTAAGTTAAAGTATTAAAGTGGTCCTAACTATTACCGTATTTTTGGCTTTGAACAAATATCTTTTCCATTAATAATTTACTTTTCCATTAATAATTTTCATTAAAAAATATTTATTTGCTGGAACAAGTCTCAAATGGGAAGAGAAAATTAAATTAATCACTTCTTGCAAGCATTTACCAGTAGATTAGCCATCTCAAGTGGATCGCCACACTTCTCTCTCTCTCAACCGTTGTTTTGAAGATATCGATGACACTAACAATAGATGGCCGATCCATGTCATATTCTATTCTATTCTATTCTATCCATCATCATTTGGATCTTCATATGTTGGATGATGTCCAATGTGCTAGAGTATCAGTCGGTTGGGTTTATCTCAACACACAACCCCATAAGCCGCATAGCCTGGACAAAATTAAGGAGCATCTCATAAATGTAGCCTAGGGAATATATGTCAGATATCTCATGCCTCCATGATGCTTGATCATCCGATGATGTTGTAAAACCTCTCTTCTTTCATCAAGGATATCGCACCTTCTGTGTTGTAGTGTATAACGACTCTTCAATTTGGGCATTTGCTCCTTGCAAAAAGAACGAAGGCTCGTGTTCCAATCACCAATAGCCACCCTTACATTTGCAAGGGAGTCATCAAAATGGAGTTTGACCCTTTTGCAATTGAGCTTTGTGTGTGTCCAACCTGGAACGTGGATGGCATAGACTCCTTATGCAAGAGCGAGAGATATTTCAGGGACGTACTTGTACACAAGTCTCGTCTTGGCTTTCCACTCCACAATTATCTTCATGTCAGCCCTTCGTGGAGCACTATGCATTGCATTTTACCATCTCCTATAAGAAGATAATTAGCTCAGCAGATGGTCAAGTAATTCTGCAAAGGTTCCTCCATTCATGAATGGCAATTTTCCTTCTAATAACCTTTGAGGCACTGCTTTTTCTCACGTCCTAGTATAAATTATGTCAAAAAGACTTTAAAGTCGTGTAAGGACATCGTAATATTAAAATTGAAGGTTACCCTAATTTTGTGTTTTTTGGTCTTGTTGTCATCCGTTTGCTACTTCAATTTCATGGACCTCATAGTTGTTTGCCTAGAAATGAAATGCATTGTCAGCTTATATTAGATTAGACTATCAGATTTATTTTATGACATATTTAATTCAGTGCAGTTTGCACCATTTCCAAAGTTTCTTGCAAACGAACATAATGCCAGTGAAAAGAATTTTTGTTTTTGAAGAACTGTGTCATCAATATATTAAAAGAATGGTAATGTTACAAAGCAAGTGAGGAGGAAGGAGAACTGCCCCAAAGAGATAGCGAGACTCGACACTCCACAACAAACTCACAGAAAAACTGCAACTCTACTACTGTACAAACCGACCATCACCATCTACAACACCCAAGAAGTCCCGCGAAAAAACATTTTTCCAACTAAGGAAACCATTCTTCATCAAATTAATATTAGTGCCCGCTTCAATTCCTGGGATATCTTACACATGAAATATGTACAAGCCAGGCGAGTGTCCGAGGATAGAGCTAATCCACGCCTATCCATGACCTCTTGAAGTATGATTCCACCATTCGGATTGAACCCGTGCTTAGTATTACCTGTAGCAGCTAGCTTAGGTCTGTCCTATTCAGCATTGCGTACGCGGATTTGATCATGCGTTGGGCAGCTCTGGAGTGTATGGCATTCATTTTCAACTGCTCCCATTTGGCAATACTGACAAAGCTTGCCATGGTATGGCTCCCCAATCCATTTGCTTGTCTCAATTTGGAAATGGTGTGCACCTGTGCGAATGGAGGCAATGAGTCTACGCCTTTTCATAGGCAGATGGGCACGCATATAGCATTGCGTGCCAGTTCCAAGGTGGGTTTATGTGGTGCTGGTAATGTGTTGTTTTGAAGTGTTTCAGAGCATCGACATCCCAGAGCTTGCTGAGGAGAGCAAGCTTCTAGGTATTGCCTCAAGCTATGACAATCTGCCTCTGTTTGTACCTATATGTATTCTTGCTCATTCCATCTGACGAGCCACTGAGCTCACTTTTCCTTCCAACAGCCCTTGAGGCGTTGTTTCTTCTCATGTTCTAGTACAAAGTATGTTCAAAAAGACTTTAAAGTCATGTAAGGATCTTTCTTTATACTAAAGGAATTTTGAGTGTTTGTCATCAATTTCAATTTTGAACCGTCGATGCAGATGGATGGTTGAGATTTGAGGATTTTGGAAAGGGCATAAGAAAAAAAACCGTGACAGATTTTCTTGCGAGGCTTTTTCCTGGAAAAAACCCTCCATATTGCATTACACCAACTCCGGCCAACATGTTGAGATATTTCTATTGAGATTGAGATATTTCTACTCTGTTCAATTCGGGGGTATGCATCCCTAGGAACTTGGCACTGGTGCCAGCCTCTGGAAGAAAGTTGGCCAGCGCTTCTATTTTTTCTGCAACTACCGACTTGCCAATGTAGCTTTTTGTGCATGGTTTTTTTCTTTAATTCCTCCTCTATTTGGACCTCCAGCACAAAGATTTCTAGCCAAGCATACTCTATGGCAGCACAAGATCACGAGAAAAGCACGCCTTTCTTATTCTTTGTTTTCGGTGGGGTTGAAAATTCAACACCTAGCTTAATTTCATGCCTTTAAGATGGAAAATGTCGGTAAGAATACAGGTTCTAAGCATGATTTTTTCTGTGAAATTGAAGCTGGTCAATGGGTTTATGTTGAGTCCGATGAAAGTGGCCTGGATAGAAGTGAGGATTGTGACATAAAGGGAAGCCTAGATCGCATTGGTGAACAAGATATAGTTATGTACAAAGTTGGCATTCATGTTTCACACTTCTATTTTTTTCTGCAACTGCCGACTTGCCAATGTAGCTTTTTGTGCATGGTTTTCTTCTTTAATTCCTCCTCTATTTGGACCTCCAACGCAAAGATTTCTAGCCAAGCATACTCTATGGCATCGCAAGAAGGCAAACTATTCAACATTATAACATTATAATTTTATAAGTCTTCAATTATCGCACACATTAGAGTCAGTATCGCGATATCTATCTTCAAGATGGGCTGTTGGGTAGTTGGATCTTCATCTTTGGATGAATTGTTTTGCATGGAAGCGTTGAAGTCTGTCTTCTATATGCCACTGCAAACAACTCGAGATGTTTATCTAGGCATCTTTCAAAAGCCAGCACCATATATCAATTATGGACAGAATTATACTGAATAAAAGCACGCACATTGTAGAAGCATGGATATTGCGGGAATATGGGCATAAGCCTAACTCCCACACGCAGAACCTTTTTGCAAAGGATCGGGATGTACGATGATTTGGAGGATTGATTGGGCTCACATGGGGCATAACTCCATTTGCCCGTTTTTACTGCAGTAATGATGAGCAAATTTATGTGTGCTTTTGGATGTAGTTTTATGAAGCTCCAAATATATTGAGAAGTATTGAACAATGCTATAAAACTTGTGAATCTTGACACCACAGGACTTATTGGCCGGGTATCAGGAATTAAGAATGGAAGTGCACAAGTTTCTGAGCATTTAAGGAAGGAATTTATGTTCCTTGTATCAGTCATGGGGGATCCAGGTGAAAACAGGCATGCTGGCATTCTTTCTAAGCACTTCAGGTTTGCTTTTACTTCATTTAGCACGGGATTGAGGTAACAATTTGATGTTTACAGTGCCATGGTTGCTGCTATGCATAATCAACAGAGGGATATTGAGGCCAAGTCTCTACATCCACATGTTAATTTAAGTGGAACAAATGAAAAGTGTCATCTTAGTAGAGACATACTGCATGGTATTAGTAGAGACACACTGCATGTTAACACAATTGGAAAATGAACCAAGATAGCTTGAGAATAGATGCATGTACACATTTGGCTTCAAACAACTATGCATTCAACAAAGTTCTAAAACCAAGTGTATATACCTGGAATGCAATTATCGAGGAGCATGCAAAGCTTGGCCAAGCCGAAATGTCCTTTGAAATGTACTACGAAATGTTCCTTTCAGCTATAAAGACAGATAAGTATGTGTATGTTACTGTCTTAAAAGCATGGATCTCTTTATCAAGCCTTAATAGAGGAAGGCAATTGCATGAACATGTCATTTGTTGTGATCTGCAATTTGATGTATTTGTTGGGAATACTCTTGTTGATATGTATGCCAAATGTGGAGGTTTGGAAGATGCAAGAAGAATATTTGATGATTTACCAAAACACGATGTAGTTTCTTGGACTGTAATGATTGCAGGATATGCAAAATCTGGAAACTTGGAAAAAGCACACAGACTACTTGAGAGGTCTCCAAATCGAAATGTGGTGTCCTGGGGTGCAGTGATTGATGGATATGTTCAGCATTATGAAGGCTATACAATAATGTACAACTCAATGCTAAGGGCACATTAATCAGGTATGTGCTGTAGTTTTTGCTGTAATGATTATCTTATTCTGAAAAATGGAGACCTATTGCAAGGAATTATGTTGCTTTATGCTTTTGAAGTTCAAGAAAGATCGATTCTAAGCACAATTATTCAATTGAATTATAAAGGAATTGATGTTGGCCTGTGTACAAATGTGGAGATGCAATCAGTGATAAAGGTCATATTTCTACGCTAGAACTAAAAGGTCGACGAGAGATATGGCTTTAGTTTTATATTTTTCTCTTCTCTTGTTACAATCTGGAATCCACGTTGGACTATGTACAAATCTGGAGATGAAATTAGTAATAAAGTCTAGACTGTGTAGAAATCTGGCTTCCTTGAGATGGAAGGAATTGGCAATGTATGATGGACACGTCATATAACATTTACTTTAGAACTTGTTGGACTTATACAAATCTGACTTCCTTGAGATGGCAAAGATTGGTAATGAATGATAGTCCTTTGTAGATCCAAACTGTTACATCCCATTTCGTTCGTGTAAACAGCAATGTGGCATCAATAACAAGAATTTTTGAATTGTGTGGATATGTAATGCCATGCTTTCTTTCATATATAGGCGCTATGGGTGCTGCATGGGTAAAGTTTTCAATTTGGCATTCTAAATGTAGAGGAAGTAAATTATTCATAGATAACAAGCATCAAATTTCTAGGTTGGTGCATAGTTCTGATATCTTCTATAAACTTCTTGAGCATATCTATGATTATTATATCATCTGTTTATAATAGATGTTCATTTTGGTTCCTTAAAAAGCATCCTAAAATCTAATTCTTGAAATGTGAATGTAAGCTCGATCCATTGTGTGAGTTAAAAACTTTGAGATAAAAGGGAGTACAAAAAAAACTATTCTATTCTATTCTATTCTATTGTAGAAGGCGAGGTGAAATCAGGAACTTCCAAAATTTGTATTTATATCTAATAAGATGAAATTGTTTGCTTCCAGATGCCTAATACATTCTTTATATTTGCAATGAAAAGCATGTCTCTACGTGTTTTGCTTGATTATTTGCAAGGTCATGCTAAAAACTGTGTACTTTTCATTATTAAATGTGTAGTTGCCAACTTCTTAACTTATGTTCAAGCTTTAAGCTCAATAAATAAAACACTATACAAGGATAATATTCAACTTCAATTCAAAACAACCGATTGTATATGCCCAACTAGACGTTCTCACTTTATCTTTATGAATTTTGAATTTAATCCCAACGAAAAGCCCAGCAATGCTGGGCACTTTTTCTAGTAGCCTAATATTAAACATTGGAGGTTAGTCTAATTTTGTGTTGTCAGCCGTTTGCTACTTCAATTTCGTGGATCTCATAGTTGTTTTCCTAGAAATGGAATGCCTTGACAGCTTATATTAGATTAGACTATTAGATTTATTTTTTGACATATTTAATTCAGTGCAGTTTGCACCATTTCCAAAGTTTCTTGCAAACGAACATAATGCCAGTGAAAAGAATTTTTCATCCCCTGAAAAAACATTCCTCCAAGTAAAAAAACCATTCTTTATCAAATTATTATTAGTGCCCGCTTCAATCCCTGGGATATCTAACATGGGAGATGCATCTAAGTGTTTTAAGTTCCTTAAAGGCTTTTGTACAGGAGAGTTCCTTGCATGGTCAATGATATTGTTTTTATATTATTGCTCTCACCTGCAAGCTTGCTGAACAAGAGTGGTGCAGAGCTGCAGAGAAATGGTGCCATATTTGGGGAGGTATATACTTTTCTTGTGATTTTGCTGTTGCATTGAGGTTCTATAAGGCTAGGGAAGGATGGCCTCAATTGTTTTTAGGAAAGCCTAGAGGTATATTCTTATATATGAAATAGAAAAAGGGGGTGGAGTTGTCTATTCAAAGGCAGGAGAACATGAACCATCTGGGACAAGAAAGGATCTTGGTTATATAATAGTGCAAAATAGTGAGCCTATTAGAATCCGGTATATAATCTAATATTTTGAAGCACGTTTGCATGGCCAAACGATGGGTTCCAGTCCATCCATACAAAGAGAGATGCAATCAATGGCAAACATAAGTGTTGAAGGAGCCTCAACAATTATTAGAAAAACTAAGGTTGGCTAATCTTGCAAAAAAAAATGAGATGTTTGTATTGTTATTTGGCTAAACTCGCTCACAAATAACCTTTAATTCATGATGCAGTTGGCTAAAATTAAAATTTTATTGTACCATCTTTAATTGGCATGGCAATTTTCAATAGTTTTTTATTCCATTTTGATTTTGATTTATAATTCCCTTGCAATTCCTAGTAGTTGCAGAAAAAGCTAGTGTAAGTTTGCCTCGACTTGTCTCAATAGAAACAATGTTTTCAATTACCTTATCGGCCAAGTGATATTTTTTGTGTTTTTTTAAGTTTTAACCATTGTCAAACCATTGGAATGTTAAATATGAAATGAATACATCGGAATGTGCAAATACATGCACAACTCGCTGGTTCGACCAAATGCCTATTAAGTTAGTCTAACTTCATGCTAACGGCAATGGCTTCGCACTTCTGTTCGTCATATTATTTCTTTTAACTTAATGCTAATGGCAATCGCTTCGCACATGCCTCCGATAAGTTTTTTTTTTTTCCCGACTTGCTTAAGCTAAGCCTTTAGTAACTATTATAATGCATCCATTTGGATGTCAATTTGATTCTAGCTTACAATATCAAATAAATTTTGGTCATATCAGTAAGAAGAGACAATTATCAAGTAAAAGAAAGCACATCAAGGTAAACATCATAAATCAAACACAATAAATCAAGTAAAAACTATATATTCAGTCAATGTTCGTCAGATCTCTATGCCCAATTCATATATGTCAGGATCATTGTTTTGCACGTGGTTCTTCTGCCTCATCTGCATGATTCTCCTCGATGTCTTCTTCTTCTCCTTGTCTTACTCGCCGTTGTCTCACTTGCTCCAATTCTTTCTCGATATTCACCAATAGGAGGCAAGAGCACGTAGTTCAGACAGCAGTTATAGGTGCATGAGACCTTCTAGATAAAGCTCTTACATGACTCAAAAAGGGAGGATAGGAGTGTGGAGTCAGAATATGGATGCTTAGGATGATAATTGAGAGGCAGTACTTTACGTATTTGGATGTGGTTCATGAACATTAGTCCTCTTGCTATTGTCCATGGGACATGAACAACAACATGTGCAAGCACCAACTGGAAATGATCAGAATGATGGCCAACTACAAAGAATAAGATATTTTTAGGGTTTATGGGACTTTACATGGCTCTCAAGCGGTGTAACATTCCTAACCGACATGCCCTCAACCAACTAGATAAAACTGTCTAGACGTTTATGAGTCGCTTCTATCAATTTATGTCGGTGTCTCGGGAAAATGCGACACTAAGATCCACTCGACCGGTCTCCCATAGGTCCATTATAATCTCTTCCAATAAAACTATGCTCGTCCTCTAGCATCACAAGACTATAGACCACACCATCCCATGGTGTCCAAGATCAAGTCATACCTACATGAAGACTCGAACTTGACCCTGCGCTGATACCAAATGTAACGTTCCTAACTGACATGCCCTTAACCAACTAGGCAAAACCATCTAGACATTTACGAATAGTCGCTTCTACCCATTTATGCCGGTGTCACAGGAACGTGGCGCCATCCACTCGAGCGGCCTCCATGGGTCTATTACAAGCAGGCAGCTTGGAGTTGAGGTCGTTTGCAGAAGCATACAATGAACACCATGCCTTCTTGAATGAAGACAAAGAGGCTATGACTAGGAGCCCCCACACGTGGACAGAAGCTATGCTCCTTTTTTAGTGGAACTTAGCAACAGACTGGAGAGGCTAAGTGGATGCGCAATGGAGTTTGCTCCAAGTCTACCCATGGCGGAAGACTTCAATGGCAAGACCATTGCTAGACCAGCATCTTTCATGGAATGTGGAAAAAAGAGGAAGAAGGCAAGAGGACTGCATATCTTCCTCAAGGAAATGCAAAGACCATCTCTCACAAAATGACAAAGTATGGCCTTCATATCCAAGCTTCCTCCTTGCTGGCTATGTATGTTCATGTGTGGCCACGAAAAAAGGTCGTGGTGTTGGTTTACACTTGTAGGGATGCTTATATGCTAAAAGTGACAAAGTAATACCAAAGTGCTTAAAGAATTTTTGTGAAGTTGTTGCAAAAGACACACACTCGAATTTTGATATATAGTTTTTAGTTTGTATAGTTAATTTGGGATTTGCTCATTGTCCAAATATACCATGACAGATCATACCAAAGTGCTTAAAGAATTGTTGTGAAGTTGTTGCCAACACATGCACTCAAGTTTGATATATAGTGGTTAATTTGCATAGTTAATTTGGCACTATTCAATGTACAGATATACCATGCAATGTCCACATAGACCACAATTTGTGCAAATTTACCATGATATGTTCTAATAAACTATGGCGTGTCCAGATATACCATAGGCATGTCAAGATAATACCATGTAAGTCCATGTCTTGTCTAGATATACCATGGCCTTGTCAAGATATACGCTAGGTATGTCTAGATATACCATGGTCTTGTCCAGCTAAACCATGTCCTGTCCAAATATACACACATGGTCCTATCTAGACATACCACTTTGTCCAAAAATATTATACTTTGTCCAAAATACTATATTTTGTCCAAACAAACTAGACTTTGTCTAGATGGACCATATTTTGTCCCAAATGAGATACGCTTTATTTTACAGATGCCATTCTATTGCCATACGATTTTTAACACATTGCAATAACAAAATTGGCCATTGTATTAATTAGCTCAAGTAAAATGGGAAACGGGAAGACATGGAATGAACCTTCGAAAAAGCCTTCCAAAGTATCACACATGCTTTGAAAAAGAGAAATGAATAGCTACAAAGGATAATAGCAATAATAAATCTTTTATATATGGTTGTTAAAGGCATATAATTTTGTGGACCTTCCATTCCTTTTTGTATCCAAGAAGACTAATTGGCTTATGGGATTCAACCTTTTGTTGAAAATGTCTTCATGTGTAGCTGCATGTAAGGTGTACATAATGCACGGAGTATCTTTTGCTATGGCGATTGTCATTAAGATTGACAAATCCAACAGCATTCTATAGTTGCTTTGGATTGACCTCAAGAATATAATTATGGAATAAGGTTAGCACAAAGTTCGAACCTTGGGAACCTTCTTTCTTGAAACCCCTTTGTAAAAATTCATGTCAACGAATCTAAGGAAATCAGCAGACTTTGATGGAATCCTTGCAGAATCTAGGGGATATTTAACAAATTTAAGGAAATCTAATAAAATTGACATTGTGTGATCTCCAAATTAAATACATTTAACATTATGCAGACTCCAAATGGAACATTGACTTATATATAGTATATAAAAAATTAAGGAACATGCAACAAACTAAGGGCATATCAATAATACCCACACAATCCAAAGGTACAAGGAAATAGACAAAAATTGTTGCATTTACCACAATTGTTGATATCAGAGTTAGTATCGACACATTTAGCATTACAACAAGTGTATCCATATTGACACATCTTGGCACAAGCTCCACAATTTTGATTGTCGCTGGTTAAATTCACACATCTCCCCCAACAACATTCCATGCTTGGGCCTTCCTTCAAACAAATGCCCTGCTCAACATCACAATGATGCCACCTTCCATGATGATGATGGTGGTGGTGGTGGTGATGGTGATGGCAACGATGATGTTGGTGGTGGTGATAATAATGGTGATGGTGGTGATGGTGGTAAAGATAATGGTGATGATGACAAGGGCAATGATAATGATTATGATCTAAGATGCTTTCGATCCCCTTGTTCTCCAATTTGCTACTGCATATACGTATCCAACTTATCAACAAAAATGCACAAATTATAAGAGAACTTGTTCCCATTGTCTTGAGGAATGCATCAATGATCTTTATATGTCTCTTTGTTAATTTCAAATATAGATTTTAAATATGGTCTCATGTAACTCAAATGAATTGTAAATAAATGTTAGCAAATGAGAAATGCTTTGTTTAATGCATGTCATTTAATTGTCATGCTACATTTAACACATTCAAAAAAGAGTAATTGGAAAACTGGCTCTCCAGTCTTGCCCAACATTGTATTAATTAGCTCAAATGAAACAAAGAATGGGAAGACATGGCATGAAGCTCTGGTTTGGCAATCTAATCCTTCCAAAAACACAGCTTAAAGAAAAAAGAATTATTAATTAAATAAAAAGAATTGTAAATGAATGGATTATATACTACTGTTAAAGACCTAAAAATGTTATGTGTCCCCATCCCCCCTTTTTTTGAGGTATAAAAATTTGACTTTATTTACATTGACAGGTGCACCTATCTACGAATACGAGATGGGGATAGCTACGTAGCTCCATTTTGCTCTTTTTTTTACCTAACGTGGATTTAAATAGGTGCTCCATATTTCTACTTTACATCTTCTTCACTCTTGAATACTAGCTTGAATTTTTGAGTTTTTCAAGTACCATATGAAGTAGTAGCCGATTTGATGATATATACATTCTTCTTGATCTTTATCAAAGACTAGAGCATTCCTCCTTTTCCATATTACCCGGGACCTAGCTATATGGAAGGTTGTCTTCTTCACGGGGCACCATTATAGAGGAAAAATTCTTAGTAACAATTCCTTGGTACCTAGAGTGTACTCAAAACTATCCAGACTGTATGTCCAAACTGCTTGTAGCATCTCGCATTCTAACAGGCAATGTTCTATGGCCTCCTCTTCAGCTTCACACGTAGAGCAGAGTGGGCTGACATTGTGTATCACAAAACATGGTTCGTCACGCAAAACATATAAATATACGACCATTTTGCTAAGGTTTGCATATGATTGTGTTGTTGTATTTGTGTGAGGGTAGGCCAATAGTATTTATAGAGCATGTGGTGTACACATGTATACAATGCATGCATGTTGAGCCCTCTTTTACTTAACACGTGCAAGAAGGCACATGGCTTATTTCTTTTGTGGCCATACATGTTTTTTCATACGAGATACTTAGCTTTTCTTTAGTGTCAAAAAGCACCTAAGGTTTGCAAAATCGTATATAATCTTTCATATTCCATTTTCTCCAAGATAATCAACCTCTTTATTTTGAGGTTCTTGGCATATTTACTTGCTCTTGAATTTGCAGTAACGGGTGGTCAATGATTTTGTTATCATGATTCACTCCCATGAGTTCTAGTGTTGCCATATCATTGTTTTGTTGTGGTGTTATGGGAGAAAATGTGTCTCCATGGATTTTTCATAAATATTGATTGTAGGTATTGCTTTATTGTGTTGGTTGTAACTGTTTCACACTATTATAGTGGGGTTCAACTCTTATTCTTTGAATTTATTGATGTTCATTTTCCTTATGATTTCATCACAACTGTTTTGTTATCAAATGCTCTCAAGTGTTTCTATTGGATTTAATAGAAGAATAGGAAGCCACAACTAGTGGTGTGGTTTGTACTTACAACTAGCTTGGCAGGTTGTGCGAACCCCTTGTGTGACAACTCCTCACGTGCGTCAGCTGCGATTGGATTATGAACATGCAGGGGTTTATGCCCAGATGCTCGTAGATGAAGTGGCAGGAATTTTGCTATACTCTACACTAGAGCAACAGATAGGCCAGCATATTAACGTGCTTAGGACTAATGCAGAAAGGTGCTTTGGGTGGACCTCCAGGACTATAACCTTCCCATATAATCAGTGGTTTAATGCGGAGTGCAAGGAACACAAACACTAGCTCCGCCAGGTCACAGATCCTACTTTACACCCACATGCAGTCAGACAGTGCTGTTAAGATAAAGTTCATCTCATGATTGTTTATTTGATGAATATTCAGATGACAGGAGGATTTCAAACATTAGCCTGACGTGGTTTTTACTATAAGGGAATGAAGATTATGAACATAAAGTTGGATTGACACAGCTAAGCCAGGAATGTGGCAATAGTATGAACTTCTCTATAATATTTATGCAAAGGAGATAGAGCTCAAAATGCTTAATGGATCTTGCATAGTGGTCTGTATAAAATGGATACAGTCACAGATCTGTATATAATGGGGCAGTTGCATTAATGGTTGAAGGTAACTGATAGACCTTGCATAGAGGTCTGTATAAAATGGATACAGTCACATTAAAGTTGGAGATTCACTTATAGAAGAAAATTGTATACCGAGTTAATGGTTAAACCATTGACCTATTGAAGGTTTAATTCTTGAAGGTTAAACCATTGGGACATTTACATTTTGAGTAAGTTGACCTATTATAATCTCGGTCCAATAGGAGAAAGCCAGTCTATGCTCGATCAAATGTTCAGTCGAATGACTGAGCTACAGGCTGATCGTAGTAGCTCGATGGTTACCCCAACCGCCGGGCCAAATAATGTAAATAGAAGAAGAATCGAAATGATAGACACACAGGAAATTTGATCGAGAGTGGTGTCGGTAAGTCTAAGATATTTGAACTATTGTAATAGTGATATGGTTCATTATCTGAAAATGACATTAAGGAAATTGCTTGGTCTTAAATCACTTGTGTGAAAGGAGGGGAATTGAATTTGATTAGCATTGAGATTGAATAGAACTTAAGACTTGAATACTATATGATCTTTGACATCAAATTGATTTAATGGTGTAAAGTAAATATAGTGGTTAAATTTAAATCTCTCATTGCTATCAATCAATAATTTTGTTCAGAAAGCCAGCTACATCGCAGTGCATCAAAGGGAAATGTTCTAGCTCCTGGAACGTCACTCCAGGACCTTTTGGCGAAGGGTTCTCAGAAATCCCGTATAGCCCACAGAAAACATCACTTCCGAGCAGTGGAGGCAATACTTGCAACAACTATATGACCCTCAGGGTGCACAAGCAGCATTACCTCTGCAAGAAGGACTAATGTTGAAAATCACAGAGTCAGATGTGGACCAAGGCTTACAGCATCTTGCCAATGGGAAAGCGCTCGACCTGGATGGTATGCAGGCAAAATTGCTCAAATGGGCAAGGCCGTCCATAGTACCGGTGCTGACTGCCTTGTTTAACAAGGCATTACAGGAAGACTTCCCACTGCAGTAGACCAATAGCAGAGTTGTTCCCATCTATAAGGCAGGTGACTTGCATTGCTCAGCCAATTAATGAACAATCATGATCAATTTGGTGTTTGCAAGACTGCTAGCGGGGATTCTCAAGCAGCAGTTGACAGGCTCGGTGGAGGTAGCAGAGGTGTGGGGCCCTCATCCAGGTAGGATCCAGCCCGTCACTCAATCATTGACCACACCTTCATGCTGCAGACTCTGGTTGAAGACAGTAGGAACTGGCGGCAGGACCTATATTGTTGCTTCTTGAAGTTTGCGAAGGCCTTTGTAACTATGCCTCAGTAAAAGCTATAGGCAACAACTGGGGATTCTTGTAGAGCTATAGAATAGAGTGTACAGGTTATATGAGACTTTCTCGGGCCAGTTGCAGCTGACAAGCCAACCATTCAATAGTAGTATCGGGGTCTGACAGGGATGCCCTCTCTCTCTAACATTGTTTCGGCTTTACATTGATTAGTTGGAGAGCTGGCTTGCTGATAATGGAGGTGACAGAGCTCATTTTCTGCAATGGATCATCAGGCAATTAATATATGGTGATGATGTGGACCTCCTAGCTTACACTTTAGCAGACATTCAGTGCCATCTCGATGCTCTAGACACATTCTGCCAAGCGACTCATATGCGCATCAACCTAGCCGAGACTAAGGCCCCATCCTTCAATTATCGAGGGCAAAACGTGGAAGTGGTACCCATATATAAATATTTAGGAGTGAGTTTCCTTCTACTATGCACTGGAACACATCCATACGGCTACGAGTGATGGCGTGCTGGAAGGCACTATATGCAATGCAGAACAATAGTCTAAGAGCGGAGTTGTATGATTCTAAGAGCCGAGCTGTATGATTGGGCCCATCAGTCGCACTTGTTCAAGGAGCCTGTCCTTTTATATGAAGTCGAAGTATGGGGCCCAGTGGTGTCCCTTCCTACTTGGAATGACTTGGAGCAGGTGTAGAAAGCCTTCTTGGTACGAACACTAGGGGTGAATTCTTGCCTCTTCAGAGGGTGGCCCTTGATTGCCACATTATCTATTTTCAGAAGGTGGTTAATATGGACGATGCTCGTCTCCCTAATCTACCTTATATCATGGCAATGGGGCCGCAATACCTCAAGGCCTACTGGAGGAAAAAATAGCTCAATGGCTGGCTCGATGACATGTGCAGGAGCACATGTGAATACATGTGGAAACCAAGGTAGATCGTTGTAGCTTGAGGCAATATCTTGACGCTTGCTTCCTCAACAAGCTCTGGGATGTCAATGCCGTTGAACAACTCAAGACAGCACACTACCAGCGCCACATAAATTCCACATTGGAAGGGGGCCCCCAATACTACCTGCGTACCCATTTGCCTGTGAAAAGGCGCAGACTTCCATTCGCACAGGGGGCACCATCTTTGAATCGAGACGGGCAGATGGTTGGTGAGCCACGCCAGAACATGCTTTGTGAATGCTGCCAAATGGGTGTCGTTGAGGATGAATGCCATATCCTTCAAAACTGTCTAGCATATGATCAAACCTGGACGCGCTATGCTGAGTTGGTTAGATCTGGCCAGCCGCTACATGTGATATTGTATTGAGCAGGGCTTCCGTATGGATGCTGGGATCATACCTTCAGGAGGTCATGGATATGTGAGATCAGCTATGTCCTCGGGCACACACTTGACATCTCTCTCTCTCTCAAAGAGAAAGTATACTACAAATGAGAACAATGAAAAAGAAGAAGAGTTTGAGGGAGCTAATGCAATCTTAATCGAAGATGCATTAGAAGATATATTCTATAATATTGAATGTACATAACTGAATGTCTCATAGACACGGTGGTGCAGGGCGTAGAAATAAACATTTCATTTCATCTCTCTCTCTCTCTCTCTCTCTCTCTCTCTCTCTCTCTCTCTCTCTCTCTCTCTCTCTCTCTCTCTCTCTCTCTCTCTCTCTACCCATTAGAGATCCTTGAACAATATGATCCTGCACTTTCCAGATGCAATTTCCTAAATCTGCATATTCAAGTTGTTAATCAAACAGAGGGTTCATATATTACAACGAAGTTTGACAAAAGGAGACTGTTCCAATTTAAGTGTGTACAATTTATACAACTGGCGTCAAATAGAAAAATTAGCCAATGCTATAATTTTATGATTGCACAAGTGATACTATTATTATATTTATGTAACCGCCCTCAAGAATTCCTAATGGAATTGGGGAAAACATTGACTGTGTTTGCTAACAATGGCTTTAGCTTGGACCGGCTTAAGATCATTATTCTGAAAACGATAGAGGATGCCTGCACCCCAGAGGCACCCATACAGAGACAAATAGGCTATAAACAACGCATCATAAAAGGCGTGAGACAATTTAATGTGTAAGTATCTGGTGGTCCGCTCTACTTTCCATATGAATGGTGGTTCCAACACCTAAATAAAGTTTTTACACCATTAATCAATAGAAAAACATGGAAGGATCTAGATTGTAATGGTAAAATAAAAAAAAGGGGAAAGGCATGGATCGATTTACGTTATGGAACCGCATAAGATGGATTATATTTGGCTTTGTTGGTCTGTTAAGCCAATTACAGAGCTGACAAAGGGCAACGGGCAGATGGTCGCTGACCTGAGCAGTCCAACATCATGCTGTCGGATGATATATGCCAAGGACATGGCAAAAGGCTTTAGGCCTTTTCGGGCCATGTCCTTCCTTTGGGCTTTTGTCCAAAGAGGGCTTTGGTCCAAAGAAGGACCAAAGGGGCGTGCATGCTATATAGTTGCTCGGGGGAGAGCTCTGGGGCGGCTGTGTTCTAGCTGAGAGATCGTGGTTGGGTGATGAGATAGCATGCCACGTCAAGTGTCTGTTTTAGTGGTAGCAGAGCGTTAGGTTTTGATGGGTGTTCCATTAGAGATGGGATTGGTGCTTACACAAGTAACTCCAAGCAAGGCATACTCATGGTTGTTCGGTTGTGGATTTTGTGGATCCCGACTTGTGTTTGGCAACGAGTATGAATTCTAGTATGGCTAAGCTATGCTTTGTAGCTGGGTTCTGGCCTTGGCAAGCATAGAGCTATGCATGTAAGATAATGAGGTTTTTGTCTTAAAGTACTTAAAATATGTCCCTTGGTTTATAACCTTGTGGCGATATTCTTAAAAAGGCAATAATCTTAAGGAATGCGTGGATGTTAATGGTATAGATAAGGAACGGCCAAGGCCAAGGCCAAGTCTATGTCATATCTCATTTAGACGACACACTCTAGAACAAGTATATGCCATGAAAGTTACCTCATAACATAAAGGAAAAAGTTACACGTTATGAATAAAGGCGAGAAAAGGTTGTCCACAAAGGGGAGCCTCTATTGGGTTTTTAAACCAAAAAAAAAGAAAAAAAATTAAGGGCACGTATTCCTTTTGGTGGCAAAGTATTTATTTTGATGGCAAAGGTGTAGACTAATTCATAAGGAATAGTCTAGGCCAAAGACGTCTTTACGTATAAGAGAAAGCCCAGTAAAAGGGCTTTACCTTAACGTAGAGTCCACGTACCCCACGTTCTGCCACGTGGCCTCCACGTCAGCTATAGTATAAAAAGGAATGACAGCTCATATCTGAGACCCTTTTTCTCTGCGCCTTGCTCCGCCGGAGGCTCTGCCGGATCAGCCATGGCGCTGGCGCGGTAGATGCATGATTTTTTAGTGTTTCTTTCGTTAGGGAGGTGCGGCATACCTTTTAGTCGATTCTGGCGACCTAGCCTCTCAGTGTAGCTGTTTAGTTTTGCTTTTGTGTGCAATGAGGAACATCTGCCAGATTAATGATGGCGCTGGCAAAGAACAACGTTGATTTACGGTTTTTCTTGTGTTAGGGAGCTGCAGCATAGGATCTTGCAGAGTTTGGGAGCATAGGATCTTGCAGAGTTTGGGATCTTGGTAGTTTGTTGCTTTCTTGCTGGCGCTGCTTGTGTAACTGTTGTTTTCTTCGGTTCAGAGGTAAGAAATGCAAGAACATGGCTTGCATGCTTGATTTCGACCGCAGATTCAGCATATTTTTCGAGATCTGTAGGTCTGGACGACTGTCAGCGAGTTGCTTTGGGTGTAGATTGTCTTTTTTGTAGTTTTTGTCGAGAATAACAAACATGCAGGAGGTAAATCCTTAGTTTTATTGTTGTTTACTCTGTTTTTCTATTTTTACTGACATTTCTACTGTTTTTCAGGTTCTTGACGACTCTGCACATCCTAAGGTTGTAATGGCAGCATATCATGGGGTTTTGCTGTTCTTCATTTTCTGTTCTCATGTTTTCTTTGATGTTTTAACTGTGTATCAGCCTGGTATGGTTGATTCATGTACAAGTGATTGTGGAGCGCCGTCTTTTGTGCTGAATATTAGTCAGGCAGATATTAGTCTTGATCTAGAAGACGAAGATAATGAAGAGGATTTTGAGGTTGATATGTGGAAAGAATTCGGGGAGGAGGAAATGAGAGAGTATGAGAAGGATGTGGAAAAGATGCCAGGCTTGTTTCTTCCTGATGGTGACAGTAATAAGGAGAACATTCCCACTGAAACAGATTCTGATTCTAGTAAAAAATTTGTGCCATTTCTTGAGCTTGATTATGATCTTGTGAACGAAGTAAATTCTGCTGGTAAGAAGATGGTTAAGGTGGAATGGGCCAGAAGTCGATTTGATGCATGGAGAGCTGCAAACAAATTACCTCTTGATAAGAAGATTGAGGACATGGATTTAAGAGAGTTTGCCAGAATGTTGGAGAGATTCATGCTACAGGTTTGCAAATTAAATGGACAATTGTATCCAATAGAAACGTAAGTTTTTATTTCTATTTTGCTTATTGTTTTTGTTAATTATATCAACTATTTCTGACTTTATTTTGCAGGTTACAAGATATGTTCAGGAAGTTTGGAGCAATAATTACAAGGGCTCAGGAAGTTAGAATTGGTGTAACAGGAATTCAAGAGGCTCCATTTGAGATCAAGAAGAGTCCTATCTTTGCTAATGCAAGGAAAGCTTGTGTAGCTAGCATGAGAAGATCCCGTAAGGCACCTGGTGTTTGTGGCAAAAGAAGAAAGGTCGATGAGATAAGTTACACTACAGAATTGGCTCTGTTATCTGATATTGATCATAGTGTGTTTAGTCCAAGGGGATTGCAGAGGCGCTTTATGTATTACTGTGTGTCCCGATTTTCAATCAGAGGCAGAGAAGAGTTGTTTCAGTTGGTGATTTCTGATTTCCAGGTCTTATGTGTTGAGGGTAAGGAATGCCTTGAATATAATGAGCGCACTAGTAAGAATTATAAGGTTTCAATGGAAAGATATCAAGAAGAAGCATTCAGATTGCCTGTTCAATGCTTTGAAGATGATGTTGTTCTCACATTTAAGTGTCTTGTGAGGCATCTTCCAATTTGTGAGGCAAGCGAGGAAGCTTCAAGGTTCTGTTTTATGCAATGTATCAATTCTCCGAAATCACATGTAAGTCTTTGATATTTGTATCTTTATTTTTTGTTTCTGACTATTTGTTTTTATAGGTATGGTACAATAAGAAGCATAGAGTGTCTGCAAGGGTGTTAGGGTCTTGGATGAAGTACATGCTTTCTACTATTGGAGTTGAGGGTAAGTTTTCTGGAAAATCAGGAAGGAGTTCTGTGGTGTCGAGATTAGCAAGAGCTAATGTGCCAATCGATGTTGGGATGACTGTCACTAGACATAGGACTTCTGAAGCATATAAGAGGTATGACATTATTTAATTTATTTTCTAGTTAGTTTGTTTATATTCAATTTCTAATATTATGTTGTTTTTTTGGCAGGTATGACAAGACTAGGGAATTGAAATCGAAGGCTGCTATGTCAATAGTTGGGCAGCCGTTTAATCCAGACGGGTCTCGCAGAATGTTTAATGATGTTTATAAAGATGAGCTGGATGCATATGATGCAATTCAGAATTCTGCTTTTGTTGAAGTTCAGGGTTTTCAAGCTCCTTCAAATGATTCTTCAACAGGTAATTTAGATTCAATTTTTTATTTGTTTTTTTCTTCAAGTTCTTTCTTTAATCATGTTCTTTGTATCAGGTATTGTGAACCAAGGTTTGCTTAAGGTTGGAATAGCAGAGAGTTTGGAAGATACGAAGATTGAATGTGATGGAAAGATTGAATGTCTTCAAAATGCTACTGTTACTAAAGATTTAGTGACTCAAGCTGGTAGAGAACTGGATGACCCTTTTTTTGACACAGTTTCATTGGAAGAGATTGCTGGGCAGAATGAGAGATTGAGGAAGGCATTTAATTTGAATGTTGAAGTTGGATCAACTCGAATTGCAGGTGGTGCGTTCAACAACTGTATCATTGTAGCTGGTGGTACCTCTCTCGATGTCTCTAAAATTGTCAAGAAAATCAGTGGAACTGGAAGTTAGAAACTTGTTTTGATGTTGAAACTTTGACTTGTTTTGAATTGTTTTGTGTCTGACTTGAATACAAGACTTTTTACTTGCATTCTGCAAGTTTACTACTGATTCTAATTTTGTTACTATTGCTTCTCTAAAATTTACCCTGCATTCTCTAAAATGTTACTGAACCTTCAAAAATTCTTACTAGACATTCTGATAAAAAGTGAAATACCATCAATTGTATATCAATTTTCGGGTTTGAAAACGTGCCACGTGTCAGCACCATATTTAATATGGGAGCAGAACGTGGGGTAGGTGGACTTTACGTGAGTGTTCAAAGCTAACACTTAGGACTTGCCATATCAAAGTTAAAAGATAAAGATAAAAATTAAAAGATAGGAATAAAGGCACATAAAGGATATCAATAAAGGAGGGCCTTTATTGTACAAAGACAATAATAGCTCGTGTATTGATTGTGGTGCTTTATATACCAAAGGGGGCCTTCGTGCCTACAAAGACAATAATAGCACGTCTATATTAAGGTCAAGTATGTTGGTTGACGTACAACTCAAAAGCCCATGCTTAAAGGAGGACATGATAGTTGGTACCAATTTTTGGACTATTCTCTCACGCCAAAGATCCTCATGTTTCCCTTGATGCTCCCTTTAACACGTAGAACATATATATGTCTATTCTCAAGGAAAAGGGGACAAAAGTGGCATGAGAATAGGGTTCTGGCATTAGACTCTTCATGATAGAAGTAGCAACAGAAAATCATTCTGGCTAAGTAGAAGATTTGAGTTCTAGATTGCCTAAGTTATCTCTTAGATCCACAATATCCTCAAGGTCAGTAGAATTTAGTTGTCTTAGTATTTTATTTTGTTTTGTAATGCAGGACGGTCTCCCTCTGGTGTGCAGTTGTGGTTGGTGATGCTTAGGTTGTCACCAAGGAATGGGTGTTACGAGTTTAATCCTTTAGTTGATTGGGTTACTCGTACCCTTGAGTTAGCCTTGGCTAGCGGGAGTGAGACCTTTGAAGTTGTTGAAAAAAAAAAAATTATTCTAAACCCATTCCAATAGTTTAAAACGTTTGGCAATGAAAACTCATTCTGTGTAGTTGGTGGTTTTGCGTCTTAAGTCTAGTGCATCTCCATTAAATGAGTGTCAAACTGTCTTTTTGCAATATTTTGTCTTCTTCCTGGACAAGACTTGCCTAATCAAGCTCTTCCTTGGAGAATGCATGGCCAAAGTCCGAGTCTTGTACGGACCAGGAGGTTGGTAATGCCAAATTGGATTGCATGGTTGGCATGGTTAGTTATTTGATGCCATATTAGTTTTAGTAAGTCCGAGGAAGATCATTACTTGCATTTGTGGGAGGTGTTCCGCCGGTTAAGGGAGGAGTCTATTACTCTTAATCCTAAGAAAAGTATCTTTTTCCAATCGGAAATTGAATATTTGGGTTCACATTGTTTGCGCTGAGGGTCTTAAAGTTGATCCCGGTAAAGTACAAGCAATTATGGATTGGCCAGTACCTACTTCAGTTGCTGCATTGCATTCCTCTGTGAGCTTATGCAGTTATTGTAGGAAGTTTGTACAGAATTTTGCTCGTTTAGCTTCAGATTTATATTTGTTGCTACGAAAAGATGTTCCTTTCCACTGGCATCATAATCATCAGTTTGCTTTCCAAGTTTTAAAGGATGCCATGGTTAATCCTCCTGTTCTGCATTTGACAAAGTTTGGTCTACCTTACTTGTTATGTGTTGATGCAAGTGGTATGGCTTTGGGCGCGGTTTTGATGCAGGATGGTCATCCTATTGCTTATGAACGTCGGAAGTTTTCTGACAAGGAAAGTAGATCTAGTATTTATAATAAAGAATTTATGCCTGTCATTTATGCTTTGAAAGTGTGGCGACACTATCTTTTAGGGTCGATGGTTCATATTTTGACTGACCATCAAAGCATTAGACGCTCGGAAAGGAAAGTGAAATGGGTTGTTTTTATGCAAGAATATGATTTCTCCAACGACTATCGTTTTGGTAAAGAGAATGTTGTATCGGACGCTTTAAGCTGACATTTTGTTGTTTGTTCTCTCTCTCTCTCTTTCTCTCTCTCTCTCTCTCTCTCTCTCTCTCTCTCTCTCTCTCTCTCTCTCTCTCTATATATATATATATATATATATATGGTTGTGAAACTTGGGGACCCGGCTTATCATTGGAACTGTGGAAAAGGATCGAGAAAGTCCAAAAGAAATTTCTTCTTACAGAACTAGGTGTAAAGATGCAGACTCCCCTTCCAATGATGCTAGCTGAAGCTGGAATGATGCCTTTAGAGTTGGAAGCATTGCATCAAACACTAAAGTATCTGAATCGGGTACAAAAAATGGATCACGATAGGTTGCCACATTTGGCGATGATTCAAAGCAGTTTGAAGGGATGGTATGCTAGTATAGGAGAATGGGCTCGGAAATGGGGGATGGAACTAGATGAAATACCCGTTGAAGAGAAGGAATTGGAAGAATACATTTTTAATAAAGGGAAACAGAAGTTATGGGAAAGGCCTGGAACTAAGATGATCTTTTATAGAGATTGCATTAATCCAGATATGAGGGAAGCACCACACCTTGCAGGAAGATTGTCATATTTTAAAAGACACTTGATATGCAGGTTGAGACTTAGTTCGCACCATTTGGGGGTGGAAGTAGGAAGATGGGGGAACTTTTCACGACATAGACGTACATGTAAAGTGTGTGGGACAGATGACATTGAAGATGAAGCGCACCTTATATTAGAATGTACTGCTTATCAAAATTTGAGAGGGATGTATGGTATTACATCGGGTTTATCCCTACGAGAATTTTTTGAATTACCAACTGAGATTATAGGAGGTTATTTAACTGAAGTCATGCAGGTGAGAGAATTGTCTATCAAAAGCTATAAGCATTTACTGAAAATATATGATGAGGAGGAGAGCACATCTAGTGGTATTCTTTGTGATACACTGGATGGGTAGTAGAGGTGATTTGTATGTGTAATGATTGTAGTGGTCCTCTAGACCTGATGGTCTCATGGACATAAATAAAATCATATCATATCATATCATATCTCTCTCTCTCTCTCTCTCTCTCTCTCTCTCTCTCTCTCTCTCTCTCTCTCTCTCTCTCTCTCTCTCTCTCTCTCTCTCTCTCTCTCTCTCTCTCTCTCTCTCTCTCTCTCTCTCTCTCATCTCTCTCTATAGTACAATCCATCCATTGGGAAGAGCCATTGTATGCCACCGACCATGGTTATACGGAGATGTGGTTATTGGTTCAAAGTGGAAATGCTTAGGGGTATAAGATCGTTAATGGGTTCTTATACAAAGGTCCAAAGTTATGCATTGTTCGGAACTTTCGGTCACTTATTCTTAGAGAAGTCCATGATGCACCTACTGCGGGTCATCGTGGCATGGGGGCGACTTTGGCAAAGCTTGAACCATACTTTATTTGGCCTGGATTGCGGAGAGAGGTCTTCATTCCTATTAGTCATTGTGTGACTTGCCAACGGATAAAGAAAGCGAACAAGAAGCCTCTTGGTGTTCGTTTATCCTTACATATTCAGGAAGCGAAGTGGATGCCAATTACTATAGATGTTATTGTTGGATTTTCCACAAGTCCTCGCAAGAATATTGGCAATTGGATGGTTGTTTGGACATCTTGAATAAGTTGACAGCTTATACTGCAGCTGCGCTTTTATCAAGAAGATGTTTAGGCTACATAGGTTGCCTAAAGGTATTGTATCTAATTATAATACAAAGTATACCAGTAAATTCTGTAAGGCATTACTTATGCAGTTTGGAACTGAGTTAAGGTTCTCTATTACATAAACTGATGGACAACCTGAGGTGGTGAACAAGGTTATTTGTTCCATCGTAAGAGGGTTTGTCAAGGAACATCAAGGTCATTCGAAAGAGTATTTGCCTATAGCTGAATTTGTATACAATAATGCCTATCAGTCTACCATAAAGATGACACATGTTCAGACGATCTATGGTTAGCCTGTGCAGAAGATACTTTTTGGAATGTGTAAGGATGTTCCAGATGCTGATGATTTAGTTATTGAGCATAAGGATCTCATGGACTTGCTTCAAGCTCGTATTCGAGATGCTCAGGATTATTTTGCCAAAGAAATCATCTAAGTGGCAACTGCCAATGGTTTTTAAGAAAGGAGATTGGATATGGATGAGGATCCATAAAGGACACTTTAAGAAAGGTGCGCGCAAGAAGGTCTTAAGTGTCAACCCCATTTCCATGGACCATTTCAAGTTATAAGTGGTCAAGGAGAGTGCTATCAATTATGATTGCCTCAATGTTAGAAAATGTATGATATAGTGAACGTATGATTCCTAAAAGCTTATCAAGGTAAAGACTTACCTCCAATTGAGAGTTAAGTGAGCCAGAATTGATTGGTATTTCCAAAGTTCTAGAATCAGGAAACAATTTTGGAAGACAAAATCCACTAGTGGTTCAAGGCAATATTTGGTTAAGTTCGCTCACAAACCTTTGGAGGACGCTTCATGGGTGGGTGGCAATGTTTTAGGAGCTTATCCGGATATTCTTGGCGAATATAAAGATCGGAAAGCAAAGGAAGCCGGGAGACAAGAAGAAGTCCAAGGACAGGCTTCTACTAGCCGGCCTAAGCGAGGGCCAAGGAAGGACTATGCTCGGATGGCTAAAGGTATTTAAACACCCTTTTGTAGCAGAGGACTGTTGCAATGTCAAGAGGGAGGGAATGATATATGCCAAGGATATGGCAAAAGGCTTTAGGCCTTTTTGGGCCATGTGGTCCTTTGGGCTTTTGTCCAAAGAGGGCTTTGGTCCAAAGAAGGACCAAAGGGGCGTGCATGCTATATAGTTGCTCGGGGGAGAGCTCTGGGGCGGCTGTGTTCTAGCTGAGAGCTCGTGGTTGGGTGGTGAGATAGCATGCCACGTCGTGTCTGTTTTATCGGATCTGAAAAAATCAGCCCCATAGGACCCGTTTTCCAAAAATCAGCACAGGAACTGGCTTAGCTTTGTATACAAAGATATTTGCCAGCCCATAGGAGCTGCCCTGAAGGATTTTTCCAAGTTGTACCTCTGTAGATCCAGTCCAATGTAGTAATTGAACTTCTGTTCATTATCTATTTGCATGAAACTGGGATTTCTTTGACAGATCATTTATGATTATTCCGGAAATAGGAAGAAGATACTTTAATAATCACAGCCGAAAATCTGTTTTCATATTCCAAGGCCTCAGATATGTTATCATACAGTCGGCTATAAGGTATTAGAATGCAAATTTCTTTCCTTCTATATTCTAAAAACTAGAGTAGAAGTATTATATTTAGATTGAATAATCGATGTTAGCAGATGAATAGATCTATAAATTGGTGTATACTAATTAATAGATATTGCTGGGCCTTGCTAGAACATCGGATTGATTATAAAATGGTGGAGGAAACAGGAGAATCTAGTTTTATGGATGTAGAGGACGAACCAGACACCCAGCTCAATGACAATCAGGTCAGACAATTAATGAATCCTGTTGTTTGGTTGGTTATAACTGAAAGCAAAATGCTTTAAATTAAAAAATAGACTTGCTGCTTATATTATTCTAGATATTGTGGATGTATCAATTTACTTAATAGTTCTGGATTTTGTTCCTTTTTTTTATATCGCTCGTAAAGAGATAGTAAGTAAATTGGTTGATTCGGATTAAGTAATATGAAGCATGCATGATGGGGACTAGACCTAGATTTCCCTAGATTCTTCGACACCGATAGAAAGGGGGGTTTTATAAAAAGCATTGACACCTGTCTTCCACATGCTGGCACCTGTACTAACACGTGTTCTGTATTGTGACGGTGGCAGGTACTAGCTTTTCCCACTTGGTCCTAACTAATCCTGGTACACAAAGTACATCTCCTAGTTTGACAACCTTTCCTTCTAAGTAAAAAAGTTCCAGCATCCCAGTGTCCTTACTTTCTTGCAATTCTCCATTTCCCAATTGCAAATGTCCTCCTTTGACTCGTCTGCAGTTCTTAAGCAATTGTGAAAAAGAGGTTACTGTCCTCTCAGCTCCTGAATCTATAATCATCATATTATGATGATTTGCATTATGCATTAAGTGACACAAATCAAAACACTTTACCTCATTATCTTCATTTTATTCATCTTCATCTCCTCGGGTCTCCTGGGTCAGATTCAGAGTTGGGTTGGATTTTGCTGTTCCTCTCTCTTTAATTGCAGATCCCCCTCGATTAGCTCTACCTCTTCTTTTCCAAGTTTAGGGCAATCAGCCTTCCAATGATTATAGTTATTACAGTTATAATATGGGCCAATCCTATCCTTGTCAGTATTATTGCTATCTATGTTTTTTTTTTCCTGTGGTTTTAACATGACATTGGGGTAGTATACTATGGATATGCTCCAATGTCTGCCATTCCATATCAAAAAAAGCTCTACATTTACATTTTCCATATCAAAATACACCCTACATTCACAACACCTAACCTGGCAACTCTAGTGCTTTTCTTTCAATCCACTTATGCTTATTGGCAGTGTTGGAAAAACTTCGGTGTAGAGAGGGTTTTTCTGAATTAAAAATGAAGACTTGCAGTTGAGTTAGTGAATTTTTTTAGAAGATTTTCATGTATTTTTCAACGATACAAAATTTCGGTTGTAAAATCTCACTCTTGGAGGAGCCCTAGTGTTTTCCGTTCAACCCGCTTTTTGGGGACACCGGTGTAAAGATAGATAGACAATTGTTTTAACGTCACGTCACTAGACAACATCCAAATGGACATGTGACCATATACCACACTACATTGCTAGACAACATCCAACTGAACATGTGACCACACACCACACTACATTGCTCGGTTGGGCCATGTCCCCAACCACTTTACATTGCATTTATGGGATTTGACGCCCAATATTTCAGAGTGCGATTCTTGGCGATCTCGAACTCGAGACCCGTAGTCGCTATGCAACTAGTGTGTTACCTAGACCAAACATGTATTTTTCTATAAGAGGACTATATAAACTTCCGGTTGTAAACTGAACTCTTGACCTGGAGGGAGCATTAAGAGATTTTGCGTAAAAGTTACTGCTTATGCTTACTGCGAAAGGAATAGCTATGGTATCATGCTAGAACATGCAGAATTTGAACTTGCATTTTGTTGCTTTGTGTTCAGTGCCCGCACGATAGAAGAATATTGAACATAACGACTCGTTGTGAAATATGTTTTGCATCAAATCAAAAGAATCTAAGTTCCAAACATACAAAAAATTGAACTGTGTTTGAGCATGGGGAATTCTAACCTATGTAGTTGCCAATGCTGCGGGCACAATGGAACAAAATGGGAGAATATTCACCTTGCATGTAATTAGTGAAGGAGAAGAGAAGCGCTCACAATAGCTCTTCAAGTGAGCTTCAAGTGATCTGAATGGGTTGAGACAACCCTAAACCCTTCTATTTATAGGATGGAGTTTTCTCGGATGGTCGACACATATGACAAATCTACGGTTATATTTATGCCAAGTGTCGACGTCACAATTTGCATGTAATTATTAATATCATTGGATATACATGGAATCCTAATGATATCCATTTTTTTAGGATAATTATGGATATATTTGGGATTGATATCTTATCCTATAATAAATATGCCAATCATATGAGTCATAAATGCAAGATTTAACATTTATATCACAATATCACATGTCAACTTCTAGAAGGTGTATCTCACGCGAATATGCCACGTGTACTTACAAATCATGTCAAATCGTACTTCCTATATTTTGATTCATAAATGCAATTAGAGCACGTGCGAATTTAACATTCATATCCCAATATCACATGTCAATTACCCACAACGTGTCATGAAAATAGCATCGCGGGTCAACCTCTGCAATAAATGCATAATCTGAAATAAATGCCAGACCCACAACGTGTCATGAAAATAGCATCGCGGGTCAACCTCTGCAATAAATGCATAATCTGAAATAAATGCCAGACCCACAACGTGTCATGAAAATAGAATTAGTAAGGAAGAAATTAGGCCGGGGCAGAAAAATGTATCTGCCTTATATAGGAAGGATGACGTTCAAATGTGATGTCGAATAGAGTTCTAAGATTTAAGCTTTTATATGAGGAGCTAAAAAAAAGTTATAGATTAATAGTTGTGGTACCATTTGAATGTATAACACATTCAGTCAAACTGGATACTAATCCACTACATATTTGTTACCAATAACGAAAAGTCCAAAAAACTAACTATTGCCTTTTATTCATATGGAAATTGTGGATGTACGTTAAAAATAGAAAAACAAAAAGAGCAAGGCGTGCATACGGACCAGATAAAGATCGGTTGTGATTTGAAATGGATGTTGTCGGATTGCTCCGGATTGGCTGGAGTTGTGAATTGTTAAAGCTTCCCATTGTTGGGTTTGCCAGAAGATTATTGGATATGCCGAACCTACCGTGGCCGAGCTCATGGCTTAGCTTAATTGAAGGAGAGTTTCGGGTTTGATGGTCTGCATTCTATGGGTTTATAATAGCAGAAAGTCGCTAGGTATGGGTAAACATCTAACATTCGCAATAACAGCCAAATCATGCTAGTAAATCATTGTTAAGTAGGGCTACATGAGGTACAAAAATGGGCTTAACGAGGTGGTTTACGAACGTCAAATATCTCATCTTGCTAGGTGACATGCATTACCTCATACTAATTTGTGCCATATTTACTAAGTCTAAGCCCAAATGGTTTCAGATTCACCATTTTTTTTAGTCAATCCTAGATTAAATGCGCATCACTAAATTATTTGGGTTAAATCACATTTACTAAATCTAAGCACAAGTGGTTTCAGGCTTCAATGGTATGGAGGCAGCATCATAGGTAAACCATGCATGGAGGGGGAAACCCCAATTTGTAGCTGCATGATGCTGAATGACTCATGACTTTATTAGAAGTCAATCTCGGCTTTTAAGATCAACTTTGTTCCTACATACTTTGAAGGAATTGCATGGGGCCACTAGACCAATCACTACAACAGGCTACATGCAAAAATTCAGCTATTGATCTAATATCTCAAGATGACGATGATGCGCTGATGACATTGGAAGAATTATATACAGGGCATCCTATAGACAACGATATAGCTTACTAGCTCAAGTCATCAACAACATCCAAGGCGTAAAAACTTATTATTGTTGATGGTTCTGCTTAGAAGTATTACATCTATGTCCATGGCTCACCATGCCCACGATATTTTCAATGAAGAAATTCAGCTAATCTGATATGTATCTTATGTGATGACCACAAATACACTGAAGAAAGTTAGCCAAAGCTAGGCATAATCCCTTTCAAAACTTATCATGTTGTTGCTTAAAACAACCTTAAGAAATAATGCAGGATCGCAAAATGCAGCTACAGATGCCATTCAGGTAACCATAGGTTGCCTCTTTTTCTGCTTACAGACAGCTTTATGCGTCTCAGCTTATGTCATCAATTTCAAAAAGACTTAATGGCATCATGGACATAATAGATGTTCAGTTGTCTAAATAAAGAATATGAAAAGACTTCCAGCAGCAAAATGATGCCGCTACAAATGCTCAAAGATTCTGAGAAGTTTGAACTAACATCTATATAAGGAAGAAAAAAGCAAACGGCTGTATCTCAAATAGTTACAGAAAATTTCCAGATTATAGATTTCTAGTTAAAAGAAGATGCTTAAGAAATCATATATGGTCCTTCAAACAAACAGGATGGACATAAAGATTAATTAAAAGCACAAACCAACTGCTCTTTTCAGTTGATGCACAAAAAGCGAATAGGTAGATTTTCAGAACAGAATACAATAGAATAAGGAAATAGAAGATCAGTTCACTAGTTCACCTGAGGGTCGAAATGTGGATTTGGTATTTCGCCACATGAAACGTAATGCTTTGCCTCTCCTAAACTTCACAACAACAGCCAAATAGATCTTGTTTTATACCATACTACATCCACTGGATTGCTGACACTTGCCATGGTAACCCCGGATAATTAAAGGCGATATCGAATTTTCTCTTGGATATTATGAGCTCGGATTTTTTCGGATCTTCTAATCAACACTTGGCCGGCTTTTGAGAAAAAATGTGTCAATTTTTCCTCCGAATATTGAAGGCGAAGAAGTGACAACTCAAACCGTGTGTTTTTTTTAGCAACAAGAAGATGAGAAGAGCGTTCTCTTTCTATCGTTTTAAGATCGACACCTAGGAATTGTCTCGTCCACATTTCGCCACACCACAAATTCGCGGTCTCTTCAAATTACACATGCAAACCTTCTGTCCACAATTTTCAGACCTCTGCAAATTTGCGGCGTAACCCCCACACACGAATCTTATTGTCCACAAATCTAGTAGACCCCAAATTTTTACGGCCCTTTCCATTTTGCGGCATTCTAACCCAAATTAAGCGGCGTATTTGTCGCGAAGATATAATGCTAATCAAGTTGCGGATGATGTCGGATCTAAGAGCAGGAGCGCGAGATTCGGAAACAGCATCGAGGGCCAGATTCTAGGGCAAGCCGATCCGGCTATGCCCTTAACGGCAGCCGTTTTGACGCCACAACATTCCGCCATACCCAGCAGACATTGTTTACCTTGGAATGCAACGCATAGCGTGTCAAAAAATCATAATAGAAGTGTTGCACACCAAAATTGATAACGGTCGTCATCATAGAAAGCGTCCTATAATATAATCTTATATCTTATATTATAATGTTATTGTGTAAGTGTTGGACCCAGCCCTAATTTGGGCGGCCCAGATTTGATGAAATCAATGGAAGAGATGATGCCACGTAAGATTCTAGGGTTTTTTTTTTTTTTGCTAGGGTCGGCGAAGTTCCAAGATTGAGAAGAAACAAGAAGCCGATTCCGCTATGTGGGTATTTAGAAGAAGGAAGAAGCAGCTTTCCGCTATAGAAGAAGCAAGGCGTTTGCGCGAAAAAGCGCCTCTTCTAATTGCCGCTTCACGCCATGATCGAGCCGACAACTAATGGAGATGAATTTCATTGAGCCACGGATCCATGTTAGGGCTCCCGCCCGTTGTTGTGGTTGTCGATTCTACTATTCAATCTTCATCCGCCATATATATGGCTAAGTATATTCCCAAGACTTCCAAGGTTTTGATGGTGGGATGTGGCAATGCCTAGGTGAGTTTTGGGTATGGGACCTTCCTTTGAATTTGGGTTGATGAATGTGCAATCTGGGGATAGCGGGATGCATAGAGCATGGGCATGCGAAATTGGGTGTTTTGCAATGAATCAATGGTCGTTCAAGTAATCTTTGCGTAAATAATTATACAATATGGATAAAGCTTGTGGTTGTGGAGGTGAACCTTTGTAGGGCTATCATGCAAAATTGCTTAAAAGTTAGGATCTTGCGTTAGTCGGGGACAATTGTTGTAATTCATGGCTGGCAAGTATTATCTTTGTTATCGATGGGCGGGACACCCATGGTATCGGGCAAAATGGAACCGATTCTAAACATTCGCAAATTCTTTCCAAAGATGGTTTTGCCGGATTTATGGGACAAAGAAGAGACAAACACCCTATGCACACTTTTGGAATTGAGCAGATCACAAAATCGCTATTATGCACTCCATAGTCGAAAGCAATCCGGCGGAACTTTTTTCGTTTATTGAAGCCGCTACTATGGTGCGGGATGATTTTGCTAGATGCATCGGAGGACTTTCGCCGTTGTTTTGGCCCAAAATGTCGGGCTGGATTTTTCTTCTGAAGTACCATTTTTATCATGGATAAAAGATAAGCTAAGCATAGCTTGGGCAATGCCATTCTATTTGGATAATGAGCGGTGCATTATGGTGCTAAATTTCTACAAAACTTTAGGTTACGGAGATGTAGATGGTGTAAGGGATCTTCGGCCCAAGATTTGGAATGGTCCTTTCATGGTCCCCATTTCATTTTCCTTGCGAAATTACCTCAGCTCCATTTATTGCATCTTCATTCACTCCAAAGGAGCAATTTTGTGTTATGACTATGATGTTCCACTCGATCCTATACATACAGTCTTGCCCTTCTCATGGATTTATAAATTTACACAACTTAATTCCGTTTCCATAGTTCAAATGATCTTGGAGATCCTTTATTCTCAACTCTATATTCAGGGCATCTATACTCCACCAAAGTTGAATGAGAAATGCGAAAAGGATTACAAAAATGGTAGCTCCCACTTTTAATACAGATCTATTAGGACATCAATATCGAACTTATTATATGGGAATCGCCCCGAATAATAGAGTATTAGTGAAAGAATAAGATTTCTGCTCTTACATTTATATTGATACCGCTTTTTCTCTTGCTTATTGTAGAATTTGCATTGTCACCATAAGTGGCATTTATCAAATGCATTACTAGGTGATCTATTTAAATTCTCCAAAAACATCGACTCTAGATGTATCCTATCTATTTAGACTTCTCATTTGAAAGAGTTATTATGTAGCCGGGATTATAACTGGAGCTTGCCGCAAAGGGATACACCACTTGAGAAATTTCATTCAATAATTGGCCTCTACCTTTCAAAAATGCTTGATTGCTTATTGCATTTTGTTGTAATTGCATGGGTTTTGATCATTAACGGTTTTTAGGTGAAGGTTACAGGATCGCTTCATTTGGGTGCTTCATTGGGGTGCACCGATTGTCGTTTTGATACGGGAAGCCTAAGGTTAAACCTACAAGACCTCCTTTGCTTCCCTCGCTTGGCCGTCAGTGCATATCCGCCATCAACAAACCGGGTATGTCGATTCGTACATCTCATGGCATTAAGTGCTACCGTGCTTTCACTAAACTGCGTTGCATGCAAATATTGATTGTACACGTTTGGTTGGAGCAATTATTGGGAGACACAAGACCATTATGAAATACATGTTAGAGGTGAATCCCACTTTAGTTGTCTACTTCCAACAAGTTCATGTGTGACTAAAACCCATGCTTTGTTTCTATGGAAAAAAGAGCCAAGCTCCACGTATAGCTATAAAATTCTTCTCTTTAGTTTTTATTGAACTTTTAACATATCTGCAGATTGAGAAACATCATGTACATGTGCAATGATGTATTTGCAAAAGATTCTTCCTATTATTCTAGATGTAGGATGTCATTTTGTGATATCCCGGAAAGGTAAAAACGTTTATATAGGCACAAGGTATGCTATTATTAAGCTCATGAAAAGAAAGGAAAACATGAACACGACAAACAAAGTATTTTTAATGCTTTCTTTGAGGAGAATGAAAGGCAAATGGCTTTGAACTCTGTGGTTCCAATAATAATATTATGTTTCATGTTTCACATGTATGATGGACATCATGCACTCGATTGGGTATGTAGACACCCTAAAATACCCAACACATCTTAACACCTAAACGCATGTTTGCTAGATCGTTTCTCTTTCCTTTTCTCTTTCTTTTGCATGAGTAGAAGTTCCTTTTGGTCCCACATGGGTACCAATGATAATCTAGGTCCTTAGCCATATAAGAACGATGTTGAGCATGGACATAAACGTTGTCTACATTCCTATTCTTTACAGGATCAATGTAAAAGTATTACAAAGCTTCTACATTCCTATTCTTTACAGGATCAATGTAAAAGTATTACAAAGCTTTTTTAAGAAGAAATGCTGCAAGGCGCAAGATAATTTTAAGATTATGAGGAGCCGCTATAATTGAAGATGCTAGGCTATAAAACAAATTAACATTTTCAAGTTCTCAACTTACACTATCCCGGATTAATATGTACTCCAAATTAGGCCCAGCAACGCTCACTTCCCTATTGTTTTGATATTGTTTACATAGTCCATGGAAAACGTTGTTAAAGCTTTGAAAAAAAAAATTATTATAATAAGAAGTTACAAAAGTTGGCTTATTACTGCAAGCCCTTCTTATTGCGGCCAAAACATTTACAGGCCGAACTTATGCCCAGCAACGCTGGGCACCATTACTAGTTATATATGTTAAGATAATTGCACATCTTTACGACGTGGCGAATGCTTAAGGACACCCGATGCAAGAAAGGGAAACGCATGGAAACCTAGGCTCTGAGTCTGAATCGATGGCTTCCAATGATGTGACGGCCGATGCTTTGCAAGCTGCTGATAACCATGGTGAGATTGAAACTGTTGGCGAAGTAAATAGTACAGGCATGCCTTCTAACTCTGAAACTTTAAGTAGTCTAATTGATGAAACAGAACTAGGTTACAAGGAAACAAACGATGAAAATATAGCATACCCTGCCTCAGTGTCTCCGATTGGAGTGTTGGAAAGAGGGACAGGAAGCCATGGTGCATCTACTAATGAATTGGGAAGAAGAGGTGTCTACAAGATGCCTGAAGAAATTAGAGACACTGGAGATAACATGCTTTTCTTGCCAGCAGGTCTCATTATACAAGCTGTAGTTCTTCAAGTAAAGTTGATTGTCTATGCATTTTCAGCTATCATATGGTTGTTAATGTTTTTCAGCCATTTGCTTGTTGATCCAGCACGCCAGATTTCTGAAATTAAAAGAGTAGCCTGGGTTCTGGCTGAGAAGTTATCCATTTTTGTAGACATGAGGGATAGAGCAGCTTATATTGGGCCAAAACTGTGGGTTGCTGCAAGAAAGCTTGGTTGGGGATTCCTCGGGGTAATCTATGTGGGCCTTGCTTTGAGTACCCTTTTGGTCCCTGCATACTGGTTTGACCTTATCCTTGTGAACAGGTTTGTCCAAGAGCCTATTAACATTAGAGAATCGTTATATTTTGACTATACCCAAGCTCGTCCAAGTGCATACATTCCACTTGTTCGTTCACAGTCCATTGCACCACAAAAAATCACTAATGCAAATCTGACACTGAAGATTCATGCAACGGTCCAATTAACATTGCCAGATTCAGATTACAATCAACGTCTTGGTATGTTTCAGGTATTAGTTTTATCTTCTTTCGAGTCCTCTTTATTGTCATAAATTATCTATGCATGAATTTCAGGATTCTACCATGATCACATACCATCATAGGTCGGGCATGTCTTTGTGCATCATGTGAGGAAACTCATTGTTTTCATATCTGTTTATAGTAGCGTGTAGACTAGAAGCATAAGAGGGCAAAGGATTTTAGGATCAAGAAAAAGAAGCTTTCCTGCACCATTATGCATCCCTCAAGGGATTTTTAACTTATATTGCGTATATAGTAGTATTATCAGTGTTGTCATAGAGTCTGTAGCCTCCTTCCCATCCCTTTTATTCTGTGTGCTGCTGCTGCTACGGTTCCTTGCTTCCCCTCCCACCAGTTTGGAAACGTTGCTGATACTTAAGTTTCTCTATATAGGTAACTGGAGAGCTGATATCTAATGCTGGCGACATTTTAGCACGGTCAAGCCAGCCTTGTATGCTACGATATCAGAGTGCTCCTATCCGTTACATCAAAACTTTGATTTGGGCACTGTCAATATTGGTTGATCTGTCTGGAGAGTATCAGAAGCTGAACTTGGATATTATGGATTACAAAGGCGAGAGTTCTTCATTAGGGCACTTGAAAGTGTTAGTGGAGCCAAGAGCAGGGTTCTCTCCTGGTTCTGGACTTCCTGAAATATATAGTGCAGAAATTTATGTTGAATCTCAACTCCCATGGATGTATTCAATGCTATATAGATGGAAGTGGACTATTTACATATGGAGTGGTCTGGCACTTTTCATTTTGGAAGTATGTCTTGTCCTCTGTTGTTGCAGGCATGTTCTTCTACCAAAAGGAAGGAGGAGAAGAATCCCACCATCCCAAGCAAAAGTATGTTTTTCTGACAGAAGCTCAGTGACAGCTTCAAAAGATTATAGAAAAAGACCAGGTCAAGGAAAGAAAAGAGTTTGTTTCCAGGACGAAGTAACAATACACAATGCAACTTCTGGTGACACTAAGTCGGATGAATGCTCATCAAGTGTAAGATGAAATATAGCTATGCTCAGGGTTCTATTTACTGGCTTTAGAGCACCTCGTTGACGATTCATCGTCCTAGCATATGAAGAGTTACCTTTAAGGCCTTCTTGATAAGTATTTCAACTGGATTGATCATTTCTCTAAGGTCTTTTTCATTTTGACACGTTGCTTGAGGGCTGCATTAAGAGAGTTGCCGCATCAATAGCTATGCTTGGAAATAATTGCTAGAAAGCTCTACTTATAAGCATGGATTAATTTGCTATACTTAACCCTCGAGTCGGCAAACTTAGAGTAGGAAATTATACTAGGTATTCATTAATTGTTATAGCATCATTTCAGGCTTTGATATTATTTCAGGGTTAGTTACCGAGTCAAGAAAGTCTGTTACACTGGCTTTACGTCTGTAACTGAATAAGAAATATTGCCTCATGTTGATTGAGGAATCAATTAATAGAATCCTGGTTGCAAAACCAAGAAGCTGATGGATTATTGATACTTCTTAGTGCTATGCCAATCTGGAAATAAAAATTAGGCAGAGTTCTGATGAATAACGTGAAATACATCCTCTAAAGTTTCATCATGTTTACAATGAGTTTTTGGGATGAAGATGGGTCCTCGAACTGCACTTTTAGGATGAAGACGAGTCTTCAAATGGCCAGAGCATTGAGGGATGAACATAGATGCTTTACTAGATACTCTGGTTGGTATTAGAGATCATTGCGTTGGTGTTTGAGAGCATGTTGCACACAATTTTATTCGAACTCTATGGGCAAATGCAGGAGTAAAGATGGACTTCTATCGTAACGAAGTCTGATGTTGATCTACTTTTACATGGAGCAAGACTACATGAGTTCCGAGGTCTCAAAAAGAAAAAACAATTGATTTCACAGCTAAGATTAAGCTCTCACAAATTTGAAATAGAAATGGAAAGACAGGATGGCTCTCCAAGGCTAGAACGATTATGTCCATTATGTTGGTTAGTGACAATTAAAGATGAACGACATGCTTTCAGACTGGCCAAATTGTTGATACTTGCGTGACAAATTTAAGATATTAAACTTTTGTTCTCAAAATTTCTCAGGATGGATCCAATCAAGGATGGATCCAATCAAACGGGAAACTATCTGCAATCTTAGTGGGAATATGTCAAGATGCTCTTGATCTCATGGCTTTCAAAGAATGCTTTGTTGAAACAATTCAAATAGCTTGCTAGAATCATACCAAACACTTAATGTGTACTTTTATCGCTTTATGAGCATGTGATTTGAAAAGCCATCCCCTCACTGTCAATGGTATTATTAGAAGTGAGATGATATTTTTTACATGAATTAACTGGCTTCATAAGCATTTGCATTCATGTATCTAATACTCATCAAAAGAGTAAAGAACCAATAACAAATTACTTACACAAAGCCAAAATGTAGCAAAATGATTTGGGGGTCCTAGGACTATATATTATAAGACCCCCAAGATTTCTTGAATGAAGCGGTTTGAGTGTATTTCATTTCATCGATAAAAGCTACCTTTAAAGAAGCACCTAGATAGATTTTCGCCAAAAACTTCTTAGTTCTTTATTGTATGGAGCAAGCTTTTTTAGTTCCATCGTCTCTTTTAGAAACTTCAGTACATTTTTGAATCATTAAATTCATTAATATATATCAAACAATTATATACAAATTTGTCTCAAAGGTTCAAAGTGCGGATGATTTAATCCGACGAAGGAAGAAATATGCCATCATTCTATATAATACAGCCATAAGAAGCAATATTAAAACTTCTTTACCTCCTCCATCCAAATCTATAGTGGTAAACATAGGTGCTTCATCAAATCTCTTGCATCTTGCTGCCTCATCGCAGTCGTATACTTGATCTGGTGAATATTGGATTTTAAGTAGCAATCTAAATCCGTAGAAGATGAAGGAGAGATATTTCATCCATTTCATGAATATAGGCATGTGCTGCAAAAACAATTTGGCTTAGATCATTACTAAGATATACAAGTATTAGGAGCAATTTGCATTTATTAACTTCCAAAGCACCGTACATAATATCCAATTCAAGAAGCGTGAAGAGTAGCAAAACGAGAGATGCTACAGGTTGCATTTTTTCACGCTCATGATAGAAGCACCAAAGAAATCACCGCACCCTAATGAAATCCTAATAAAGAACTAAGTTTCTAGCATTAAAATTAACTATTGCATCAATATAGGTACCTGGGAAGCAATGACGAGAATATATGTGGAGATAAGGGTAAGAGAGAATGCCGAGAACGATCTTTGAAGTCCAGCCATGAAGTAAAGAATTGATGTAAAAATTGTGGGATAAACTAGTTCTGCCACAATGTCAGACAAGGTACTACTCATATAATATGCACTTAGCTTGTACATATCAGCAGCCATCTCTTTGATCAAGAATGTACTCTCCAAAGGAAATGTTGAAACAGACGTGAACAATGCAAAGTGGACCAAAATATAGCTACATAGAATAGCAATCCCACCGCATAAATTGTATAAGGCGTGCTTGCACATCGATAGCTATTTTTTATTTTGTCCTTCTTTTTGCATTTTGCATACCTGGTCTCTAATGTCCCTCTCTGTTTTCAACTTAGATTGCCACCAAAGAAGTCCCAATACTATTGACACTCCTATCGCTTGTACAAACCTTATTGAATCAAAGTAGTCTCTAGAACGTTCCTGAAATGTTCTTTTGAAGAGTACTGCAAATTGTAAAGCCCACGATGACCTACCATCATTTCTAGTTTGAATAGCTTCTTTTAGACTCTTTTCCACTTTGAATGATTTTGTCTTTTCTTTCTCATGAGGCTCCAAATCCATTTTATACTTCATCCTTAAGTACTGATACATTTAAAACAAGCATAGAGTCAAACAAAGTGAGATATTACTGTCTAAATTCATAGTAACGAAATGGCCAGCTACCTTAACAATTTTTCTTTGAAAGTTTTCTGAACTTGAAGTTATAGCTTCTGTATGAGCAACTGGGGGGCTTGTCTTGGAGGTTGCGATGTTGAGTTTGTTGTGCAAAGATACAGAATTAGAGATAAAAGTGATTTTGTGTTCACTTGCATCTTGATCATTACATGTGCCATGTATCTCTTCTGGATATGTAATATCATGGATGAGACCTACAGCAAGATCAAGCAAGAAGTCACCTGGATTCATAGCCATTTGCGGGGAAAAGCTTAGCGATGCAAAGTATTCCATGACATCTCTTGTCCGCCCGTAATATAGTGGATGTCCTTCAGATATAAGTATCAAGTTATTGAACATGTGAAACATCCTACTTGATGGCTGATGAATCGTTGTGATGACGGTTCTTCCTCCCTATGCATTATTTAATGTCAAATTCAATTTTCATTAACTTCAGTTGGATAACATGCAGGAAATCAAAAGAAATAAAGAATTAGTACTTGCGCGATCTTCTCGAGCACTTGAAGTATTTTCAACGCAGTTGCAGAGTCCAGACCAGAGGTCGGCTCATCCAAAAGAAGCAAAGATGGATTAACAAGTATTTCTGTGCCTATGCTAGTTCGTTTTCGCTCACCTCCAGAGACACCACAAATAAAAGGTCCTCCAACTATTGTGTTGCGGCACCTGATGCAACAACGCTATTAGATTTCTCGTTATGCAACCATGGGACTTGAATGATTGAATACTAGATATCTATATTACCTTTCAAGTCCCAAATCTTTGAGTACTGATTCTGCTCGCTGAAGCTTTTGCACTCGGGTCATTTGGCCAGGAAGTCTCAACAAAGCAGTGAAAATTAGACTCTCCTGAACAGTTAAATATGGGAAGAGCACATCATCTTGAGTGACAAATCCAATCCTGCTTACATACACAAGTTGAAGTTGTAACACACAACCTTGCACACAAGTAAGTAGTCTTACTATTCTATTTTGTTTCCAATAAATTTAATTTGATTCTTTTTATTTCCAATTCTACTCAATTCATCTCTTTCTATTTCCAAAGTAAGAAGCAATTCAATGATAAGCCTTACTTCTTTTTTAAAAATGTACCATATGGAAGGTCGTTATAAGTCACACTTCCATTAATATTCTTGAGCAATCTTCCCCCGAGTATTTTGAGTAAAGTAGTTTTTCCACTACCAGAAGGGCCCATCATTGCCAAAATCTCACCAGGAGCTGCATAACCAGTTACACCATTAAGAATGTGCCTTTCATTAGCTCCAACATTCTTCACTTTTGTAGCAGCCTTCCTTGCACACCATGTTTGTGGATGTTGAAATGATACCTTATAGTTTACGTCTTCAAACTGCAAATCAAGACTCCCTCATGTTTTATCTAGCAACTATAATAAAAGCTTACTATGAAGAATTTTGATCTTGACCTTCAAAAACACAGGTACCAAAATGCCAAATTCTCCAATGTCATGTTGTCTTTCATGTGATTTTGATGCGTCGGGGCATGAATGATTTGGTGGTCGATCTTGTACTACAGTCAGTAATCAATTCATTGTTGAAAGAAACAGGTAAAAATGATGAAAAAGGCAAAGGAAAAAATGATGCAAATAAATTTTAGCCTTAGACTCACCTCTATTGGGTGTGAAACTAGTTGTCTCTGGAATAGGATTGCAAAGATAATATAAACCAGGTTGCTCATCTCTTCTTGGCTCTACTTCAATCGAATTCGTCCCTCTCTCAAATTCTGAATTCTCAAAGACTTGATACATTGACTTGATGGATTTTAGTTCCACATGAGCACTAGGACTTCTAGCCATTTCTCAGATACGAGTGTTGTTTTTAGATTGAGATATATATGCACCCATCAAAAGTACCAAATGAGAGATCATTAGGCAAAGGAATTTGGATTTTTAACACTCATGCTAGAACCAAGTTGGGGTTTGGACTTGCTTCATGCTACATTGTCATGCAAATGGAGTGCACCAACTAATTGTACGGGGCACTAAAACAATGCTTTACCTTATATTCTTTATGACCCACAAAAGTTTCATTGGGTTATTTGCCTTTCTTTATTCTCTTTACGACATGTCACACTTCATGCATTTAAAGTTATCTTTGCATGAGGTCTAAGGATGTGAACATCCGTATGTTATAGTTTGTTGTATTGTTATGTTTTTTGTCTTGTTTTATTTTTCAGTCGTAAACTTTCATCCCTTTATCAAAAAGAGAAGGAATTATCCATCTGCCTAAACACAAAAAAAAAAGAAAAAAAAAAGGGAAGCTCTGAGCTCCTTTTGAACTAGAGGCTTAATTGAATTATTGGGTTCAGGGTTCAGGCCAAGCAAAACAAATAGCACTGGTGCATATTACGGGAATTCATATTCACACGGGGGGTGACTCCGGGCAACGAGAGCTGTTGGATAGGCATATTCATCCCTTATTCCTTAATCTACACCGTACGTAAAGTTCCTCGTTTGTGGGGTATGCAAGTACAAGATTTGCTATACTGTATAACAAGATTTGCAAAATACTATAAGATTTTAAGCAAAATACTATATGATGTTGATTTTGTACGTGTAAAATATAATTAAAAGGGCTCTCGATTAAAAGGGCTCTCGCTGCCCTACGTCACCCCCCGTGTGAATATGCACCCAAACCAAAGGGGGTTTAAGGGGGATTTTAATTTAAAAAATGTTGGATGCAATGGTCTAAGTTAATTAATGTAGTTATGTGTTGGTTGTTGTATTAAAAATTTTTGGGCCCCTGGGGTCCTTAGGGAAACAAAGAGATGGCAACATATCTTGTGTAGAACTATAAAACCTCTATTTTTCTTTGCAATGCAATATCCAGGATGACATGATAAGTTTCACTCTACAATCTTTAGTTGAAAGGGAGGCCAATAAGCTTACATAACGTGATAATTATGAACGTGATAATAAGACTCATGTTCATTGAAAGAAATACATAAAGGTAATCACATGGATAAGGCCCAATCATGGGCAATTACAAAATGCCCACAACCAATACCATCCCACCTGGTACAGATCCAAACCGATGCAAAGTACCACAAATATTCAAAGCAAGCTATCCATATTTTTTATTCACGTGGACTATGAATCAAGAATTGCAACTTGCCATGGTATCAAACCTTAAGAATCCCCGCAACAACAATCCATGCAAATAATGTCACTTTGTAAAAGCATTTTTGCTAGTAAGAATTCAATCTTACTTTCCTAGACCAAAGCCAGAAAACAGAATTCCTCACCTTTGCTTTGATATAAACCGCATAATGCTTCTAGAAGCCCAACTTCGGATGCGGACTTGAGGAATAGGTAATTTGTAGTAAGAACTTAACACGCAAGAAATCCTTTGGGCCCAAAAAACCGCATGACCGGCCCATTACTTGCATTTCAAATCTGCAAATTAATCAATATGAGGAAGGCATTTAGGTCACAAACATCGCCATCATCATCTTTTACCGATGCCATTCTTAGTGGAGAAGCTTTGGAAGGAAAAACTCTTAGGACTAACCTTTCTGGCAAAATACTGAAGATTCAGAGGAGTAGAAGAGGTGAAATCTGTCATGACGCTCCAACATCACCTAGAATTCATACTGCTTCAGCACATGACGATAATAGGTTTATTACTTAATATCTCCACATCTCCAGGAGGAGAATAATATCTCCACATCTCCAAGAGGAGAATGAATCACGTTTCCTGCGTGACATTCAGTAGGCAGACAATATAGCACAAACAATGATAATTCTAAAAGAAGTTGTTACTGAGAAAAGACGGTTTGCAACAAAAGATCTTGTGGAATTTGAACTTCTAGGTTGCATCACAGGGAGTAAGCTCGTTTTATTTTCCTTTCATCCATCTCTAATTTGTGTAAAAGCCAGCATAGGAAACGTGTCATGCAGGTTGCTTTACAGATATTCTTTTTACTCACAGTAGAAAGGCAAACCTTATAAATATCATCTTTAACAACTTCATAATTTGAACTTCTAGGTCGCCTCAGAGGGAGCTCGCTTTATTTTCATTTCATCCATCTCTAATTTATGTAAAAGTCAAAGACAGAAACATGGCATGCGGTGGCTTTTTTTACGAAATTCTTTTTTTTACTCAGAGAAAGGCACGAAAACATCCCCGCGACAGAAAACATGGTCGAGCCACATGTAAGGCTCAATCCAACCACAGTTGCTATATGCAAGTTGATACATATGAAATACCAAGGAAATCCAGTTATAAGTACCGAACAAAATTAACGGGCCAAGAAAGCACGGTTTATCAAACGATGTGCCAACTTTAAATGTCCAAAGATTCCCCGATGCTAAAACATGATCCCATTTAAACATATTTCTCAAGTGTGTCCTAACTAAACGAGAAAAATCCTTGAGAATAACATCGTATTGTAATAGCATACAGGCGATATAAAATGTCATTCATGCCTCCCGTTTCTTCATTAAGAGATAGCCAATGCCGTTCTATAGTGTAGTTCCTTATAACGTTTTCAACTTTGACAATTTGCTCAAAAAATCTTCTCTTTGCGGTTCAGGAATCCCTCGTTTAAGGGCATCTGCCAAAGCATGATCCAACTTCATCAGCAAAAAAGATGAGTATTACCTGGTCTGCACAAAAGGTTGCAAACAACAAATCCATTCGGCGGACTTTTTCGTGCGGCAAATGTATCACAAATCCATTCCGGCAGTTTTTATCATGGCAAATGTATGTTTCAACGGATTAATCGGGGAAGCATTGCTTTTCGAAATGCTTACGGAACCAACAATCGAGATCCCCTTACAATAGAAACCATAAGCCAGAGAACTAATTTTTGAGGAAATAGGAACCCTAAAATGAGCTGCACGAGCTTTGCATGTCGAGCAAAATAAAATGCAATAGGAAAAATAGAACATAATAGAAAAATATATCATATATGGGTCTAGACTATTGAAAATAGACATCAAAATTAATTCAAGCGTATGCAAATATAATGCGCACCCTAGATGTACTAATTAGTATGCCTCGTGCAATACGCCCATGAAATCATATGAAAACCATGCCAAAAAGCGTATAAAATCACAAAGAAAACCCCCGGTTATAATGCTACATATTCATTATCAAATGAGTAGCTAAGGCAAAGAACTAAACTAACACTTGCAATTTCAATTAACTGTATTAACTCACATAGAATGATTTCGAAAAAATTATAAGAAAATCAAATGTTAAAATAAGTCCTTTCAAATTAGTTGTTTCAAGTCCATGCACATTAAGAGCCACAGTTCCTAAACTATAGATAAAAGTTAATTGAATAAAGAAAAAAAAAAAGGAAAAGAAAAAAATAGCCTACACCAGAATAAAACTAGCAAAAAGGCATGCTAAGGGATGTGTGCGGATTATGCAATGTAATGAAGATCCTTTTCCCCTTTTTTTTTTTTAAGTTTATGGTTGCTGCACACACAAGAAGACTCTGGTAAGGTCGAATTTATTAGGCATTTAAGTTTGGTGGCATTAAGCTGCGGTATTTTGCAGGATGCATTTTCAGCAACAATAATAAGTTGTGGTATATTAATCTGTTGAATTTGGAGAGATGGTATTTGGCGAATAAACCAGAGATTATATATTGTGCCACTAAATGAAGCAAAGATTTGAACATTAATATCTCTACTGGAATTTTATTTATATATATTTAAGATTGTGGTTGACTTATTTTACTCACAATCTAACAAAGATAGATATATAGATAGTAATTTTAACGTCAATGAGAAACCAATTTAGAAAAACCATCTAATTTGTTTGGACCATGTTATCATATCGTTCATGGCATATTTACATCTAGGGATACAAGACAAGCCTACACCCAATTGATCTATTACAAAAATCTAGATGTTTATATTCAAAAGTTGGAGACTTGAGACTAGTATGCAACCATCTAGCTAAACTAATATGTTAGTTAAGTAATCGATACATCTGACAAAACATCGGCATGAGTACTAGAGAAATTGGGATGTGTGCCAACAACCATCAAGCAAACAAGTTGTTAAGTCATTTTGGGCCACATTTATATACTCAGTCAAGTCACAAATGAGCAATGAGATGATCTTTCTAGTGCTAGGAAAATTAGAATAACTCTTGAAAATTGCTGAAACAATGAGCTAATCTCTTTAATGCTAGCAAAATTATAATAACTCTTAAAATTTACTTGCCGTAATTGCAGACGGTCGAATACGAGAATACCGCCGTTGTCGATCGATGGGCAGTTGATGATCGCTGCTTCGAAAACAGGTCGCAAGTGTGCTCTATTGGTAATCGTCGCCTCCTTCCTCTATGTATAGTCACAGAGATCTTTTACTTTACAGCACCTTTTTATATTCATTGCTTTTTGGTTAAAAAAATAGTTGGTCGCTTCCCTTCTATTCTATTCTATTCTAAAAATATTCGTCGGCCTTTATTTGATGTACGAATGTCTTCCCATGGAAAATATAAGTTAGCCCCTTGCACCATGTGATTGCACCATATCAATCCTTCTATGTTCTTAGGAAGAAGACATATACTCAGTAATGAAGTCAAGGAGTTCAGGAATCGGGTAAAGCTTCAAAGCTATGCCTATCTATGACAACTGTGGCCCCAGGTTTAAATAATCTATTGTGGCCTGAGGTTTAAACAATCTACTCTTGTTTCTGGCATTGTTACACTGACATATCAACTATGTAGCTTATTTGCGATGCATTTCGACTATCACGGTGACCAAAAACTGAACTTATAGTGCTATTAGATCTTCTCGATAGTAAGAAATACTTCTTTCATGTTTCTTTAGGTGACAAAAACAGGCCAGACCCAGAGAATATGCAACCCTGGTGGTACATGTTCTGGCAATATAGTTCCATGTTATCAATCTTCCAGAAGGCGAGAAATGCACCACCGTTTCTTTCTACATCCTAATCACTTTCAAGAAATTTCTTTGCCAATCTCGACTAAGAACGGTCAATATTGATTTATCTTTGAAAATGCTTGTATAGTATTGAAAATAGTGTCCATCCATAAGTATACAAAGTATTCTTTCTTGTTATCTTTGCTAATCGGTCAAGCTTTAACCGTAAGGTAATTTTTCCTTGTAAGCTCGATGTTCAAAGATCACATGATGAATCTCTTTCTCAAATGGCTGCAATATGGGAATGCAATTTCTATTGTATGGCAATATATATTTTCCTCGAAAAGCCACGCAGGCAGAGTTTTTATTCACGGTAGTAAATTGGTAATCGCACACGTTGCACCTACTATTCGGCATTTATTGCTACACATTCTCAATTCAATTCTTCTCATAAGTCAGAACAAGAAATGGGATCACTTTAGTAGTAAATAGAATTACTAGAACATCTGTGTTAGAAATGATTTAATTTATCTAAGTAGTAGATGGCCACAATACTAAAATAGTATTGTAACATAATACACATATCTGATCCATGTCTAGCATTTTTATAACCCTGCTGAAGGGCCCGGATCTAGTGGAAAATATAAGCAGTTAAGTTCAACACTCTATTTTCCTCCCTATAATAGCTTGTAAATAGCCTATATTATAATTAGCGAAGAAAAATACAATAGTCATCAACCACATACAAGTTTTAAAAACAACTACTTAAACAAAGTAGCACAACCTAGTGCTTTCTTCCCTAGCAACTTGGCATCATCTAATTAGATCCATTTAATCCTTACCTAGCTACACCTAACTTTGAACCAGCTAAATTGTGAAAGATCGAGAAAGCATATGCAATGGTTAATTTGTTTTAACGTGTCGAATATTAGGCGTTTGCTATGAGAAGGTATACCTCACTTAATGCTTGCATATCCGATAGCACATAGAAAAGACACGAGCCTTCTGGAGTAGAAACATGGAGGGATTTGCACCCAACCAAGGTAGATCTACAAATAATACAATGTTCTTGATAAATGGTACATGAACTAAAATTCGATCGACCCAATGGAAGCAACAAAAAAAGAATAATTCGTTGAAGTTGAAGTTAAAATTTCTAGAAGTTGAAATTTCTATAAGTTGTACTATATATGTAGAAAACCAATTAGCTATTTCGATACAAGAAATGATTTTAAATTTTTACCTACCAGATCCTCAACATGGAACTTGTATCAAATGCAAAGGAAGGCGACAAAATTGATCCTTTCCCCTACACTTACATAATGGATTTAACTCGAAAACAGAGAGCGTAAGATAAAGAAACCAAATCACATTTATGCAACTAAGCTTGGGTAACCCGTTACCAATAGAAATCACAAAATGCGTGCGTGCGGCGCGTGCGTGCGTGCATGCGCGTCGCGGTGTGTGTGTGTGTGTGTGTTGGGGGAAGGGGGGAGGGGAGGATCAACTACATACATACGAATATGAATGTTATTCTTTTAACACTTTTTAGCAAATGTGACTTGACCTTTTCTGTGAGGTTGTCCACCTTGCAGCCGGGTGGGATTTTTTATGCAATGGTATGTGTTCAATCTCCTTTTGTAGAATTTAAATTATTAAGAATTAGCTTAGCTACCTTGAGTTCCATAGACTACAAGGCCAAGCCCTAACGATCCCAAAGGATCTATATTGCAATCAAAGTTTGCAGTTCTTGTTTGACCATTAATTCCACATTATGGTGAAACACTTAACTACAATTACATGAGGGGTGGCTTCGGACATTGAGAGCTGTTGGATGGGCATATTCGCAAGTTATACTTTATTTTGGTCTGTAGATAGTGATCGTCATTCTTGAGCTCCACAAGTTGGAGTATATAGTGTAGAAAGATTAGCAAGATACTAGGAAGAGGTGGAGAGGCTCTTGCTGCCCTGTGTCATCCCTCGTGCGAATGACCTAAAACAAAGGGGGTTTGAGGGGCAATTTTATTCAAATTGTAGGATGTAATGATTTTTGTTGTTTTTGGTGGAAATAGTCTTGAAACAACAAAAAAAAACCCACTAGTTGAGATATATTTAATTTTGTATGCATGTCAAATATTAAAACCATTTGAGGTAGAAAAAGGATCTAAATAGCCCCAAGAGGAATGCATGGTTTTTGTCCATTGCATAATTAATAGCATATTATCCTATGTATGGAGGAGCAAGTGCGATGCACCATTCACTCCACTATTCTAGAAAGAATATGTAGCACAATAACAGAGGGTTCCAGGGGGATTTGATATGGATACATAAATCACTATTCTTGAGACCATAGACCATACCTCCAAAACAATTGAATAGGTTACTAGTAAACGTGTGCCCGGCGTTGCCGGGCTAATGTTCTGACACGTGTTTTTACTCTACCTTTAATGTCCATCTTCCACAACATTGCAAGAATGAACATTGTTTATGGATTTCAATAGAAAAAACAATGCTTTTTAAGGAACGTTGGGAGCCGTTGGTTTAGAACATATTTATGTTCATAAGTTGTATACAATTGCTACATTTTAAGCTTATTTCCATGCACGTAAACAAAATTGTCTTAACAGTAGGCTCAGACGTCATGAAACCTTGATTTCCATGCGCTAAAACAAAGTTGTCTTAACAGCAGGCTCAGACGTCATGAAACCTTGAGTCTCTTACAGTAATATATGAAAAATTGGGTATTCTAATCTCATTTGCCACAACCCTACAGAATGGTGCAAGAGCAGAGTTGGGTGAACCAAAAGAATGAATTGCGAAGATGAGTTCAAAAGACAAAAACATACAAATATTCAACAGGAGCAGAGTTGGGTGAACCAAAAGAATGAATTGCCAAGATGAGTTCAAAAGACAAAAGCATACAAACATTCAATGACGCCTGCTGCGCTGAAAGACGAATATACCATAGACCTGAAAATGTCCTCTGAAAAGACATGAATGGTAACTGAAATGAAAATGGATTGCTTTTCCATCCTAGTACTCTTTTCACTTATACGTAATTCAAGTCTTTTGTCCAACCAAAAACGGCCTCAAATAATGTGGTGTTGATCTTTTCATGACTGGCGACTATACTTGACGGCAGCCAATTGCCCCAAACAAAAAAACAAAGCAAAGCAACAAATATTGTAAACTATCTATACGAATACGAATCTGTGGTGAAGCAAATGTTGGCCACTGAGAGCATAAAACAATTAAATTAATATTGAAACGCCTTCAACCCATTAAAAAAAGCCATAATGTTTGCCACCACTCTCATATTTGGTGCACAGTCAAGGCAAGGCAAGAGTCTGTCCCAAATAGTCTCATTTGCTTTGAGTTGGGTTCCCAGCATGCATGGATCTGTACCCATCAAAGACCAAGATGAAGAAATAGGAAGTATAAGAAACTTTGCTCTCTTTCGTCATCTACCTGCAAAGATTTTACACGCTTATCAGAGCAATTTATTAGAGTCATTCGATCTACTTGGACACTAAGTACTCTATTATATTTCAAGCTTCCATAGGTGCATGAAATACTTTCGCAATCATAGACTGTCTAGATCTCTAGAGAATGCATCATAAGCTCTTTTTATAAAAGGTAACAATGTTAATATAAGTGTTGCTAAGAGGGATACCTGACTGCGAGCTGCTGGTGTAATGCACGCAGACCCACGTCTAAAGAAAGGGGCCATTTTCTTCAATGGCCATGACCTAACCTTTGTGCAATGGAGAGCAAAACCGTCGGAAATTGGAAGCACAGAAGCTACGGGCCTGATAGACCGTGCTGCAAACAAAGAAGTGAAATGTGAATAGTATAACAATATATAATGGCAAATCCACTACCTTACTAAGAGAACATACCATCAATGGAGGCCTTCATATCAGGAACAGAGGTAGACTGTCTTGAGAATGGAGGGAGTTGATGTTTGGTTCTTTGAGTTGCTTGCCTTGCCAGATGCAGTAGGAATCCCATGGCATGTCGATCATAGTCTTGCAGGAAAGATCCCTTCTGGATATATGAACATGGCGTTGTTTGGTCCAAAATTTGCAAAAAAAACAAATGTCAATGCATAGAGAATAACAAAATACATGTTTAAAACAACATTCTATAAGCACTTGCAAATGAAGCTCATACCTTTGACTTATTCTCACCTCTTTACCAGCCATATTAGAGTAACTTCCGAGCACTTTATATACTTGTATCTTCTGGCACTCAACCTTGTTACACATTCGTAGAAAACTAGTCTCACACATTATGATCACCTTCAAATGGTTGCAACATAAAACATGAATGAACACCCGTTAGCTCTAGTTCTATATTCTAAATAGCGGACTTCAATTGCCTCTTTATCAAGTAGTCTTTATTTGATTTACTAACTTCGGGAACACCGTAATCGATGCTAATGAAATTGTAGAACAAATAGGAGTTCTTAGAATGCCTACCTGCAGAACACATAACAGGGAATGAAGGCCACCACAATTATAAGGTGCAAAAGGGAAGTGGCAGATAAGGAAAAATTAGCAAATCAAATCCATAAAAAAGCGTAAAACATTCGGACCAATAGGCATCTGTCTGATTCGGGAGAGAATATTCTACCGTAAATAGCATGGCCACGCTATCCGACTTCTGAGTTAAATATCATTTCCATGGCCTCCCAGAGCTTCCTTTTCCAGTGATTGAAGCGCCAGAGAATTTGGGAGCCTTCATGCACAACACAGAAAAGAATGAAATATGGCAACAGGGTCTTGCACATCTCAGAAAATGCCCACAAAAGAATGAAAATAACAACTGGGTCTTGTATTTAGGGTCAGGCTTGAATGCATTTATTTGAAAGGCAACAAACAATTAAAAAAGCATATTCTTGTAAGAAGGGGTGCAAAATAACAACAAAACATAAAAAGAAAGAGCTATTACCATTGAAAACCATCCATGCTCCATGCACCACCAAGCAATCAGTGTTTACTGCAAATGATCCATACAAATGTGTTAAACCAGATGTAGGAAAATAGTGACAGCTCCCTTCTGCTACAGCGTTATTCATTGATACCTATTCATATGACTATATGGCCTTTGAAAGGCCATAGTTGGTGTGCCAAGAACTGTTGTGCTTGTTTTCTTATCACATGAATGTATGAAAATGGTTCACTGATAAGGGTTCTTCTTTATGCACTTTCATGCCTTATGAACAACCATATCTATGAAAAGGCAGAGGCTGCAACAATAACATATGCCTATCCATAAGGGATGCTCTATGCGTTGTGCACAGCTCACACTCATAAAAGTTGCATTTAATTAAAGTGGGTCTCATTCCATTCCCACTTTTTTTTTGGAACGTTATTTTACACGAAAAGGATGAGGAAAACTATTAAAACCGCATTATTGTTTTAGAAGATGCCTGTTTTCCTGTGTGAAAAAAAAAAGTTAAGGAAAATTACGTGGTCTACTTTTCTCGGTTAGCGAGTCGAGAAGATAAAGAGCACAAAAAAAATCAATGAAAATGCTATCTCTCTGTAAACAAAGTGCCGATCTGCCCTGAATTTTTATTCATAAATAATTTTATTACATTGTATTTTACAATAGTTGAAGATACCATGATGGTCGGGCTGACATCGTCTTCGCACACAGACCACCTACTGCGAACATCATGCAGAGCAAGATCTGAGGTGTTCCAAGCCACAAGAGCAACTTGAAGACAATAGAAATCTGAGCGCCGACCAATGTATGTCACCAACCTCTTCTCGTCCTCTTTCCTCAATGAACGGGTCTTTCCATGGCTATTGTTCTATTCTATTGTTCGCGATCTGTACCGGAAAACGCAAAATCAAGTTAATGCAAGTGATGCTACTGACAATACAAATAAGAAGACAATCAGTTCCAAGGGCCATTTCTGAATAATGTAGGTCTGAGGCCCTTTCTCGACTCGCAAGTCAAGAAAGGCCATTTCTCGACTCGCGAGTCGAGAAATGTAGCTTAGACCCCTCAGGAAAAAAAGGGGGGGACTTTTTTTCCTCGTTTTTTTTAAGTAGGAAAAAAAAAGTTTTTGGAAGGCTTTTCTCAACTTGCGAGTCGAGAAAGGCCCTAAGACCCCTCTGAGGACCTTTCTCGACTCGTGAGTCGAGAAAGGTAGCTCAGAGTGAAAACGCTGAAATCCGAGGGCCTTTTCGACTTGCGGTGAGAAAGGCAACTTCAGTGCGAAAAACGCAGTCCGTGGGCGTGCACGTAGAAAAGGCGGGGTTGAGGAACTTTCTCGACTCACGGGTCGAGAAAGGCAGCTTAGAGTGAAAAACGTAAGCATAAGGGTCTTTCTAGACTCAAACGTGTGATCAAATATGCAACATGATCAAACAAACCTACTTGCCTACAAACATAGTTTCTATCTCCAATATTATGGAGCAAAAAATCATGACTAATAGGACCATATTCTATGTATTTTCTAAGCATTTTCTAATGCACACCATATCCTATGCATTTTCTATGTATACATATACAAAATGAATGTACGCTCGAAAAAAATGGGACTTTAATAATAGGATGAGCTACACAATATAATATGAGCTAAAATAATATAGACATTATAATATATCCCATTGGCCTTAGATAAATATCCCATTGATGCCCCGCTTTGTTTCTGCTCGAAGGAAATGGGATTTTAATAATAATATGAGCTAAAATAATATATAACATATGGCATTAGAATTTATTTCATTAGAATTTATATATAACATTTTAATCCATACCCATTGGCCTTAGATAAATATCCCATTGGCCACGCTATACCCCGCCTTTTTTTTGTTAGGTACATTCTATATCCCGTTTTTTTTCTCCCCCATTTGACCTTTGTCCTGCTACTTGGCCTCCTTGATTATGTTCTTCAAGGTTATTCTTAAATTTCTGTAGCAGAATCTGGTTTATCTGGAACTCTACCCCTTACTATAAGTTTAGGCTCCCCAATAACTATAGCTCCTTTATTTTTCATAACATTGTAATCACCCAGATCATCCATCAGCCCTTGTTCTTTTTTTGCTCTCTAACTACTTTTTGTTTCTGAATTCTCTTGAAACTTCCATTACCACTTGTTCATTTGAATATGTCACCTTTCGAAATTTGAAATTTAAAAGGGGGGAATTTTGGTACATACCTTTGAAGAACAAGAGATTTAAGACATGTGTCACTGTTGAGATTTGGTACACTTACGCCGAAAGTCGTGGCTATGGAGAACACACAAAATCCTGGCTATGGCATCGAAGCCCCTGGCTATGGCTGGTAAGACGTAGTTTTCACCCAACCGAAAGTACCATGGAAAGATGCAGAAAAAGAATCGGAAAGAGCTGGGAGCAAGAATCGGGCATACATGCAGAAAAAGAATAGGAAAGATCGGGAGCAAGAAGGCTATGGCAGATCTTTTTATAAGGTATGGCCGTCATTTCTTTCGCTAGTGGTCATTCATGTTGTTTCTTCCGCTGTTTCTTCCGCTGCCAAGAGCTCGAATTAAAAACAGAGGATGCAAACAATGAGAAGCAGGGGCTCATTATCGCCCAAGCTCTTGATCACCGGATCTAGCACTGCATTTCGAGGGCAGAGCAAAGTGATGGAGGATCTGCCATTTATTTCATGGACTACGCCGGTCTGCAACTGAAGGCGATTGAAAGATCTGAGGGAGTAATGCTCGGGCAAGCACTTGGTGAAGATTATTATGAGCGGCATGAGTAGCTACTGCTCTTGCTCCCGCTGCGACCAAGGCTACCCTAACCCCAAGATTCATTATCAGAAAAACCAAAAAAAACTAACCGCACTTCTTGAGCTCTTCTTGAGCATTTCTGAAAAGCCAAAAGCTTGACGGATTATTGAGAGTGGATGATTTAGAAACAACACAACAGTCTGAAGATCTTATATGATATCATATTTTTATCATTGATTAATATGCAGAATGCTGTGGCATTTGGCGCATCCCAATTTTCAGCTGTATTACTAAGCAATGGAAGCTGCAGAAAGCCCAGGTTACAAAATGCGTCAGTTTGAAGATTAGCATTCAAAGAAACATGCTTGGTTTGTATGCCAAGCTCTTGGGACAACTCCTCGCTGGCTGCTATTCGTAAAGGGCCGAGGTTCAGATTATCCTAGTCTTTGGAGGTGTGGGTCTTGGCTGCTTTGACTAGCAAAAGAAATGACGACCATACAAAGTAAAAGCCCTGTACTAATTCTTTTTCTGCATGTACAGCGGATTTCTTCCTAGTCCAGGGATTTCTTCCTAGTACAGCGGAAGAAATGCCAGTACAGGGATTTCTTCCTAGTACAAGGATTGCATGGTAGAACAACGGATTGAGGCCCACAGATGTTCTTGGAGAAGCCAATCCAGGAGAAACAGGGGAACATAGCAGTCTGCCCTCCATTGCTCCAGCACCGGATTGAAACACAACGCACAGTTCTCGCCACGCGGGGCGAGAAAGAAAGAAAGCAAGAAAATATCTAATTAATTTTATTTATTTGTATTTATTAAACCATTTATTGTATTTTAATTGTATTACTTATTATATTGTATTTATTATATTTATTTATTTTATTATTTATAATCCTTACTTTTGGATTCATCCCCGCTCCCCCTTTTCCCCTCCCCTTGCCACCTCCTCTTTGCCATCCCCTCTTCGACTTTCCTCCTTCCCTTGTCATCCCTTTTGCCATCTCCCTCCCCCTTTGCCCCTCCTTATTATCCCGTTTGCCCTTTGCCATCCCCCTCATCCTTCGCCCCTCCATGTGCACCTTTGCCCCTCCCTCCCCTTTGCCCCTCCCTTTGCCATCTGATTTGCCTTTTGCCACCCCCTCCCCTTTGCCCCTCCATTGCCTTGCCCCTTGGCCCAGCCACCCTCCATGGGCATTTCCTTTCCACTCTTCTCCCAGTGAACTAGTTGTAAATTTTATGAAAAAAACATGTGAACTAGTTGTTGTTCTTTAACGTGAATTTCTATTAGTGTATGATGTGTAATTCTATTCAAGCATTCAACTCCAAAATTTTTTCTTCAGTATGAGTCCCATTTTTTAGTCGAGGCCCAAAATTCGAGATTTGACCCGCTTTAAATAAATGCGACTTATAACCTTATTTTGAGCCTTGAGACCGGCATATAAATTCATACCCTCGGTGTTTGCAACTCTTCCCTTTTTGCATTTCCATTTTGCTTTGCACGTGGTGCGAGAAAGGGCCACTATCAACATTGTCACTATTGGACTTGGAACGCACGCCATAGCCAAGAATTTGAAAAGAATATTCACAATTTAGAAACAAAGCCATTCTTGCCGTAGCCAAGGTAGAAGTAATATCTATAAAAAAGAGAGTAATTCATTCCGCCATAGTTAAACGAAAAAGAAAAAGGGGGTATTTTTAACAAAAGTTCTCGAGGAGAGTTATTGATTGCTAGAAATAGTTGTAGACCACTGATTGAGGCGCACCACGACTCTCTCTCTCTCTACATCAAGAATTGAGCAACATCCCTAGAATCCGTTTCTCTCTATCCGCCCATTATTCGGGAAGGATATCTCGACATCTGGCGAGTTTTTGGGGACCTAGACACGGGCCGGACGAAAGCGTGAGGAAATATGTTGTTGTTTATGTTTTGTATTGGGTTCTGGTGTTGCCCATTCCTATTGACAATTGAGCCTGAATTAGGGAGCAAGAAGCTAAGAATCGACGATTGCTTCGCTTTAGCCTACAGAACCGGTCGCCTTGCAAAATCCAAGCTTTTGTATTCTGCTTTGGCGAACTCACGCCGCCATGTTGCGTTAACCCGGGCATCGCCACACCCAAGAGAGAGAAAGTTGATGCCGGAAAAATGAAGAGAAGCAACAAAATTATGTTGGAAGAAGAAGTTTTGCCGGAAACCGTTTTTCAGATGCCAAATGTAACACCCGGAAAAGGGCACACCGGCATGAAAGAGAAAGCCCAAAAACTTTTTAAGTAAGTGGATTATTGAAAAGAAAGAACAAAAACATAGATTCAATACATAAAATAAACAAGTTAGTTTCTTTGGTTTGTATGAGACTGGGCACTTGATGGGCAATATGTACTTATGTATGTATGTACATATGTATAACATGTATCCAAAGATGAGTTCGTGGTTTTGTCTGTTTGGAATAGGATTATTGCAGAGCATGAAGGCAGGGAGCAGTTCTGGGGAGTTTTGGAGCTCAATGTTTGAAGCATCATATCTCGGCAACTCAAGATCCTTTTCAAATGATTTTTCTTTTACTAGAAAGATGTTCAAGTAAGCTTTCCGGAATGGGTCTGATCAGGCCAAAACTCATTCGTATGCAAAAGTTATGACAGAAATAGTGATGCCGAAGTCGTAATTGATCAGACTATGTATGTTCTCTATGATTTTTGATTCTTAGAGTTAGAAGACAATCTTTGGAGGCACAATCAATTGCAAAGGGGTCCAGAGGTCTATGAATGAAGAAATTATCAGGTGGGGTTTTGCTATTGATCAATTGAGATGCTATGAGTTGCCATAATTAGTCTGTACATGATTTTTGCATGCGAATATTTATGAATTTGTTGGAGGCTCATAAGGCTACGGAAGATAAGTGAGTAGAAACATATCTAGAAGGACTGATTCGGAGGCAAGAAGATCTGAAAATTCTTGGGAAGTGCCAATGTGGGCTTGAATCAATGATTTGGCATGTCTTGAATCTTCTTTCTTTGGATATCTACAAGTTTAGAACTAACTTGGGTCATGTTTCATTTTCATTTGTTTATCTGTATTTACTTTTCTCTATGTTGCTTTAGTTTAGTATTTGTTGCTATTCTAAGGAGTTAATTAAGAAATAAACCTTTTGGATGGGGCTCAGTTTCCTTTGTATGTAGATGGAACCAGTGAAGACCGCCAATGCATTGCTAATTAATAGTCACAAGAATAGTAACAGTAAGGAAATCTATTACTTTGAATGATGTAATCTTATTGAATTAGTATGAAATATAAAGGTTGATAACTTTAAAATGGTAAAGAACCTGACAGATTGACCTATGAGATGGCTCTTAAGTAGACCCTCCTTGATAGAAGTAAAGGAGAATATGAGCATCTGGGTGAAAGCATGCTAGGGTGTACCATCTAAAGTACTTTTTAGGGAGTGCAAAACTACCCAAAAAAGTACCCAACACTGGGTACTGGGAACTTGCATAAATGCCACAATAAATAATAAGTTTGGGAGTTAATTCATTTATTTTAGCCTCTAATAGTATTGTTATCCTCTAGTACTATAGATTGGCATGTTACTGACCTTCAATTCAAAAAAATTCGATCGATTTTAATGGAAAGAAAAAACAGAAAGTACCAGTTTTAAAAGTACGCAGTGTAGGTACTTTTGAGGGTTCCAAAAGTGGTACACCATAGCATGCTTTTACCCATCTGGGTAGCTAATCGGTGAGTTGAGCATGAAGCTCAAGAATTGTGCCATCTGTATTGTTTTGGCTCCTAAAGGTGGAGTTATGATTCAGGATAATGTGGCAAGGTTTACATGCAGTTGCGATCATCATGTTACATTGATTCTTAAGTGAAAGTGCTGGGTTTTGAGATTTTCCGTTAGTTATGGAAAGTAGGCTTATAATAAAATGTATTAAAACCATAGCTCATGATTGAATTATAGCTATTGAGATGGAACTTTGAAGGTAAGGCATGATCTAGGATTGAATAGTTTGGCCAAGAGAGTCATAGGAAGCTTATGGGGGCTTTTGAGAATGGCTATGGCATGGAGCAGTGTTGGCGTAACCAGTGAAGTACATAGGTGTTGGATTCACACCAATATGACAACCATGCTTGTGACTTCCTCGACATGTTTGTATTGTGATCATAGCGCTCTTGATATGTTGGTAAGGTCATAGATCTGCTGCCCAAAAGAGCAGGGCTTAGCATCGATGGTTGGATTGCTATCAAGGTCTTCATCGTGGAGTTGCTACTTCAACATGGTTTAGGATGTATGAGTAACTTTGACAAAGGAATTACGTGAAGGTAAATATGGAGCATTGGATAAGCTACTTCAACATATATGGGCAACCTCAGCAAGGGGCAGAGTATGATCTAGGCACCTGTGTTTAGTAAATATTCTAATGAACATCACATCACATGTCATGGTCTTTGCATGTTGTTTTGGTAACTTGATGTCCATTAGATCCTCCGGGGTCGGAGTTCCAGGTTCGGTGGCCTGGCTAGTTCTGGCATTGTCATGTCATCTGTGTTCTTTGTATCTATGCTCTGGGCATGGCCTCCTCACGGGCGTAGCTTCCCGGTGAGGTTGTACGCCAACTCCTGTGACACCATGCTAAGAGGTCCTCCAGCGCCAGACGTGGGCTGGGAAGGGTATGCGCATACGAGGTTCACCCCACCAGCTCCGCCAACGGGGCTCGGAATGTGAGCTGGCTGGGCATTTCTCTGCTAACAGGGCCTGCATGTAGGCTGGCTGATCTTCGCATTGTCCCGGAGCTATGTTTCTGATGTTTTGTTATTTTGGCTATGTTCTTTGCTTTTGTCGCTCAGAGTTTGGTATTTCCTTGGATTATGTTGTCATTGTCTAGTGTTGTACTCACCTACAATCTTTTGTTTGCTTGTGCTTATGTCTTTGTATCCAAGATTCCAGAATATTTCCATGCATGCAGAGGCAGCCAGGGATCCCCACTTAGTCACGAGGAATAACCCCAGTGAGTGCATGTGCAGTGAACAAGCAAGACAGTGGTTGCACGGATGGCAGCAATGTAGCTGAGGATCATGGTTATGATCTGGAGTTAAAAAGCTTTTGTTTAGCTTGCTTAGCAGTATATTTATGTATATATATTGGGAGTATTGTGGATAGTACATCCTTTGAATTTGTATTCTTGATGGACAGTGGTAATTATATTGTATTCTGAGGGGGGAAGATGAACGTTGGCGCTCCTCGCGTCCGCCTTGGGAAGCTTGAGAAGCCGAGCCTCGATGGATGAGTCCTTGTTAGAGGATGTTTTCCAGAGTCTCGGGTTCCCTCACATCCCTGTGGGCCATGATGTGACAGTCGGTGCTATCATGACTCTTCTTAGTTTAGCATACAATAATCAATCTAGAGTAGGATTCAAAAAATGCAATGGCAAGGGTCACTTTTCGAAGATCGTGCTTCGATAGATTAGGATCCCTTAAAATTCGGCTCATAATCTGGGATATTTGGCTCTTGGAAACCGATTTCCCTCAGAATTTCTTTAGATCAAAGATCCCCATAGATTTTGGTATTTGAACCTCTCTATCTGGTGGGCTCTGTTCTTTGATTTGCAGCCAGCAGAAAGCTTCGAGGATTTAGACATCTTGGTTTGGAGGTTTCAAGTCGCCAACTAGCAGAAGAAATGGCAGGAAAGAGTGGTTACATTAGGCCGAAACAGGGAACTCATGAGGCAAGAGTAGAGGACGATCTTTTGGTTAGAGGACAAAAGAGATGAAGCCTGGAAAAATCTTAAAGAAATCTACATAGCCTTCAATATCATCAAGGATCAACAGAAGGCTGCTGCTGTTTGCATGGGTGTGCAAGATGATGGCCGGGTAGTGGCGGGACAAAAGAGATATGATGAAATGGAGAAGGATTATGTTGAGGGAAGGGCGAGCGACAGAGATTGGGTGTGGAACATGCTGGAAATTGCTCAGGCTGTGGACCATTCTCTGTATAAGCTTATTACAGTTAAGCAAGGCCACACAAAGGAAGACTGTTGCAGTTTGAAGAACAATGTTTTTAGAAATTCTATGGATGAAATGCTCAACAAGGCGAAGATGATAGCAGTCAAACTTGACAGCCTGAACTGGACTTCCAAAACAAGCGTGAAACTTATTAAACGTTGGGAGGATGCTGAAGATCATGTAATAGAATGGCATAGGCGTTTGTTCAAAGCCTCTCTCTCAAGCAGCACTTCTTTCTTGGAACAAATCTCTACTTCACTCGAAACCTATCAACTCAACCTAAAAAAAGGGGGACTCAAGGAATGCTGCATCAGAGACTCCAATGGTTTCTTCAACCCTGCAGAAGTCGAGATGTGTGAATGCCAAAACTGCAAAACCATCAAGGAAAACAAGCTTCATAGCACAAGTACCAGGGTGGGGGACCTCAAAATTCGAAACAGAATTCCGGTGATGGGCAAAAGCGATTCGGCAAAAGGTCTGATAACCCATGTTTCTTATAAAAATGCTCTGTTAAAAAATGATTCTTTAGATTACTCTAAGGAAAAGAACAGGAATATAAGTCGGGGAAAAGGACCGGAAAAGGACTTTATTGACCTTTATTCCATCTCCGATCCCTCTGCATATGAAATTTTTTCGAAGAAAGCCGTTCTGATACACTTCCCCAGAAAGTGTCTGACTATCAGTGAAGTCAAGATGTGGATCACTAAAGCCCAAAATATCCCTATCATGTCTATTCTTAAGTTGGACAACAGAACTTTCCAAATAGTCTGCAGGGATAAGATCTGTGTTAATCAAATCCTTAAAAGGAAGATTGATCACATTAACTATCAGCCTTTTTACATTATGAGGTGGAGTCCCAATTTCATTCCTAACAAGCTCGATAATATCTCTATTACCACATGGGTCTCCCTCCCCAATCTTCCCCCTGTTTTTCTGGACTACTACTCACCTCAAAGCTATTTCAGAGGAATTAGGAGATACCATTGATATCATCATCCCTCAGACGAACTACCCTTCCATATGTATCTCTAAAACAGTGAATTCTAACTGGAAAAGGGAGATCAAGGTGAAAACTGGCCCTGACGACTTCCTGGGTCTTAAGGTCAACTACTCCAAAATGCCGGTTCTACCTCTGGGGGAAACCTCGGACAAAGGTAAGAATATCCCTCAAAAGGAGCAAAGCAGACAAATTTGGGTTCCTAAGACCCAGGAAAAAGGGGAATCCAGTGCTACAGAGGAATTGGAAAAAAATCATAAAACATTGATCCCCCTTAAAAACTTTGACCATACCAATATGGATAGATATGGATCAGAACCCTGTTTTATCCTTAAATAATGTGAATTTCTCTGTTACTATTAACACAAGAAGGTTTATTTTAGTGTTTCCAGAGACCATACCTAAGGGATGTATGGAGGGAAAAATCTGGAATTCGAATCATACTGCTGATGAGGTCATAATGGACAATGAGCAGGAATGGCAAATTGTTACAAGGAAAAAAGGCAGGGGTAAGAAGAAAATCTATTTGGGGCCTACCAGAACCAGTCCAAGAAAGATTCAGGCTGGAAGGGCAGCAGGTAAGTGCATACACTAATGGATAGGTCTATAAGTTGCATCACCTGGAATCTCCAGGGAATTAATAGCAGCATCAAGAGGGAACGGTTAAAGGTATGTATTTTGTCCCTTAACCCTGACATTCTTTTTCTTCAGAAGCATAAGATCCACGATTCTCAGCATGAATCTATAATTAGAAAAACTCTTCCTATTGGCTACAGTTTATGGTCCATTCCTGCTCAAGAATCTTCTGCTGGCATTGCTATCATTTGGAGAGATAATCTTAATCTAACTGACCCTTATATGGTTAGTGATATGGAAGGCAGTGGCAGATTCTGAGTTGTAAAATGAGAAATGTGAAGTTAGCTTTTGTCAACATTTATGCTTAGGATTAAAGTTTGGACTAAAGTCAAGATCAGCCTGGATAACATTGATTATGATGAATGCATCATGGGGGGTGATATGAACATGGTTACCAGTGAATATATGAGAAATAAAAATTTCAAGCCTATGTTACCCCAAGAAAGAAACATATGGGATAACCTCTTGCACTCCCATCATCTTCTGCTGGCCAGAACTAAGCCTAATGATTTTAGTTGGACAGATAAAAGGGTGGACCCTATCTGGTGCTTACATGATAGATTCTACATCTCTGAAAACCTTTGGAACAATAGCAACAGAGTGGAGAACATGAAGGGTTATACCCTGTCGGATCACTTCCCTCAGAAGATTATTATCTCGGCTCAAGATCAAAACAGGAAAAGAAAAACTCACTTTAAGCTAAATACCACTCTTCTTGATCATACTGACTTCATGATTAAGCTCCAAGAGGTGTTAGACAGATTTCCAAAACCCCTGGGCAGTTCTGGCTGGATGGATTGGTGGGTAAGAGCCTCCAAGGCAATTAAAAATTGGTTAAAAGAATGGGGGAAGGAAATCCATTACCAGAAGATGGCCAATCTTAAAAATCTTAGGGATCTTCTTCCTAATGTCTCAGGGGATCAGCAGGAGCAAATTAGGAAGGAAATCGAGAAGGAGGAGATCAGAATTGCCAGAGGTTGGAAGCTCAAAGCCAAAATTAGGGAAATCAAGGAGGATGAGAGGTGCAATTCCAAATTTTTTTTCATTAAGGCTAAAGGCAGAGCAAAGAAAAACCATATCTATGAGATTATGGCTGGAGATGATCTTATCTCTAATGAAGAGGAAATTAAGAGGGCTGCTGCCAGTCACTTCACTAATGTTATGGGTACCAATCAAGATTGTCATCCTGGCACCATTTTGAACTTTATTAACCTCCAAGCAAAGGTTACTAATGAGCATAATAGGGAGTTGGAGAAGTGCTTCAGTAACCTTGAGTTGTATCATACAGTCAAAGAAATGGAGAATGGCAAGACTCCTGGACCTGATGGTCTACCGGCTGAGTTCTTCAAGAAAGCATGGCCTATTCTTGGAGACAGTATCACAAGTTTAGCAAATGAGTTCAAACAGCAGAAGTGTCTAGATGCCAGAATTAATACTAGCCTCATTGCTCTTATCCCTAAGAATGATATGCCAAGCAGCTTTTCAGACTACAGATCTATCTCTCTCTCTAATGTGATCTATAAGATCATCTCAGGTTCTATTGCTGCTAGGCTCAAGCCGGTCCTTGAGAATATCATCAGCTCCTCTCAGTCGGCCTATCTGAGGGACAGGTACATTTTGGATAATGTGGTCACTGCTATTCTAGGTCTGAACTGGGCTAAAGATTCTGGGCAAGATATTGCCCTTATTAAGCTCGACATCACAAAGGCTTTTGATATGGTGAGTTGGAGTTTTCTGCTGCACTGTTGCAATGCTCTCGGATTCTCCGAAGAGGTAATTAATATCTTTTATGCTATCTTAAATAATTCTCGGTCCTCTGTTCTTATCAATGGTGAGTGCAGCCCCTTCTTCCCCCTAAAAAGGGGTGTGAAGCAGGGTTGTCCCTTAACCCCTTTTTTATTTCTAATTGTTATGGAAGCTTTGCATAGCAGACTTGAGGAGAGATCCAAGGACTCTCTTTACCTGACAACAATATTATAGATCAAATTCTAAACGGACACTTTGCAGACGATACTTTTCTCATGGTCTCTATGGATGAAAATTCGATTCTAAATACTCAAACTACCTTGGATGAGTTTGGAGCAGCCTCGGGATGTAAGATTAACCGGACTAAATCAAGGGTGATGGCAAGAAATCAGGTAAAGGGAGAGCAAACAGCTGCCCTCCTGGATTGTAAGTATGACCCCCCACCCTCAAATCAAAGATTCTTGGTATTCCCTTTGCTAGTAGGAGCAGCCCCTCTGACATCTGGGAGGGTATAATTGATAAGTTTCAAAGAAAAGTTGACAGCCTAAACTCTAAGTATTTGTCTAAAAATGGTAGGGCTATCATAGCTAATTTTGTTATCTCTGCTTCTCATGTCTACCAATCTTCTGTTATCCTTGCTCCTAAGAAAGTTTCGTCTAAGCTTCAGGGTATAATTGGAAGGTTTATCTCTTCAGGTCAGAACAGAAAATGTTGGACACCTGTGTCCATGGAAGAGTGCTGCAAGAAAAAGAAGGCTGGGGGTCTAGGTGTCATTAACATTGAGAAGCAGGGGATTGCTCTTATGGCCAAGTATTTCTATAAAGCTGCCTACGGCCTTATCAAACACCCCATCTCGATTATCATCCAGCACTATATTAATAAGTGTCACCCTTTTGGCTGGAGACATATCAAAATGCATCTTCCATACTCCATTTATTTTCCTTTTACAGTCCCTAACTCTACTCCTGGTATTTTAAAGAAATGGGTTAAAGCATGGATTCAAGTTAGAGGTATGTATACTTGGAAGGAAGGCTTATCGATGGATCATACCATCTTTTGGAATCCGGCCCTGATTACTAACAATGGGAACCTGTGCTTAGCATGTCATTTTCCAGATCAGGTAAAAAAATGGAGTCTTAAAGGTATCATTTATGTGCACAATATGTTCAATGACCAGGGGCTGATTCCATTCGAAAACTCTCCTTTGGTTGATGAAGGAGAGGACTGTAAACTTCTGTATAACAACATTTGTACCACATTGACTTATGGTATTTGGTCCATTGATGGAATTAACTGGAATCATAACGGGTTGCTGAATTTTACAGTCAGGAAAGCTTATAGGCATCTCATGAGAGACCAGGAAATTACCATCCATAGAAAGTGGCTGACAGATCAAGACAGATGTATCAAGAATCTTACTTTTATGTGGTCCAGTCCTATCTATCCAAAAATCAAGTCGTTCATGTGGCAACTCTGGCACAGGGCCCTGGCTACAAACAAAAAGAGACACAGACTTCATATGGCAGACTCGGATATCTGTATCAGATGTATGGCCAACAGAGAAGATGAGGACCACTTATTCAGAACCTGCATATGGGCGGAGTGGATTCTGGATTTAGCCTCGACTTATCTGGGATATGATCTCCTCTCTCTTAGCTCCCTGGATTTCTTTCTCCCAGCCAACCCAACGGACTGGAGAATCTACATCCTCCTGTGGAGGATCTGGAAGGGGAGAAATGAATTTGTTTTCAATTATGATTATCAACCCGGAGGGAGTAATAAGACAGATCAAATATGATGTTGATTGGATTATTGAAGGTTTATCAAACTAATGGGCCCTTTAATTGCAGGATTAATGTTCGTGCTGATGAGGAGAATTAAGTGGAAGAAAATCAATCTGGAGGCAAATATTTTCGGCTCACCCAATACACTTGGGCATGAAGAACCCTGTTTGTGCGACTGTTGCTGCGACCAAAATTATAACATCAGACGGGAGTTGATCTGCAAAGCCAAGGATGCTAAGGGGAGATATAATGTGGCGAGAGCAGGGTCTTGCATGTGTATGTTCTGTACCCTCAGCACAGAGGTCAGGGAAAAAGGAAGGAAAATTACTTATCTAAACCTGAGATCGAGTTTCTAAGTGGAGAATCCTTATCTGATGCACAAAAATATCACACCCAGTAACTATCTATAGACTTACATCTTTCTATTTTTCTCAATAGTTCTTGACTTTTAATAGATAGGAGGGATCCTTGCCCTCCTTTCTATTCTCGGGTTAAACTTCCCTGTAAAAAGTTTTTTCTATGTACTCTTTCATACTTATACTTTAAATATATATATACCGACTTCAATTAAAAAAAAAAAGAGGATGGATTTCTAGTAATGGTTTAAGTTTCAATTGTGCAAAAGGAAGATTCAATTCTTCACCACCATTAGCAAGCTAGAATGTGCAAGTTTTGACAAGATCCCGAATTGCCTGGAGGGTCAACTCGGCAGGTTCGTCACATGGTTGTATTAGTTAAAGCATTCTTATTAAGATATTGAATTATTTTGGTAGAGGTTCGACTCTCCATATCTCAAATTCTAAAATCTTAGGCGAACCCGTATAGAGATGAGTCCCAATATATCATATTCCTAAACCTTAGGAGAACCTGCATTCCATATTTCAAAATCATAGGCACCCCCAGTCATAAATGACCATTTGAAACAAGAGGCACCCAGAAGCCCAACATATGTTTGGGCCATAGGATAGGCAGATCTGATGACTGAGGTAGTCCAAGGTACACCTCGTTTAGAATATGGTCCCAGGGGATTTGATATGGATGTATAATTCTTGAGACCATAGACCATACCCCCAAAACAATTGAATAGACTATTATTAAAAAGAAAGAAAAAAACATAAATTCAATATTTATATAAAATAAGCACGTTAGTTTGCTAGTTGCATTGGTTAAAGCATTTTTATTAACAGTGTTGTCAGGTACGTTTAGTACGGTATGGGTATTATACGTACTTAACGTATTAATATTGTATGCATACCTCTCATTTAAAAAGTACTTTAAATACGTTTTTTGAAATTATAAAATACTTATTAAATACATAAAATATGTACTGTATGTACAGTACGTAAAGTACTTCTTGTAATTTTGTAGAACTATTATTTCTTGTATTGCAGTTGCAATAACAACTAGTATGAAGAACTTCAAGTTTTAAATAATGAACCATATTTCTCAAAGTTTCCAATCCAAAATATGTCTATTTAAGAGTTATATATTCTAATTTGCAATCTACACCCAAAAACAAATAAATTTAAGTGATTGTTGCTCATTTGTTGCATTCGAAGCTATTAACCGCCGCTGACCTCTGTATTTCTTTCCTGGCATGAATGCAAGCTACTGAAGTATTAAGGAGAAGGTCTGCCTCCTGCATGACAAAACAAGGAGAAAGATGGGTCTGCATCTCCATCTCCATTCCGATTCGGTGGCTAGGGTAAGAAGAAAGAGGGGAAAAACACAGAGGCTTTGGGTTTTTATTTGCAAGAAGATTGTTTTTTTTTTTGTTTTTTAAAACTACAATTCTATAATTTCCCTAATGTCTAAAGGTCCTAATGTGTTTTTTACTCCTATTCTATAATATACAACAATGTATTTTTCCTAATGTATAATTTACCAATTCTATTAGTCTAATGTCATTTGGAGGGGGTTTGTTTTTTTTTTTTTTTTTTTTTTTTTTTTTTTTTTAATTTTACTATCTTATTTTAATAGAGGAAAGTAATGGGGTTGCACAGACCTAGCAACAACAAGAGAATATGGAATAAGCTACATCTGTAACATGTGATACCCTGGCTGATAAACACCATGGTCTGGAGAATGTCATAAAGACAAGACATAATGTGTAGCCCTAAAATAGATGTCTTAGAACATTTTGATCGGGCGTAACTCCTCTTAATGGTGTATAGTGGAATTGTTGTTGGATAACTCCTCTTAATGGTGTATAGTGGAATTATTGTTGAAATCCAGGGATGGTTATGCTGCATTAGCTTTGCCTAGCTATGATATTTATATGGTCTTATAAAACAACACATGCTACATTTGGTAATATTAAATGTTACATTTGGTAATAACGAATGGATAAGATTTATTAGGGCAAAAGAAGAAATATCGAAGGTTTCTTGGAGCCGAAGGATATGGCGTTAAGGGATAGAGACCTCACGGCCATCTGCATGATCTGGAACAAAAAAGCACAAGCTAGAACTGTCGGTAACAGGTACACATCTTTTGCTTATAAGAGATACAAATTTCGCAAAAAACACAAGGCTCGGAGCATTCAGATCAAGCTCTGTAGTCAGGGAAGGCTTAAAGCCTGTAGGGCAGCCATGGTGAGAAAGAAAGGCGATCTGAATATCGCCACAAGGAAGAGGATAGCAGAGGAGAAGTTGAAATCAAAAGGCATCAAGAAAATTTTCCAATACCACAATTCTGTGGTAACTCCAAACATCAACGGACTCCCTCCTATGGCAAACACGTTTGATCAATGGAGAATGATGAAGCGAGAAGGGGAAGGAAAGGGCCAATGGCGAATCTGTCCCCAACATTATTGATGGGATGAATTTACAAACAACAACAAAAAAATAGGCACATCCGGAGGACACCGCAACTTGAAGTGACCCACACCAGCGGGACGACCTACAAAGGTTTGATAGGCTTAATTCATTTTGAAAAAATTGTTTACATCCTAGATCTATGGGATCTATACTAACTCCTAATAAATTCCTCCGAAAATATTCCCACCCTAATTGCTTAAGTGATCTCTTTATGGTAATGCAAATGAAAAGATGAAGCAGATAGAGCGACATATGGTAATATTTTTTTGGCTCTAAATTCAAGTGATATGTGAATTATGTAGGACATCTGAGTTCTTAATTTAAATAGGATGCTTATGGGAATGCCTAACTTACCATTAATAAAGTAGACTTGTCTGATCTATGATTTTCTTTGGGTGCGACCATTAAATAGATAGACTAGACTATTCAGATCTAGATAAAGGTAGTAGTCGGGTTATGGTTGCTCACATTTGATCACGAAAGACTACTGCTCTTTCTTTGTGATTTGTTTTTATGGTAATGCAAATGAAAGAGGATATAGATAAGCAGCATATGGTAATAATCTGCTCACTCTAAATTTAAGTGATCAAACCGGACTTATTTAGGACATACAGTTCTTAATTCATTTAGGATACATATGGGAATGCCTAACTTACCATTAATAAAGTAGATCTAACTGATCTATGATTTTGCTGGTGCAGCCATAAAATAGATAGACCAGACTACTTAAATCTAGATCAAGGTAGTAGTCAGGATTTGGTTGCTTATATTTGATCATAATTTTGGCCTAATGCCTAGAATACTGACATAGTGAAGGGGGATAACCTCAAAGAAACCCATGACACCTGCTATCCCATGCATTACAACCATTCTTATGCTTGTTTTTGTTTGTCGATGGTAACGTGGGTTTTCTTTGCTCTATCTCGATATTTTGTTCAATCTGGACATTTATTTTTGGGCTACGAAAGACCTGCTTGCTACATTTGGGATTTGCTTGACCTATTTTGGTACTATGGATATTGTAATTTAATGGAAATCATTTTTGAAATATTTCTGGTAACACTCTGAAACCTGTGATATTTAGCAATGTATATCTTAATTGTTTACAAGGCTATCGAAATATTTTCTGAAGCATTTAAATATGGTAGTTAATCTGCTGTAAGCTTGACCTATTTTGATTTAATGGAAATTATTTCTGAAATTTGTGAGCATTCTGAAACTTGTGGGTTTAGCAGTGCCTATTTTAAATATCTACAAGTCGATTGTAACATTTTATGAAGCATTTAAGTAAGGTAGTCCTTTGGGATGCAGTTTATGCATTGATATTAATTGGGTTCTTTGTATAAAATACCATGTCCTTGGCTTAAACATAAAACCACGATTATGTTTTAAGGTTGCTAATGGATCTTCTTATTACCTTATAAGGTCTTAAGCCGATAATAGTCTGTTGTAACAGATTAAAAAGGTTTTTTTTTTTTTTTTAAGTACGTATCATATGTATTAATACGTTAAGTACGGTATTAATAAAACAAGAGTGTGACGACCATACGGATATTCGTATCATGAGAACATTATACTCGTAGATGGTGCGTCTGCGGATGCAAAAAATAGTTGCACAAGGCGGGGTTTGAACTTCGCAACCTTCCAATTGCAAGTCACACACCCTTGCCAAATGCGCTACCAATATTTGTTAAAGATATTCCTTCACGTCTTCCTCATATGTGGGATTATATCCAGGAGGTTCTAGAATATTCTAGAACCTAAATGCATGCGCGACACTTGGCGTGATCTCATTGGAGTGGCGCAATCCTGAACGTTGGCCTAGATATATAAGGAGGCACCTCCTTCTTGTCGAACCATTCCAGTTCAACGCCAGTCTTGAGCCTTCTAGGCATCTGTCTCGTGTTCCTGCTTGCCTTCGGGCCATTGTACTCTTGATTCATGTTCATATATCAGATTCTTTGCCGATCTTGACGTATTTCGTCCGTATTTCTTGCATATTTTCAGCACATTTTCCTTGTTCTCGCGTAGGTTCATGACAGTTTGAACGGAATCCCTTTTACCGGTTCTTTTGCTTTCGATCTTAAGGATTTTTTATCCATATTGGCGATTCCATCTCTCGTGGAGGAGGTTTCATCCTTATTATAGCAGGTCCGGCCAACTTGTTCAAGTATGCCGGCGATTCGGTTGGATAATAAGGAGCTCGAGGAATGGCTAGCTTCTCATGAGTCGACCTCTAGCTCAAGGGAGGAGGTCATGAAACCTAAGATCAGCCTGCCGAGAAACATTTGATGGCACTAGATCCAAGCTCAAGGTTTTTGAACCCGATTCATCTTGTTATTGGCTCTCCACCCTCATAGGTATCCCTGAGGATAGAGAAACAGGTGGGACTAGTTGTCTCTCTTCTTTACAGGTCAGCCTTGAGTTGGTTTGCCCCTATTTGGAGAAAGGGGCTCCCGAGTTGCAAAATTTTGCTTTATTCGGTCTGAGCTTCGAGGCATACTTTGGAGACACCGATCGTCCAGACTGTGATCCACAAAACTTTGCAATCTAAGGCAAGGCTCTCATCCGGCCGGTATATGCATCGAATTTTCGTCAAGTGCGGTGAATGCTGCACGGGATGATGTTACACTTCGAGATTGTTTCCGAAGGGGGCCAAAGATATGCTGTTGTCTATGGAGGACCCTCAGACTTTGGAAGAAGCCATCAGATTTGTGGTTCGATGTGATAATCGGCTCTTCGAACGTAGGCAGGAGAGACATAGTCGGGTCTTCCCAATCACATAAGCGCCTGTAGCTACGCCTTCCTCGGTTTCATCTGTAGAATCCAACAGATCCAGACCTGAGCCTATGTAGATTGATCGGGTAGTCGAGGGACCTTTATCGCTTGTAGAAGCAGCATCGGAGAGAGGCTAATCTTTGCCTCTACTGTGGAGGAACTGGTCATATTGCTCGTGGATGCCCTTGAAGCGCCCAAATCAGTCGAAAACTCGTTCAAGCCCCGTTCGGGTAGTAGGAGTCTCTCGACGGTTGCCTAACATTCCTTCAACTCCTCCCACATGTGACGAAGGTTTTATTTCCTCGGACAAGGTCAGTAAAGAAGTTTTTATCTCTATTTCATTGGAGTCGGAAGATAGGAGGATAGAGATGATGGCGCAACTTGATTGTGGTGCGAATGCCTGCTTCATGGAATGTTCGCTACTAAGCACGCCATTCCTAGAAGCAGCGTCAAGCATCCTAGCTCTGTTAATGTGATTGATGGACGTGACATCTCTTCAAGCGCGATCCGCGAGAATGTCTTTATACCTCTTCGCGTTTTGTTGAGGGAGCTTCTTGTAGCATTTCCTTCAATCTCATTGCTAGCCCACATCGCCCGGTGGTCTTGGGTCTGCATACGGCTCGAGCTACATAGTCCGCAGATTGATTGGCATACTAGATCCTTTCGGTTTTGCTAGTTCGAGCTCTAGTTTTAGTTCATTTGTAGTTCAGGCCTCTGCATCAATATCTACCCCGGTCCATACAATATCGTGGACTCGATTACGTCCTTGCTATTCTGTTTTACGTTTCCCGCGTCCGATTTGGCTCTTCTACGCTCGGTTCATGTCACCGATTCTGACCATATTCTAGATGATGTCCGGCTCGGTTCTTGTTCCGGTTCTGCTCGGTTCTGCTCGGTTCTGTCCGGTTGCTCCTACTTACGCTCCTATTCACGCTCTCTCGCTCATGTGCTTGATCACCCCATACGTAGAGGCTTCGCCGCCCTCAACTCGTATCTGAAGATCTCTCTTGAAGTTTATTAAATCTGGTAGGCAAGATTCGGATCAGCATTTGCAATCAAGTCCATCCGCCCGACTAGCTCGCTCGAAGCGTCGCTCCTATTCTTCCCGATAAAGTACAAGGATTTTGGCGATGTTTTTGATAAGGTCAAAGCCAGCAAGCTTCCAGAGCATCGTTCTTATGACTGCCCCATTGATCTTTAGCCAGGGACGACCCCGCCATTTGGCCCTATCTATAGCTTGTCGCCAATAGAATTGGAGACTTTGCGGACCTATATCGAGGAGAATCTTGCAACTGGATTTATTCGACATTCTCAGTCACCCGCAGGAGCTGCCATCTTCTTTGTTTTCAAGAAGGATGGTTTTTTGCGGCTGGTTATGGATATCGCGGCCTCAACAAGATCATTGTGCATAATCGTATCCTCTTCCTCTGATTCCAGAGTTACTTGAGCAGCTACAAGGTGCACGATACTTCACGAAAATTGATCTTCGAGGTGCCTATAATCTTATCCGCATTAGGGAAGGTGATGAGTGGAAGACAGCCTTTCGTACTCGGTATGGTCATTTTGAGTATACCGTCATGCTTTCGGCCTTACCAATGCTCCAGCGGTCTTTCAGCACATGGCTAACGATGTTTTTCGGGACTTTTTGGATATTTTTATTATCGTCTATCTAGATGATATTCTGGTTTATTCGAAGACTTTGGAGGAGCATGAAGAACATGTCGGGAAGGTCCTTGAAGCTAAAAAGGAACATGGACTTTATGGCATTTGGAGAAGTGTCGATTCGAAAGCGGGACAATGTCGAATTTCTAGGCTATCGCATCACATCTCAAGGTATTACCATGGATCTAGAAGGTCGGCCACAGTTCTTGATTGGGAAACACCTTCCTCGGTTAAAGATGTACAATGCTTCTTGGGGTTTGCCAATTTTTATCGCCGCTTCATCAAGGACTATTCGAAATCGTCTTGCCTTTGACACGTCTCACCAGGAAGGATGTTCTTTTTAAGTGAACAATTGAAGCAGAATCAGCATTCATCACTCTAAAGCATGCTTTTACTGCAAAGCACATGTTCTTGCACCGGCCGGATCTGGCGTCCCCATATTCTCGAAGGCGATGCATCCAGTTTTTGCTCTTGGCGACATCTTGTGTAAAGAGGGGATGATCATGATTTGCACCGATCGCCTATCATTCCGAAAGTTCGGTTTGTAGAAATCAACTAACCTATTTACGATAAAGAACTTTTGGCGATTGTTGTCTCTTTTCAGGAGTGGCGACGATTTCTTGAGGGTTCTTCTCATAAGGTGACTGTGTATACAGACCATCGCAATCTAGATTATTTTTAGTGCGCTTTCGAGTTCTTAATCATTCGTCGGGCTCGGTGGCATACGTGGTGCTATCCCACTTTGATTTCATCATCAAGTTTGTTTGGCATGCTTCAAGAAAAACCGGATGCTCTTTTCGCGGATCTTATTTCGAACCTAAGGCGGGGAGCCAGCATTTGATCAGCAATCACAGGTTATTCTAGGACCAGATCGTTTACAACTCATGACCATCACTTTGTTCGAGGAGCCTCATGATACATCCTTGTTGGAGTTTATTCGTGCATCTCTTTCTTCTGATCCATTGGTGCAGGACATAATATCACAGCTTGGCTCAGCATCATCTTCCCGACAAATGAGGTTGGACTATGATCATTTTGAAGTTCGAGATGGACTTCTATTTCATGATGGATTCCTATATATTCCGGATGGTGCGCCTCGACTTCAAGTTCTGTAGTCCTGTCATGATTCTCCTCTCGCCGGCCATTTTGGCATTATCAAGACTCTGGAACTTATTGCTCGAGATTATTGGTGGCTAGGTCTCCGTCTGCACTGTTGAGACTTTTGTACGCTCATGTGATATTTGCTATCGTGCAAAAGCTCCCAAGCACCGCCCACATGGCCTGCTTCAGCCTTTACCAGTTCCAGCCGGTTCTTGGAAGAGTATTTCGGTGGATTTTATTGTCGAACTTCCATTCTCCCAGGGCCATGACGCCATCCTTGTTGTTGTTGATCATTTTTTCAAGATGGCACATTTCATTCCTTGTAGCACTTCTATCTCCAGTGAAGCCACAACGGTTCTCTTGCTTCGAGAGGTGGTTCAACTCCATGGCTTACCAGATAACATTGTCAGTGACCGCGGCCCTCAGTTTGTTGCTAGCTTTTGGAAGCGTCTATTGCAACTCTTGCATATGGAACGTTCGCTCTCTTCCAGACATCACCCAGAAACCAATGGGTTGGTGGAGCGCACTAATCAAACACTTGAGCAGTATTTGCGATGCTTCATCAATTATCAGCAGGATGACTGGGTTGATTGGCTACCGCTGGCAGAATTTGCTTACAATAATTCTGTCCATGCCTTCATATGCCAGACTCCGTTCTTTATTAATTTCGGCATGCATCCCCGGTGGTCTTTCACTGCTCCTGGATATGACTCAGTTAATCACAGTGCCAAGGATATGACATAGTTGGAAGATGACACCAAGGGACTAACACTCGAGCCGACGCCGCATTCGTGGTAGGGCAAAGCCCCATTGGGCACGTGCCGGGAGTATTGTCTATAACTGGCGGATAGCTGGTATGTGGAAAACTTTTCCTAGATCTTGAAGGGACTAACAGGCTCAAGAGAACAACTTGATGATCTTTTGGAACCAAGGTCACAAAATGCAAATGGCCAAAGACCCTCAAAGGCACTAACGAGACACTAAGAATCTATGACAAAGAGTGAGTGTAGGCCCTCATAAGGGCGTCCATGAGAACCACTGAGAACCTATGAGAGCATATGGAGTAAAAGAACAAATAGAGCGACAATAAATATAAAGGACTAAAATTCATGAATGTATACCCACATGCAAAATAGATCCAAGCACGGGATAGGGACGATAGGGACCTCAAGACTCAAGAACAATCTAGAGGACTGGACCCAAGAACCCATTATGGTAAGAGAAAGATGGAGACTGGAACAAAGAATCCAAGGGGCTTAAAGGGTACTATATGACATCATCAGAAGAAGCAGAGTTAAAAGAACAACTCGATGAACAATCTGATGATTGTTTGGGACCACCCCCCAAAAGGGGAACAGAAGAACGGGTGAGATAGCACAATGGAGGCGGTACTCATAAGAAGGAGATCCAAGACAATGGAACAAGCAAAAACGGAGCAGGCAGATAGGGACGAATGATTGCTAGCAAAAGAAGGGGTTGGCAGGGCTATTATCGAGCCAGGGAAAACGATAGCCAAATTGATTCCAAATTGATTAAAATTGATTCTGGGAGGAACAAAAAGACTGCCAAAAAAACAAGGCAGATAGGAGGCGATTGAGAAAGCAGGTAGACTATGCAACAGAGCCAGCGAGAATGGGGCAATGATAAGATAAGGAATCCATTAAAAAAATGGAGTGCATTCTACAAGAACAAAACCATATAAGAATGCAAGACAATCGAAATCAAGCACCACTACAACATGTACAAATTCGAAATGATGCAACAATGTTTGCAAATTCAAAATGCAGGCTGAAAAAAGAATGTCGTGTGAACATCATGCAGGACAAACACCAAACAAACTCTTTTCCGCGTGTGCAAAGAAATAAAGTCACTTGTGGGAGCATGATGGGAAATAATGCACAGAGTAAGAGAAGGACTCTACCTCAAAAGGATTGGGGCAAACTAGAACCACTAGCGGGCAGCACTAAGTAGAAACAGCAAAGGCACTCATAGAGAAGATGGATAAGATAGGCACCAAGGAATACATGGGAGCATTAACTACAGGCAATGCAGGCTTTTAAGTGCTGCAACACCTCAACTGGCATTCATTACAATAAGTGCGAACCTGAACACAACTGCAAGGGTGGAACAATATTCCTCATAAGTTATCTTCATCCTATCGCAATGTTTTAGTGTATTCGCGCTACGCGCGACGTAGCAGTCCTTTAGTGTATTCGCGCTATGCGTGACGAATAGGGCAAAATAGACCGAATGGAGGAAAGTGCAAATTTGGTTGACGAGAGTAATCCAACAACTGAGATCAACAATAATAAAAAAGGCTAAGCAAGGTGGATGAACAACTAGGGTCAACATAGTAAAACGACATGATGATTGGACACCACCAGAGCAAAAAAGGACTACGATGAGTCAAGAAGCGGACAAAGGAGGGGGTCAAGATAATAGAAGAGCAAAGACGTTTCAAGGGATACAATGAACGAATAGAGAGGAAAGGGGCAAAACGCAAGATGAAAAAAGAGAGAAATAGAGGATTATAATGAAATGGATGGAATAAGGGATCAGGAATAAAGAAACAGAGCAAATTGGGACAAAGGAGCTAAGGTCACAAGTGCAAATATCTAAAAAGCCCTCAAAGGCATTAACGAGAGACTAAGAATCTATGATAAAAGAGAGAGTATGGGCCCTGATAAGGGCATCCATGAGAACATATTAGAAAGAAGCATGCACTTACCTACCTACGCCTACACCTAGAAACAAGGCTCAAGAAGCTTAGAGCAAAAAAGGAAACCGAAACAAATGAAATGGATGGAGAAATGGGATTAAGAAAATCAGAGCACAACAAATCGGGAGATATCGAGGAATGAAAAACCAAACGAAGAGGACATCATGAGATACATGGAGTAAGAATAAATAGAGCAGTTGGTACCACTGATGTAGCAAAGGTTGAATGGGACAAGACATTTATGCAAAATGGAAGGAATAGAATAGAATAGAATAGTTTTTTTAACGTCCACGGAGACCAATAGGTCATGGGACCCATACAATGGGCTAGTACAATCATTACTACTAGGATTAAAAAACCCCTGCCTCGAAAGGTTTTCAAGGGAAAAACCTTTGCAGTAATGATGATACTAGACAAGCTTAGATAATGACTACTGAGGGCTCGGTAATTGCGACGTTTATCTAGAACCTCAAGTATGTATAATGCCAAGTCATGCACGAGATGGTGGTGAGAAGTTATTAGGCGTGGAATGGAATGCTAAGGTCGAAAAATGATTCGGACTATCTCAAAAGCGGGGCAACTTCGAGGAAAAGTATGGCTTTTATCTTCAATAACACAGCGGCAGCGGGCACATAGTCGCTTCTCGGCGGCAATTGCGGCGCTCCCATCTACAATCTCAATCAGTAGCTTGGTGGGACCCGTGCGAATTGATGCAATAGCTACAAGCTTGTTTCACGGACAATGAAAGCAAGCAAATAAGCTTGGGGCCATGGTGCCAAAGTGGGATTTATGTGTGCATGATAATGACCGGTTTTCACTTGGGCCAAAGTAAGCTTGCGTCCCATATCTTTTGAGAAAAAGCGACCATTAAGATATTGTTACCAAAAGCTCAGGATCGAAGGCGGCAAGCATCGAGGCGGATTTCACGGTTACCTGCCATGCCGAGGGCAAACCATGTAGTACAATGCTCTTTCCAACATCGTTTCAAAGCCGAGGAGATTCAGCCATGGCAAGTGCAAGAAACGGGATACCTAACATCATCCATGTGGTGCACCTTGCGGATATAGTGGAGATGGCGCTTCATGGCAGAATGTTGAAGAGGCCAAAAAGAAAGAAGGAGGGAAAGTCATGAGGTAAAAGAAATACAGCAAGCATAGGGAGAACCAAATGTAACCACTGTAAGAGAATGGGGAAACGATTGTTCTTCATGTTGAATGTTGAAGGAAGAAGGAGGGAAAGTCATGAGGTAAAAGAAATAGAGCAAGCATAGGGAGAACCAAATGTAACTACAGGCAGAAGAGAATGGGGAGAAACGAGCCACTCCTAACTAAACCAAATGGAACCATGTATGAGAGAAATAAATTAGCGATGATTGGGAACCCCATAACACGCAAAAACGAGATTAACAAATTCCAAGAAGAAAACAATGTGAAATGGACACTCAAACGAGCATCTCTCAACTAAGAAACCTATGGTGCCAAGGACGCTACCATAGACTACAAAGATAGAAATACATGGACTAGCCAAGCAAATAATTAGACATAAAGTGAACTCACCTGTAGAAAATGCAAAAACCAAAGAGCAAATTGAAATAGATACCTAACCATGAAAATAGTGTCTCCCAACACATCCAAGTTCCATCCTGTCGTCAAGGAGATATGATCCCCTGCCGTTTACTAAACATGCCCATGATTTGGAAACACTTGTATGAGGTGGCATATCACTTAAGTACTTGACCAGTCCAATACTGAGGGACTTGGTGCATGGTCGAACAATATCGAACGAATCATTTAGCGAATAATAAGAGGACTAGAACATGAATAAGGGCAGAATCAGGAGCCCGATACTCTATAGATTGGAGTAGATGTTGGCGTAGAGGCAATAACTGTAGATGAATTGGGACTAGGACTAGAGCCGGTAAAATGAAATGATCTAGCGCGCCAATCAATTTGTGGGTTATGCAACTTGAGCCAAGAAAGTCCAAAGACTACTGGCGCATGTAAGCTAGAAATAAGATTGAAGGAAATGCTACACTCCCTCTAATCGAACCCGAAGAGGTCACCTGAGGAGATCTCGCCTCCATCAATCACACAAATAGAACTAGGATGCTCAATCTTGTTTTTAGGGATGGTGAGCTTAGAAGCGAATGCACTATCCATTAAACAAATACTTGCACCATTATCAAGTTGCATCAATGCACCCAACCTCCCAACCCCTGATTCCAATGATATGGAGATAATAATTCCTTACTGATTTTATCAGATGGAATATACCTGTTATCATGTGTGGGAGGAGTCTGAAAAATGATTGCCAACCATCGAGAGACTCCTACTACTCGACCGCCCCAAGAAGTTTTCGACTAATTTGAATCGTTATGAAATACCTACGAGCAATTTGTCTGGCTCTACCACAATAAAGATATAAATTGTCTTCTCTTCAGTGCTACTTTTTGGTGCAAACAGAGACCCTCCCAAATCACAAGATCAATTTGTATAGGTACAGGGCCATTCGATCTAGAGGGCATGGGAGCCAGAAGCTGTTGTAACCACTAGTGTTCACAGAATCGGAGAGATAAAATGATTCTGTTTTCCTTGCCTATACTTAAGGAGATAGTTACCACAGGGAATCACAAGATTTATACCTCATCCAAGGTTCTGAGATCCTCCATGGTCAACAACATCTTCACATCCTCGCAAAGTCCTTTCTGAAAATATTCACGAAGAGCAGCATCATCCCAGGTAGTATCAATTGCGATTTGGAAAAATTTAGATGTATAAACCAATGCTAGATGAGAGTGTTGTCTGAGATTATTGAGTTTTGTAACTGCTATGTGCTGACGATCTGTATCCCCAAAGCATGCCTCGAGCTCAATATTAAAAGCAGTAAAATCTTGTTCGAACTTATAATTTACTAATTGCAAGCCACATATCTTTACCAAGTGCGTTACTTATTTCCATTGGTAATATTCTTTTGCATCTTCCTCATATGCGCAATAGTTGTTAGGAGGTCCTAGAACATTCCAGAACCTATGTGCATGTGCGATACTTGACGGGTCGCGCGATCTGGACCATTGGTTTAGATATATATAAACAAGCCTTATTCTTGTCAAACAATTCTGGTTCAATGCCAGTCTTGAGCCTTCTAAATCAAGTCTTGTATTTTGCTCAGATGTATTAACTATTTTCAGTGTTCCAGCGTATGCTTCGCATATATCTCGCGTATTCCTTGCATATTTTCCTTTGTTTTCACATAGGTTCATCACAATTTGAACTGGAATCCCTTACCGGTTCTTGTCTGCTCAGAGCCTAAGTATTTCTTTATCCATATTTGGTTTTCTTTGTCTCTATGGAAGAGATTTCATCCTTATTACAATAGGTCTAGCAGCTTGGAAGTATGTCAACAGTTGCAATCGGATAATAAAGAGCTCAAAGAACGAGTTGTTGTGCATGAATCTGCCTTTAGCTTTGGAGAGGCTATCAGAGCATCCGAGAAGTTTGACGACGCTCGTCCAAACTTCGTGGTTTTTCTAATCAGATCCAGCTTGTGATTCACCACCATCCTCATAGATATCCCATGGCCTAGAAACAAGTTGGATTAATTGGTTCTCTCCTCATAGGACCAAGTCTAAGTTTGTTCGCTTCTTTGCTAGAGAGAGGAGCCCCGGAGACTCATCACGCTACTTTTTTTGCATCTGGGTAATGACATATTTGTATATACGAGGATAATACCCCTATGGTCTGCAACTACCTTTTTGCATCTGGGTGATGACATATTTGTATATACGAGGATAATACCCCTATGGTCATCACAGAATTTGCTATCAAAGAAGAAGCAGTATGTATACACCTTGTAAGAGAAGGCTTGTTGCATATTTAAGACTTCTGGATTGAAACATGATTCTGTTCAAGGGTTGACCATTTTATAACAACGTATTTGAGTATATTTGAGCAGCTCAATGCAAGAACTTGAGACTAAAATGAAAAGTGTTTTTTGAGATTATGCTCCCAACTCTATATGTTCACATTCTATATGTTCGTCTTGATGGAAGTGAGAATCTACGGTTGTGTTTTGACTTTTTTTATTCCTTCTACATATTATAAACGAGGTGCCCCTTGGACTACCTCACTCCTCGGATCTATCCAGCCTATGGCCCATAACATATATTAGAGCTTCTTGGTGCCTTTTGTTTCAATTATGGTCATTTTATATTTGGGGAAATATGATTTTGAAATATGAAATACAAGTTATCCTAAGGTTTAGATATATGATATATATACGAGTTTGCCTAAGATTTTAGAACGGAGACTCGAACCTCCACTAAAATAATTCGATATCTTAATAAGCAGTGTTGTTTATGTACCCATATTTTACATTTATATATCGTCCGTTACCTTCCTCCACCGGTACTATCATTACTATACCTATAAGTTGACAGGTCAAATTGAGCTCTTTGTCGGGGAACCTAAAAACAAAACAAGGAAAATCTTGAGAAATATGCAAGAAATCTGAAAAGAAAATCGCCAAGATCGGCAAAGAATCTGATATATGAGCGGGAATCAAGAGTACCATGGCCAGAAGGCAAGCAGGAACGACGAGACGATGCCTAGAAGGCTCTCAAGAGGCGTTGAACGGAATGGTTCGACAAGAAGGAGGTGCCCTCCTTATATATCTAGGCCAAGCGGTCGGGGATCGGCGCCACTCCAATGAGATCCGCCAAGTGTCGGCGCATGCATTTAGGTTCTAGAATATTCTAGAACCTCACGGATATAGTCCCACATATGACGAAGATGTGAAGAAATGTTTTCAACAAATATTGGTAGCGCACTTGTCAAGGGTGTGTGACTCGCAACTGGAAGGTTCCGAGTTCAAACTCTGTCTTGTGCAAGTACCTTTTTGCATCCATGGGATGACTATCTTCTTTTATATATACGAGTATAATGTTCATATAATACGAATATCCGCATGGTCATCACACCATCCCCCGGAGTACTCAAACTTGGCTTGTTCGGGTAACGTCGGTGAAACTCCGCAATTTTGTCAGGCGCATTAGTCAGATTCTCAGCAGGCTCCTAGGTTCTATCACTTGGCGAGTAACCTTCCCAATCGACAAAGTAATACAATCGTCGACGAAGAAACTTGGAGTCCAAAATCTCTAGAACCTCGAACTCCTCATGATCATCAATCTCGACTGGTGGTGGAGGTGGAGGTACTCGATCTGGAAATAGATTCGCCATATAGGGTTCCAACAAAGACACATGGAACACTGGGTGAAGCCGAACTGATGGCGGAAGCTCAAGACGGAAAGCCACCAACTCGTTCAATGATCTGATAGGGACCTAGGCACCGGTAGTCGAGCTTGTTACAAGGGCGAGCTGTCGACAAATCCCGATGCAAGAGCCAAACAAGATCACCAACTGCAAAATGAGGAGCGTCCTGATGGTGCTGATCTGCATGATAACAATAACATGCTTGGGCCTGGAGGAGATGGCGCTGAAGATCATCCTGGAGCATGCGGAGCTTCTCGTGCCCCTTTTGGTTCCCTGAATTCATTGTTCCAGATTCCAGATTTCTGCACCTTAATGGGTCCTTCTTGTTCTTGTCTCGAGGTGGCTATCGTCTTGTTCATGTAGGTTATATTGTTTCTACTTTTGAAAGTTCACTTGGACCGGTTATGCATGTAGGGTATATGTTTAGGTTTTAGTCCTTGTTTGTTAGTGTTTTGTCCTTGTAGTATTGACTGTAGTTTGTTGGTACGTTGATTCTTCGGTTTGGTTTCATGTGTTCTTTGTTAGCTTGTTGACTATGTTCAATCTTTATGTCTTCTATTTTATGCATTCCACGGTGTATGGTTTCGGTATTTCTTGTTAATTATGGGGTTTAACATGTCTTCATGAAAGTTCGCTTGAATCCATTATGCATGAATGATATAGGTTAGCTATTGTTTGTTCTTGCTTTCGTAGCGTCTTGTCGTTAGGTATTCTATGTAGTTTGTTGGTACATTGATTCCACAGTTTTAATTTCTAAATGAGTTTATGTCATGTAGGTTTTATATGCTCTGCTCCAATCCCTGTTTCGACGAAAAACTAAGAACAATCGTGAAGGATTGAGACATTATTTATCATGCACAAAACCTCTTTCTGTTCTTTGTATGACCATTTTGGAAAGGAATCAAGATGAATCTTCTACCTTGGGATCCTAAAGACCTGCCTCCCACTTCATGTCCCAGAGCCTTGCAAAAAAAAAAAAAGAGGGGGGAACTAGCAGTAAGGCAGGCTTGGAACAAAGGTTATAGTGGATATATAAGAGATGTATGTGTTTTTGCTTGTAAAACGGGGGATGTTTGGCTTTAAAATAGGAGTGGATTGGTTAAAAAATATTTTGTTGTAGTATTTATATTTGGTATAGTCAGTATAAGTAAGTTAGATTTGTTTATTTGATGTACATATGGTAGATATTGTCGAAAGAGTTGTAAACATTTTTAACCTATATATTGTCTCTATCTATCTAAAAAATACTATCTATCTATCTATGCGCGATGCTTTTAATAATTTCTAAAGACAATACTTACAACATCATAACAATCTTGCCATAATAATGTGCAATCCATACACGTCGTTGATCCATCCTTCAACCAATAGTTCAATCAAATGCTTCCTAGCCCAAAGCTCTAGATTGCAATAGGTGTAGCTTTAAAGTTTTGCTCTACAACGATTTGCAACATTGGGAGGAGATGGCAACATTAGACTTTTGCAATCCTCTAAAGAATTGGGTGGACGTTATTTTTTTTCCCCTTGGGTGTAGATAGATAGATAGTATTTTTTTCAATGTGCAATCCATACACGTCACTGATCCGTCCTTCAACCAATAGTTCAATCAAATACTTGCTTCCTAGCCCAAAGCTCTAGATTGCAATGGGTGTAGCTTTAAAGTTTCGCTCTAAAAGGATTTGCAACATTGGGAGGAGATGGCAACATTAGACTTTTGCAATCCTCTAAAGAATTGGGTGGACATTTTTTTTTTTTTTTGGGGGATAGGTAGATAGATAGATAGTATTTTTATGTCATGCCACATTGGCAACATCCATGAGAACATATGATGAACCCCCAGATGTTTGAAAATACGATCTCTTAATTGCTAACCCAATGGACCAGCCAATAAGGTGAAACATACATTGGAGGATTTAGGATGACGTGAAATATACATTGGACTAAGGCTATAAGGTGAGTTTCTTGGACAGGCATTCATTGACATTATTTATCATGTAGGTTGATGAAATAAGTAGTTTGTAGTCACACCACTGGGATGTTTGCATTTAGCAATACCAATGAAAGAATGCCATTTATTTGTGGCCGCACACAATCAATCTTCTAAAACAAGGATTAAGGAGCCTATTCGAGCTAACACAATACTTCAAAATCTCTTTTGAAATTCATATATTCCATGTGCAATCTCTTTATATTAATGGTAAGAGCAACACCATACTATCATGAAGTCATGCAAGAATTTCAAACAAAGGTAGGTCCGACATTACAGGAATTGCCTCCCTGCATAAGATTCTTTGTACCTAAGGCATCCATCCAGGCAGCCCTAAGCCATGTCCCAAACATAGCTAAGTACCTGGACAACAAAGCTGCTCGCATGCCAGATTATATGACTGTGAATGTGAAAAGGAAAAAATAGTTCTCCTACATAGCTGTCTTAGCCATGTTCTTGTTCCACAAAGCCCAAACTCAGTTAGGGGAATCTTCAGTCCGGCCACTGGCTATATAGGACCCCTTAGCTCTACAGGAGAAGACCGCCTACTCCTCGAATATGAAGGTTCCGACAAAGAAGAGGAAGGAAGTGTAGAGGATGAAGACATCGAGGATGTTATCTAGGTGGATCCTGCTGAAGAACAATGTCAAGCAGAATAGGAAATCCACCGGTTTGATGCAGACTGGCAGACGACTCGAGCAGCTCCACCACTTGGGCTAGGTATCACAAGTCTAACCCCCATCATCATGAGAGGTGAAGAATACCTTCTCCTTCACGACATCAAGAATCTGCCAGAATGTAGAGACCGGGGATATAGAGCGGACGAGCTCCTACATCTCTTACAACAGCAAGCAGACCTCGATGACATCATTGATCGAGAGATACAGGATTTCTCAATTGATGTCCACTAATTAGTGTCATACAGGCCTACAATAGAATCAGGCACATGATGACCCAACAAGAGCTATCATAGGAAGAAGAGTTCATAGCAATCCAGAAACAAATGGGTATCAGGAGAGAGACAACAAGTGTACTTCAACCAAGTTCCTCATCCACCACATCCAACCCCAGCTACAGGGCAGGAGCCGTCAACCTAATTCATTTCAAAACTCAACTTGCAGATCATAGGGACCTGATCACAGTCCCAGTAGATGAGTACACGGGCAGATACAAGTCAAACATCGAGATAGAGATACAAGGACATCAAGGAGGACAGGAGAGAGCTCTCAGATATTATCTGCCACTCCTCACCGACGACAGAATAGTAGCCATCCACTGGCAGTTTAGTCCGCACGGGAAAGAAGTTGTATTCATGCTAATCGCACTCTCGGACTTCGGTAGACATGCAAGACTCCAACAGAGTGTTGACCATGTCATATTGGTCAGGAGATGCATAGCATTGAGTATCTTCGACTATGTTGTCTCGTACCGTCGATCAACTAATAGTCATAGCCGCTTATACTTCAGAAAGGAGAGCCGAAGAACTCGTAGCGGCTATACAAGGAGGAAAGGCTACCAACATTTTGAGGAACTTGGGATGTACAGTTGGTACAACCCAAATAAAAAAATTCTTAGAAGATCGCCCAGAATATCGATGATCATATCATGTATCGGATATCAATAGAATATAAGCTCCTTTGTCTTGCAAATATTAAATTGATATATACTTTCCAAACAATTATATCATTAAACAACAAATCCAAGCACAAAAACACTCATAGTAAGACTTATAATTCAATTGTGCAGCTAGAACAGCTAGGACTGCTGAACAATACCACCTGCCTGACAACTTCACCTCGCAACCTCTTCGAGGAATATGAGATGCCAACCTTGGAAGAGGGACTATCTCAGATAAAGTCAGAGATATAGGAAATAAGAGCATTGTTAGCAGAGCATCAAATATACTGGACCAGTATGTCCAGTTGCCTCAGGCACCACCTTAGGCCAAGGACAAGGGGAAGAAGAGGAGCCAGAGAAGTAGATCCCCTAATACAGACTCAGCAGATAGTAGCTTTGACTCCGATTCGAAATCGGAATAGGAAGTGGAAATTTAGTACGATCTTCGGAGAGATCAGAACAGGGACAGACCAAGGAGAGGGGCCGACTGCCCGAAATAATATGTGGAAAGCTCGAAAACTTGAGCAATTTTTGGCCAACAATAGATCAATGATAGAAGCCAAGGCATGGCTCGATGAAATGAGAGAGTATGGCAATGCCTACGGAATGAGGAATAAGGATAAAGGCAGAGTAGCCACAACAAACCTCTTGAGAGCTGTCAGAATATGGTAGAAAGGATATGCCAAAGCACATGGGTTAGGCAGGAATAGTTGCAGATTCAAAAAGTTCGCCAAATCATTCAAACGCCATTATGTGCCCAGGGAGCACAAATGCCACATGATGCAACATGCAGAAATACACCGAGAAGTTCATGAGGCTAAGGCTCTATGTGCCGAAGCTAAGTGAATGATATGCCGTGGAAGGTTACATCGAAGAACTTAACGATCGAATCAAAAAACTTGTATGAGCAAAATTAACCCCAAGACAGTAGCAGAAGCAGAGTCCAAAGCAATAAGCTTGCAAGGGATGGGTTTCCAATATAGTGGACAGAAGCAATATGCATATGATAAGGGCAAGAATTCAGGAGCCTATAGTCCCAGAACAACGAGCTTCGCACCTGCTAGACAACCATACAATGCGAATAATGGCAACTGGGAGAAGAAACAAGTCAGCTTCAAGGACAAAGGCTAACCAGGAGGGTCTAACTACTCTAAGTAGTGAACCACTTCCTACAGTCCATACCAAAGGAGAAACGTCAGGAATGTATAAAAAAGCAATTGTGTTTTAGATGCTTCCAACTGGGACATCAGACATACGCACTAGCAGAGCTTGTAGGATGGGAGACATCCCCAGAAGATGACGACGAAGAAGCTCACGACTACATCAAATGTGAGTGCATATCCATGTCTCCATTGACACAAAGAGTGTTGAGAGTCAGTACCAAGTTATCTCTACAATAGGGAAAGTCAAAGCAACATCTTTCATAGTGCTCATAGATAAGGGGGGCATTCACAATTTTGTCCCCCCCCCCCAAAGAATGATAGAAATGCTGAAGTTGAAGGCCCTAAAGTCGAAACCTAGGCCAGTAGTGGAGCAATCCGCTACACAGCAGAGAAAAGAATCAATTTCAACATGGACTTGCCAGATATCAACATAAAAATCGGAGCAGAGGGCATGAACATTGGGAAGTATGACCTAATCATAGGCATGGAATCCCTAGTAACATAATTAATTGCGGAAAGCGGAAGGTGACATTAACAGCACCCAATAGCAAGACAATAGAAATAACAGGTAACAAGGTCACCACAATCATGCAATGCATGTCCAGTAAGAAATTACTTAAGAGCATAAAGAGTGACAAGTGGCCTACATCTTATCTTCAAGCTAGAAATTAAAGAACCGGACACAAAAGGAGGAAAAGGAGGACAAAACATTGATCAAGCTACCGAAACTGTTACGAATGCTCTAATCTTCCTGCAAATTCATCAACTAATTAGAAAGCAAAATACCACAGGGTACTCGTTTTACCACCCAACCGGACCAACTAGAAGAGATATCACCAAGTCAAGCTACTCCGCAAGACTGTATAAGAACAAACTCTTTCTAGCCACCAACCACTGGTGTTACATGAACTCCTTCTAATGATATGATCAAGCAAGGAACAAGAGAAGATACTAGAAGGTAAGGCTAGGCTCATCATCAACATAGGAAGAAGCAGATCTAGCTGTGCAGTCAACTCAGACCCCTATGCACCTTTCTGGGCATAACTTTCAAACCGTAAGGAATCTATGGACAACCAAGCCCAATCTGGAAACTAGACTTCAAGAGCTTTCCAACAAGGTAAGAATCGCCGATTTCTGAGTTGTGGTTGCGGAGATATCACGTCTCAAAGTTGTCCTTTTATTTATAGGTAATAATACCTTTTTTGCCTTTTTGCTTCTAAATAAAGGTCAAGGTTTATTTTTAGCTCTCTCTTTGATAATAGCAAGGCTTAGACATACTGGATGACTTTCTTACTTGATCATATCAATAAATATTGTTCCATGCAAGGCCACTCCCCCGAGCACCATTATTAGTTATTAACCTTAAACCATATCAGAAACAAGTGGTCAAGCTAGTGAAGGAATTCCATGATCTTTTCCCTGATGAGATCAAGAAACTCCCTCCTTACAGAGGAGTTGAGTGTGAAATCGCACTTGAACCATGCATAAAACCCACAAGTAAGGCGCCCTATAGAATGACAGCTCAGTAGCTGACAAAATTAAATAAGCAATTGCAAGAGCTATTAGACCTAGGGTTTATAAGACCTAGTGTCTCCCCATTCAGGGCACTCATCTTATTCGTTAAGAAGAGAAGCTTGAGGATGTGCATTGACTATCTTCAATTGAATAAGCATACCATCAAAAACAAGTACGCATTACCCAGGTCAGACAATTTGATGGATCAGCTCCAAGGGGCCAAGGTCTTCTTCAAAATAGATTTGAAATTGGGATACTATCAGATCATGATTACGGAAAAATACATCCACAAAACCGCCTTCAAAACAAGATATGGCCACTACAAATTCATATGATGCCATTTGGATTGTCGAATGGCCCAACAACCTTCATGTGACTCATTAACGACATCTTTCGTAAGTTTCTGGACACGTTATCATCATTTTCTTCGATGATATCTTGGTGTATAGCAAGTCCTTAGAGGAGCATGTGAAGCAACTAAGGAAGGTATTTGAGAAGCTGAGGAGGCATCAACTCTATGTGAAGCTGTATAAGTGCCACTTCACTACCGCAAGGGTAGAGTATTTGGGGCACATAATATACGAAGAAGACATCTATACTGACCCTGCAAAGATCTAGGTTGTAATCGAATGGCCACCACTGAAGAACATCCATGAGATAAGAAGCTTCTTGGGCTTAGCAGGATATTACAGAAAATTTGTCAAGAACTTTGCCAAGATAACAGCTCCATTGATAGATCTCACCAAAGCAGAAAAGGTGAAAGACAGGATAGATCATTGGCACAAGAAAGCACAAGCAGGATTTAAAAAATTAAAGAAGCATTGACAACCGCTCCAGTCTTAACACTGCCAATGGCAAACAAAGACAAGTTGGTCGCAACTGACACTAGCAAAATTGCAAAAGGAGCAGTCCTAATGCAAGAAGGAGGGGTCATGCCATATGACTCAAAGAAAATGGATGACACCGAGACACGCTACCTGACCCATGATCAGGATCTGATGGCAGTTATAAGAGCATTAAAAATCTGGAGTCACTACTTATTAGGGAAGAAGTTTCAGCTTGAACAGGACCACAAGGCACCAGGAGATGGGCGCTCGTGAGTATGGCGCTTAGAGTTGCCAGCGTCTGTTCTTGTAACTTGAGCATCAGGACTCTGTTTTTGATGATCTTTAGTTCGTTGGAAAGCTTATTCCGAGAGCTTTCTATCAGTATAAATCTTATTAGGGTTTGTAATCAGGTTGGTGGCCGGATTTTGGCCTGTGTGATTTCGGCCACTTTTAGTAGGGATGGGGAAGACAGATATTGCTCCAGCTTCTAAGGCTGCGGCAAAACGGCGTGAAGCTACCGCCAGTTTGGTGATACGCGATCCCCCAGATACGGTGCAAAAAGAGGTAAATAATTCAGTTGAAAGTTCTTTGCCATCATTGGTGAGTGCTCCTGGGGTTCTTGAAGAAAGGGATTTTCCTCCCCTGCAAGGCGCTGCGAGTAAGGGAGTGGAAGTTAATGGGAATTTGCATCAAACAGGTACAAAATCCAGTCCTAATGTAGGTGCTCAGCCCCAAGCAAATGATAGTGCTTGGAAGTCATCTGATTCTATTGCAAAAGTTTCATATCAAAGATTTAGTGATTGGCTTTGTAAAGATATATCTAGTGCATCTAGAAAGGCAAGAGTAGCGGCTTTACAGGTGTATTGTCCGAAGGGAGTAAGGATGAGTTGTCCGCAATCTTGGACACATTGAAAGCTCGGCGGACTTCATTTGCAACAACAATTGCCTCCGGATGATATATTTTACTGATCATTTGTCGCCGAATGTAGTTGAAGCTTCCGTATCCCCGTGGTTGAGGTGGACCATCAAGCTCATATTAAGTGTCTTTGAGAACCTATCCTCATGTGCGAGTCCTTGGTTATTTTCTTGGTGGCTATTTGGATTTTCCGCGGTTCCGTATTTGGTTTATCTCGGCTTTTGAGGCGCCTTGACTTCCTCCTTTTCAGATCCATCAAGTTGTTGGCGAAAAACTTTGTTCTTATTATGTTTGAAAGTAGTGATCGGTGGACTCTTTGGTATCAAGAGGGATTGATCCACTTGGTGGGGAGTATATGATGTATCAAGATTATTACTCTCGGTTTTACACCGGATATGGTTCGCACATTAAAGATGCCTTGTTGGTTCTCGATACCTAATCTTCCTCCTGATCTAATGGCCCATCAATTTCTAGTTGCAATTGCAACTGGTCTTGGGGTTCATATCTCACATTCCATCATGAACGGTCCGAGGATTTGTGTCTCAATGCCAGTGGACTCGGCTTTACTAGATTGTATAGTGGTGAAAAGTGGGCCTTGGTATAAGAAGTTGGATCTTAAGCTTCTGAATGGTCCAGAATTAACCCGTTTGTTTCCTGACGAGGAGGCTTTCTAGCTTTCGTCGAGGCACTCGTGCATCTCAGGCATCTGTTCAATCTTCTTCTCAGGCTCAAGCTCCCGTTGTTACTTCTTCATCTATTCATGATCAACCTTTACGAGTTGTATTGCACTCCTCATCCATGGAAGATGCTCTAATTCCAGTTCCGACAGTGTCGTCTTTAGCGCCATCATCCATGCACTGTAGTTCATTCTTCTCTCCATGTTGATGCTTCTTCCTCTCATGTTTCTGAGGTTGTTATGGCTGATGGTCCTAAATCTTCTATGCTAAAAGAGTCATGGCAGAGGTCAATTGGAAGAAGGCGGCGGGGAAGAAGTTCTGTTATGTCATCTCCGCGAGGCTATCCGGGCTCGTTCTATTGATGGGATGATAATTTGATGTCGTTGATGATCATCTCGATGTGGTAGACCATGTTGATTGTGATGAGGCCATTAAACGCCTCAAGGTGGCACAAGGAGTGTGAGTATATACTGTGTATGGGTGGTTTTGCTTAGTGGACTATTTCGTCCTCTAGGTTTTGAGTCCCATGTCACAGGTCCTTTGTATGTATCTTGATTTTCTTGATAATAGATTGTCGTCCTTCAAAGGAAAAAAAAAAAAAAGTTTGAAATGAGCGGACCACCAAAGTCTCCAATATGTCTTCAACCAACTACATCTCAACCTAAGGCAGCGGAGGTGGATGGAATTCCTGGAAGAGTACGAGTTTGATAACACTCTCTCAAGGCACCCCTTGACAATAAGAGTCCATTGCAATGCCATATCAACACTCACCAACAATTTTGACAAGATACAAGAAACATTGCCAACTGACAAAAACTTCGAGGAAGCCTGGGCAAGCCTTTCAAAAAGGCACGAACAGACAAGGAAAGGGAGATATTCAAACACTTCAAGAAAGAAGGTAACCTCCTCTATCATAAGAACAAATTGTGCATTCCAGAGTCATCTGGAGTTAGAAAATTGATTCTCCATGACACGCCCAATAGCCCAATAGTCGGCCACATAGGATTCATGAAAACCTACTTCAAGATAGGAAGCAGCTATTATTGGCCCGGTATGAAGAAGCATATAGCAAGATATATCCGCGAGTGCCAGCTATTCCAACAAAAGCAGAACAGCTTTGAATACCAGGAGCGCTTGAACCTTTAGCAGTCCCAAATGCCAAATGGGAGGTAATCAGCATGGACTTCATAACGGGGCTTCCCAGAACACAAAGGGGCAAAAATGCCTTAATGATCGTGGTCGACAAGTTGTCAAAGATGGCACATTTTATACCATGCCGAACCATATACACGGCACTAGACACCACCATTCGATTCACAAAGAAGATCTTGGACTCTATGGAATGCCAAGTGAGATTAGCCGATAGGGACCCGAAGTTCATGAGCTCATTCTGGAAGGACCTCTTCAACACCATCCAGATAAAATTATCCATGAACACAATATATCATCCTCAAACTGATGGGCAGATGGAGAGAACCAACAAGATATTGGAAGACATGCTGAGAAACTATGTCTGGAATAAGTAGTCGAAGTGGGATGACTACAATCATTTGGTGGAGTTTGTATATAACAGCACCAAGCAGGAGTCATCTCAAATGTCGCCATTTATGATCAACTATGGCTACCAATGCTTGACTCCAGATACGTGGCATAACCCAATGTCTAAGGTAGAGATTTCTCAATAGATGCTAGGTGACATGCAACAGTTAGTCGAAGAAGTCACCCGGAGGGATTCAGTATTGTTTGCAGTATGGGAGATGTGCGTGCAAGGGTTTTTTTGAGCATTTCGTATTTGTATACTTACCATTAGGGGTTTTTTTCACATTATCTGGGGCAAAATACATACTTTAAAGGTTAAATTAGCTTCCAAAGATTAGTATACTAGGGATCTTTTTGGCCACCCTTTGAACGCAGATGTCTATACCCCCTTATGACTAAGTGCATCCCTCGGGAGAAGTCAAAGGATACCTGCTAGCAGCAAGAAGCCGGCAGAAGAGCATAGCTGACAAGCACAGAACAGTAAGAGAGTTCCAAGTAGAAGACAATGTTTGTAGAAGATAAAGGTCAAACAAGTTTAAGCTTTCAGATCGAAATTACAAGAAGCTTGCTCCAAGGTGGGCTCAAATGTTTAAAATAATCGAAATAGTAGGTAACCAATCCTAAGAATTGGACTTACCAGCACATTTGAAGATCCACAAAGTTTTCTATGTAAGTATTCTAAAGAGGCACACTCCTAATCCAGAGGAAGTATTGGACACCCCAGCATTACTAAAAATGACTGACGAATAACTAGAGATTGTTTCAGAAGTCCTTCTTGACAGAGCTTACAAGAAAACAAGGCCACAATTTCTCCAATACCTAGTCAGGGAAGCACTTACCTAGGGAATACGCGACGTGGGTATTACAATCAAATCTCAATAAGCAGTACCCACAACTCATGGAGCAATGTAAAGGGCAACTTGTCACTAAAATAGTCGACATCAAATTGACAAGTGAGTGGGAGGTAGATTAAAGTCTACTCCCCAGTGAGACGGGAGTAGACAACCATGAGAGATAAGAGATCATATAGGACCATGCATGATAGAAAAGCACCTTTAGTCTATGGCCATTACAAGGAAGAAGTCATCCTCTACGCCAAGGGTGACGAAAGATGTAAGCATTAGAAATCATATTAGGCATGATAGGACGCTTATCTCCACGACCAAGATAGAAGAATCATCCTCTTCCTACGCTGGGACACAATGCTTGCATTCCCTAATAGCCATCTTTATATAAAATAAATACCAATGTAGTGTGGATCTGCAGGCCAATAGAACGAGAAAACGGCAAGGGGATCGTATTGCGGGAGGACTGGCAGCACATAAATCTCCACAACATGCTACAAGCAAGGGAAAGCACCATATGCTCTGGATTGCTTGAATCTACGGATATGTTTAAAGCGGGACGTTAGTTAATTGTCTTGCTATAATCTTGTAAAACTTTGATACTAAAATAGTGAAAATATAATGGTTATCATAAAGTAATTTTTGTTATTGCATGCATCAAACAAGTCCGACAAGGATCATGCAGGTTTCCAGGATGGGGAGATACATGATGCTACGGACATCATCAACTCAAAGTGGGAAGAATGTTATGTTCCAGCATAATATACGGTGTGAATACATATATTATACTACCACGTCACTGGCATATAGCGGTACCACGACAAGCGTATAGAGTTATACCCGAAACATATTTTTGTTGAAACCATTAATTTATGCTTATAACCATTGCCACATAGCAATAACCCTAAATGACCCTTTAGATGCCAACCCTAAAAGTGTCATGATAAAAGGAGTCTGGAATTCTAAAAGTGTCTCTTTCAGATTCCAGCCTCCAGAGCTCGCATTGCACCTGTGAAGATCCATTTCGACCTGCCAGCACCTGTGGAGCTCGCTTTCCCAAGCAGATCGCCAAGTTTCGACCATCTCGAACCACCCCGATAGCATGGACGCCGTCCGAGGACTGGGAGCGGGCCAAGGATCTGGTATGTAATTGATGTGATGTGCAATGTCAACTTCCCGACTGGCATTGAGCCGAGTTTTCATCCTTTCTTAGCTTTAGCAGACTTTTAGCTCCCCAGATATCAGCCTTTAATGAACGATCTTAACTTTGTATGTTTAGGTAGAGAGATTAGAAGTTATTCTGTATTTTCAGGTTCATTGGATCATGATGGTTTATCTCTGTGCACAACTCTTGTGTATTGGGAAGGGGGTTAGAGACCAGAGCCTCTGTAGCTGATGCTCCTAGAGTAACATACTTAGCACCCAGTAAATGTGGTCTGTGCATTGAAACTCGCCTGGTTGTGGGTGGTGGGGTTAGAGCGACTGATAAGGAAGACTTATCAGGCTACAGTTGATTCCTCTGGTGCGTAGCGATGGTCGGGGAACATTGTGGCATAGACCTAATAGTTTGCCACTGAGTGTGGGTAAGGTATGAGCTCGACACCTCCTAGGTGATGCATCACCTCAGTGGCGTTCAAGTCGTAGACGAGCAATGGCTCTCTAGCTCGTCTGTAGTTGGCATGGATCTTCTGGAGGGGAGTGATTCCCTCCTGCCTCATCGGGACATGGGAGATGCAACCCAAGAGTAGTCCCTCTGACTATGCACTTGGTAAGCTACAGTCACAACCCCAATACTTTTCAGCATATCTGCAATGTATGCATAGGAGGGGCAGATGGAGTGGACTACCCAACGGCCATGTTCTTATGCCAGCCCAATCCATTTGCCATGAATTTTGTCTGCATTGTATTCTAGAGACCCAAGCCGTCAGTTGATCCCCATGAGTCTGAGCGTTGGGTAGGATTTTCTTTTTCTATTGATGCTATTGATATTTGATGTTCTAATGCTATGTTATGGTGAGCCACCCTTCGAGGTGGATATATATTTTATACGATGATACATGCTTATGTTTTACACGCTTCCATAGGTAGGTAGGCCCCGAGGGAGACGGGGCAAATGACACGTCTATTCTTCCCCCTCAGGCTCTTGTCATCATCAAGAACTTGATGATAGGTAGATGGTCGTGTGCTAGCAGTTATGCGTTGACAGGAGGGATGAGCTCTAGTTCTATGCGTGCGAGGCACCGTATATGAGTAGGGGACATCACAGTTTACTTTGAAAACAACGTGGACTAGCACCTAGGACTCAAAAAGAAATCCTGCACGGTCAAACTGACCAACCATACAAGTTGTATGGACATGAACCTACTATAATTATATAAATGAACTCGAAATTAGGTCTAGTTTACAAGCGGATTAATTCTTAAGGTAATTGGAAAGTATGCAGCCACCTCGTTCTTTCACAAAATACAGAATACGAATTGGACTAAAATTACAAGGAGTGGAATGAACTAAAATTATGTGTCAATATTATTCCCTGAGGTAGTTTGAATTTTTTGGAAAATGAGAAACATGATGCCTAACCTTAGGCTTGTTTTGATTTGTCGCATCTATGCTTGTAGTAAACATCATTATTGGAACATGCTTTTCCTTTTGCCTCTTTTAGGAATACAAACCTCACACACCATGATGAACACAATAGTCTAGTCTATAGTACATTTTGCCACCATGCTTTTTAATTTTGAAAACAAAAGCCAAAGCCTTTAGTGCCTTGGCACATATACTAATAAGTTTCTGAATGCAGAACAAGGTACCAAATTCCTTTTTCCATTGCTAAATTCTGGTAAAGGACTCGCAAGGAACACAAAAACTGGATTATCATTCATCACAACAGCAGTATACAATATTTGAATAATATAGATGGAGAGCTGACTATAAGAACAATGTCGAGCTACCCCATAAGGAAGAAAGTGTGTATAGGCAGTATAGAAGGGTAGTGGCGACAACTTCTCATCGGGATGAAAAACACCGCCCTTTCGGGTTTTCGAGGAAAACCCTAATGAGAAATGGTCGCCAACAACCTTGGATGGTTGCATGGAGAATTGAAGGAAGTGGGGCGATGGTGTACGCAAGAAAGAGTGAACTTGCGAGACGGCATAATACTTGCAAATGAAATGGAACGCACAAAAGGCACCCATTAATAGTTAAGGAGAACAAGAACGTGCATGACGGCGAAGCAGCAAGCTGCACAACAACAAGCACCCAAAAAACTGATGTGAGTGATTAGTAATGATGAGAAAATCAACAATGCAAGGCAGAAGAGAAGATAGCATCACCTGGCGGGTGGAGAGAAAACGGCGAGTAGAAGAAAGAACATGATAAAACAGAAATTTGCGTCACCCTCAAGGTGGAAATAAACAGCATCACCCACAGGTGGAGAACAAGGTAGCACCATGCAGGTGTAAAAACATGATTATAGCAACACTCGGGGGATGGACAACAATAAGGTATGCATGAACAGAAATGCGCAAGTAAATCAGGGTAGGAAGGGATGGAAGTAATTGGCAATGAGAGAAGTGTTGTTGTGAGAAGACGCCGATAACCGGCCTCGAATATGGAGCGTACTTATATAATGGCTTGTCCCTGCCCAGAATGGCAATCTGCTGGTAAGGGACTCATAAGGAACACAAAAATTGGCCGACTACAAGAGAACTTCCTTAGCTATAAGCCAAGCTGCTGAGAAACATCCAAGTCTTGAGTCGAGTCGCGAAACATGTAGCAAGAAAAAAGATGAATGCGGGGCATGGAACAAGTGCGCATACAACAGCGAAGAAAAAAAGAGAAATCGACGGTGACGCGGGGATAATGAAAAACCATTGATGTAGTTTACTGCAAAAGCTAATGCGAGATTGCCACAGAGTTCGATGTGGAATTACCGGTGGTAGAAAGCGGGCAAAGAAGTCGCGATACCACTTGTAGCCGACTAATGTCGAGGACAATTGAAAGGGAAAAGAAATATTCGGGAAACATGGATGAGAAAAGAAGATGTCTCCGGGGATGATCCGGAGAAACTTGAAGTGAAAACGCCCTGCTGCATAAGAATAGAACCCACTAGACACTAGTAAGATAGGCAAGGCCAAATGCAAACCCACAAGATGTATAAAAAATATTCAAAAAGATCAATCCATAATCAACCATAATATCGCTCTCAAATAAAATCATAGCAAGACAAGCAAAGAATGACTCATAATTACTCTATCTATGTATATGCCAAGGTCAATGTGAAGGACAAAGGTTGGTCGAGGTTAAGATCAGCTTCAAACAAGGAATAGCTACGAATTAAACAAACGTTCAACAAGGTCATGTCCCACCAAAAAACCATAGCTCAAAACGAATGCAGCTTAGAACCCATGCTGATAGCCCTAAAACCCATAACTATGAACGACTGTTAAAGATAAATCACCTAAATGACATAATGAAGAACTCTGCATTTGCTTGTGCAAGACCTTCGAGGTCCCCATGCAATGAGGGACGAGGATGAGATGAGGTCGCAGACACGGGAGCCCAAAGTCAAGAGAAAGGCTAAGAACCCATGAATAGAAGCTCTAAGACAAATATGATGAAAATGATGGACACGGCTAAGTCAGACTCATGTCATGTGAAATGCCCGACCAGATATTGACCAAATATAGGCAAAACTAAACAAATTGTATAAGCAGTATTTACAAATATGAGGGATGAGTTGAAGTTAGAGGTTGTAAACGCAAAGTCAAGAGGAAGGTCAAGAAGAAAATGAGGTTGACATCAAAGAGAAGCCTCTACCAAAGAGGTTCAGAAGGTCTGTGAAATGGTTTTGTGGCGTCCCCTACTGTTATCTGATTGCCTTTCAGTATACAAACAGGGAGTTCATCCCCATACCAGCTCCATGCTATCTGAGGGGCCCTCCACATGACACCGCAACCGTGGCGGGTTCCGGTGGGAAGAGTGGAAGGGTCATTGCACCCCGATCTCCCTCGGGGGCCTACCCCTAGCGGGCGTAAAACATACATGTCGGTAGCACATACATCAACATCATGTGACCATCGAAGGATGGTCCTCCACATATATCTGCATAGACAAAGATCAAAGACATCACATAGGGAGTCCTACCCAAGGCTCATGCTTCGAAGGGATGGCCCGGCTTGGGCCTCCGAAGAGTTCATTGCGCATATTGAAATTCATGGCAATGGATTTGGCTGGCATATTTATGGCTTAGGTTGTCCACTCCATCCGCCCCTCCCGTGTACACTTTTTGAGATAGGTTGAAGAACTGGGTTAATTAGAACTGGGGATTGTAGCCAAAGGGGCTATAGCCGGTGCACACATCTCCCATGCGGAGTAAAACGGTAAGAGGTTTCCCTCCCACGGATGATCAATGCCATAGCAGTGGACTAGAGGACATCAACTGTAAGGTACTTCGACTTTTAACCCACTTGAAGGGGAACTACCACCAGGTCCGGTCAGATCACGTGCCGACACTACCCACGCAACACATGGCCATTCGGTTGAAACCCCCGGTGGTACCTGCCGCTGCCGCGGCTTATCCCCAGCGGTGTCGAACTCATACTCGGGGTGCCGCAGCGGTCCACAGCTAGTCTGCCGGTGCTCTCCGGTTGGACTTTACATCCCAGAGAGCAACCGCTATGGACACGACCACCCTTATCAACCCGGTCGACCCCCTAAGAACACAACAAGGCGGGGCTATTGTACCACGGCCGCATCTATAGTGTGCTAGAGAGGCTACTCTAGGGAGCATCGACTACAAAGCTTTTAGGTCTCTACCCCCTTCCCAATACAAGGAGTTCCAGGGAGATACATCATCCATATACATCACGGAGGAACTAAAGAACAAGATCTAATCTATATCATAGAGTTAGGTTCTTTAGTTAGAATCTGCTATCTAGAGTTCTAGAAGGCTGCTATGGGCAATCTAATAGGCTAAACCCCTTGATTCAATGCCTAAAATAGGGTTTTAGACTATCTAATTGGCCAAAACCGATCCTTGAGGAACTCCTCGACCCGAGCTTCGACCATCCTTTGGGACGATAGAATCTCGAGAAACTAAGGTAGTAATTCTCCCAATCAGTGCGGGATGCGGGTTTTGGTCATGGAGGACCAAAAGCAGTTTCTAAAGCCCTAAAATCGAAAATTAGGTTAGTTAGGGTTTCCAACCCTATATAGACAAAGGGGGTGGCTAGGGTTTCCAATTATCCCCTTTTGGCATGTGGGATAATTGGTAATGGGCCCACTTGCCTTTAAGGCTAGGTGGCCAAATGTTGCCCACATGGAAATGTGTGCACCCAAATGTGCTCACATGGAAGTGTGTGCACATTAATGAATGTGTACATTGGAAAATGTGCACATTAATTGCTCTATGGGTATGGCCCACTTGGCATCAAGTGGCCACATGAAATGTGCCCACATTAATGTGTACATTGGAAAATGTGCATATTAATACTAGTGCACACTCTTGGCGAAGTTGCCCCTAGGGCTACCCACTTGGCTATACGTTGGCGCACCGTGTCGGGGGGCGATGTGCGTGGCGATGGCAGTACAATATACCCCTGGGGCGTATAAATGGCTTGGAGCGTCACATTCTCCCCACATTTTGAAATGATCTTTGTCCGCAAACATCATTGGTTCTCCCCACCTTGGAATCCTCCTAACCTGCAATCAACTTCGATGCATACGATATACTTCTATAATACTTACACATTTATTAAAATTACCTCAAGGTAATACTTTTATCACATTATTATATTATAAAATAACTTATCAATTCACAACATTTCTAACAGATTACTCCAATATTCCCTTAACATTACTATTAAGTTTATCGAAATTTTAAAATTAACGTTCGGGGTACCCTTGATTCCTTGCAACACATTCCAACAAAATTTGTGTTGCAAGTCTTATCTTCGACCTCCTTGCCCTCCGGGGCTCTTGCGGCTGCCCGGTCGACACTACATTAGTACCATTTACTTATTAATTAAAATTTTTGGTTATATGGTGACCACCCACCTATCTACATGGATGCATGGCTAATCTCCGTGGGAAGAGGGTGAATCTTCCATTATGGCAGCGGAGGAGGCGCCTACATGCCTATATGCAGCTCATGCCTACACCTCTGGTTGCCCGGCGTGGGGATATCCTTCTCGCGTGGGGGCGAAAGGATAGATTCCTCCTATCAAAGCATATATGGGGCTAAAGGTGCTTTCCCTATCAATACATTCCTTCATGACCTCCTTTCTCGAGGTCGTCTACTTCGTGGGACCCAGTAGACTTTCTAATCTACCTTTCACTCACTTGGCGAAGCGGTCATGTCTACATTGACATTACACGCCCTAGAGATCACCGTAGTGGTCCCATCATCGGTGACAGCGCATGCGACCCATACTAAGCGTAGGTGGCATCGTAGATTAATCTTAACTATACAAGCATTAATCTACACAAATCGACATGCCAGCCGATTTCTTCGGAGATGACCTTAGTCCCATTGCTCCATAAGCGTGGATCTTTTGCTTTACTAAATCTTTCTTAAGTACCCGCGTGGCGTCTTCCAGCGGTAAGTGTTTCCACTTGACCAAAATCGAGGAATTACAGATCTCCTCGTTTTCTTGAAAGCTTTATCAAGAATCAGTGCGGAACTATTTCCAGTTGCTCCTCCGAATCATTTCCAACAACGTTGGCGAATCCAAGACCGATGCGGATTTGGAGTATGCTTCTTCAACAAACTCACGTGGAAGACCTTATGAATCTTTTAGGTGTCGGCAAGTCTGGCTTGTAGGCTTGATTACCTACTCTTCGACTATTACGGAAGGGGTCCGACCCACCTTGGAGCAAGCTTCTTTGCAATTGCCGATCCGAGCTTCGCTGCTTCACCTTGATCTTGAGCCAAACATCATCTCCAACCCTTTGAACTCTCTTCGCGTTCGTTGCTTGTCGGCGATGCTCTTTTAGCTGACTTCTTCTGCTAGCGAGGGTAGCCCCGAACTTCCTCTACAAGGCTGCTGCATATCGGGTAACATCTGGCTGAAACTTCCACTTTTGACGGGGTTGTGCCGATGTGCGGGTTAAACAGCGATAGGCGTGGTGATCATAAAGCGGCGACATTTGGGATGATTCACCTTGGTGCGCTATTGTATGCAAACTCCACCAAGTGAATAAATTCTTCCATACCTTGCTTATTCGGACATAGTTTCGTAGCATGTCCTCTAAAATCCTTTGGTCCGCTCCGTCGGCCATCCGTCGAGGATGATATGCCGTGCTCATGGATAACCGTCACGGGATCGTCCAAAGAGGTCTTGCCAAAAGGCACTCATGAACCGGATCCACTGGCGGAGATGATCTCCCTGGCATGCCATGAAGCTCGAAGATCTCTTTGGTGAAGAGCTTTCTTTGTATCCATGGTCATGTCGTGGTTACGCAAGGCACAAAATGTGCCATTTTAGACAACTTATCGACCACTACCATCAAGGCATCTTTCCCTCTTACGGTCTTGGGAGCCGTGATGAAATCCATCTTTGATTACCTCCCACTTAGCGTTGGCACCGCTAATGGCTCTAGTGCCCCGGAATTCCGGCTGCTTTCGCCGTCTTTCTGCGCCCGCATAATTGGCATTGCTTGATGTAGCGAGCTATTTGCTTCTTCATTCACGGCCAATAGCCATTGCTTGCGCTTTGAAATATGTTTTCATGAATCGCGATGGCCCGGCTATTGGGTCATTGTGCGTGTCATGGAGGATCAACTTCCTTACACTTGATGATTTGGATTACGCCTGACTTGTTCTTATGGTATACGGGTTGCCTTCCTTCTTATAATGCTTGAAGGCCTCCGCTCTTTATACGTTCTAGCCTCCTTAGAAAGGCTTGCCCATGCCTCCTTGAAATCCACGTCCGTTGGCAAGGACTCTTCAATCCTCTTACAAAGTCCGGAGAGCGTCGAAAGTACATTGCAATGCACTCTAGTTGTCGAGGGGATGCCTTGAAAGCATATCTGCTACCCATTGAGCTTGGAGGCTTGTAGACTATATCAAAGTCATATTCTTGGAGGAACTCCATCCATCTCCTCTTTGCCTCAGTTAAGGTGTGGTTGCGTGAATACATATTGGAGGCTCGATGGTGGGTATCCATTGGAACTTCCTTCCCCCAGAGATAATGCCTCCATATTCTTAATGCCACGACAGCATAAGCAACTCACGATGCGTCGTTGGACTTGGCGTCTCCGTCGTTCATCTTCTGGAATCATGGCTACCGCTCTTCTTGCATAAGCAGCACTTTTTGTAGCTATCTTACTGCATCTGTTGCTACCGGCTTATCTTTCTCCGGTCCGGCGGTTAAGCGGGCTGTTGTTAAGGCTTCCTTCAACAATTCAAACCCCCTTTGGGCTTTCTTGTGCCAATGCTCTACCCAATCTTTCACCTTCTCGCCCTCGTCGGTGCGTTAGCGGGGCTGCTATCTTAGCAAAGTTCTTCACGAACTTCTGTAGTACCACAACTGGTAGAAACCGACTTCATGCACATTAGCCGGTAGCCCTTTGAATGCTGCCTCAATCTTGGCGAGGAATCTGTGTCGAGATGCCTTCTGCCGAGATGACATGACCCGATATCCTCCACCTTTTACGTTAGCAGTGGCGCCGACAACTTGGCGCATAACCGGTGCCTCTTCAACTTCTCTAGTACTCTTCTCAAGTGTTGCGTGCTCTTCAAAGGGATCTGCTATACACCAAAATGTCGTCAAAGAAAAACAATGACAAAGGTGTCCGGGGAACTCCCCTGAAGATGTTGTTCATGAGCCTCATGAGCGTCGCGGGGGCATTTGATAAGCGAAAGGCATTCTTTGTGAACTCATAATGCCCATCTGCGTTCGAAGAAGGTCTTATGGATATCTTCTTCCTTTATCCCGATCGGTGATAGCGACCTTAAGTCGATTTTGGAGAAGATCTTTGCACCTTGGAGCTGATCCATCAAGTCGTTACGATCTTGGAAGCGCATACTTGTTCTTAATGGTGTGCTTATTCAACTGTCTATAGTCTATGCACATTCTCAAGGATCCATCCTTCTTCTTGACAAAAGAATGGGCGCTCCAAAGCGTGAGACACTAGGTCTAATGAAACCTAGATTCGGCGGCTCCGGCTGCTTGCTTCTTTTCAGGACAACTCTGTGTTGTCATTCTATATGGAGCCTTACTTGTTGGCTTTGTTCACGGTTCGAGTGCTATCTGCTTTTCGACTCGACTCCCAAGGAGGGGCTGCTTGATCTCATCGGAAAGAGATCATGGAACTCCGTGATTCGACTTAGATACTAGCCCGGCAACTTGGCGAGCAGCGTTGTCTTCTTTGCTTCCTTCGATTAGGCTCACTAATCTCAAGCTTGAAGATGTATGCCACTTGCTCACTCTTGATGCGCTTGAACGGATTTAGAAGACATGCTTTGCATGATGGGAACAACTTCGTTTTTGTTATCTCAATGATCTTTGCCGTGGGCGTTGGGAAGGTCACCTTTAAGCTTTCCACGGTCGATAATGGCCCTATTTGGCCCAAGGTACTCCATTCCTATGATCAAGTCATACTTTCCAATGCCCATTACCTTCGCTCCCCATCTTGATATTAATCACGGCAAGTCGATGTGAAGTTAATTCTCTTGCCCGCCCCGCTGCTTCTTGCACCACTTGCTAAAACAACGGGTCTTGGTTTTGACTTTGCGGCTTCAACTTCAACATCCCGAACCATTCACGGGGGATGCAAGTTATGGCTACTTCACGAGTCTATCAAGACTATGAATGACTTAGCTTTAGCCTTCCCTCTTGTGGAAATTACCTTATCTTGGCTCTACGCTTGCTCTGTATCTATTAGCGGCAAAGATATGACACTCACCACGAATGTAGTCGCGGGCCTCTTCGCCCGTCGTCGTCGACGGAGCTTCCCAATCTCCCAACTCGGCTAAATTTTGCACTCATGGCGGTAGGGGCGGTTTTCTGTCCCTATGGCGGTGGGCACACGGAAGCCAATTTGCTTTTTCTATGCACTCCTGCCTCTTTTTCTGGGCATTGCTTGCAAAAGGATTACCTTGCTTTGGAGTAGTTTGACCTTTCTGCTTGTCCTTAAAGGACACTGCTTCTTCTCCTCGCTACTTCCCACGGTTCCCACCATATTGTGTTCTAAGCGGACTGGTTGGCTGCCACAGGGCTATAGCTTCTGTCGCCTTGCCTTTCTCACGGAAATGGCTGCTTGTACCCGCTATTAGAGGTCGACCCCTGCAAGCTTATAGCCTTGGATTACGCCCGATCTTGTCCTAGGGTTTATTGCTCTCACAAAAGCTTGCGGATCTCCTCATTTGACCCCTCGATATGGCTTTCTCTTTGCATGCTTCTCTCCCAACCCGGCACATCTGACCTTAGTCTCATGAATTCCCTCGTATATTTACGAAGCCCGATTTGTTGCCTTCTTTTGCAACTTTTTGTAAAAGCTATTTTGCATCATCTTTGGACTTATGTTCCCTTGGAGCGTAATGGCGTTGAAGGCTTTAGCAAACTTCACGAACTTACAAGCATCCACTTAAGCCCGTGTGCCTTTGCGCCCTTCCACCAAATCCGCTCCTTTCAAGTTGGCTGCATTTGCAACTCTGCCTTTGTCCTTATCCTTCATGCCATAAGCATTTTCGTATTCGCTCATTTAGGTCAGCCATGCCTCTGCTTCCAAGCACGATCTGTTCTCTCACGGCTGTTTCGATTCGGGCCTTCCATACATTGCCCGGTCTTTGAATCTACCTTCTTACGGTAGTCGAGGAGGTCACGGTATCTCTTTGTCGTCCTTCTTGGGTGTTCCCTCGCCTTCCATCTGTTGGATTTCGATCCTGCTCTTCCTCTTCCTGGTCGGTTAAAGTGCGAACTTGAGTCGGGAAGATTCCGGGGCGGGGGATCGCCTCTCTTGTTCCTTCTCTGTCCCTTCCTTCCCTCGAGGCCCGATGCTTGCGGGCGGCGGCGTTGCCACCAGAACCCACTCCTTGGCGGGGCGGTAATGCCTTTATCACGTTCGGGTCCGTCCTCATCGAGCTATCTCCTCCTCAGGGGTCATGGGTTCCCTATCTTCAAATAGGTTCCTTTAGGGGGTGAATGCAGCGAGGGGTTTGCTCTTCTATAAGGTCTCGCGGTTCTTCGTTCCCCTGCGCTTAGCCCTCTATTTGCATCCACAAGTGATTAATGACTATATGGTTAGTTCCATTTGTTCTCTTTCATTGTTTATGTTTGTTTGTATAATTGTGGGGCACTTACATCAATAAAACATTTAAAAGTACAACAGGCGTATTTATATATCATATAATATTTTAGGTACAAAAAGTCTCAGGGATCAAGAGTCTAACTAGTCTTGAAATCGCCGGTAAGGCGGGTTGTCTTCAAGAAACTTCTTAACTTGGGCCGTCCCTAAAGGTGACCCAAGTTCTCGATGATGCTATTTGGCGAGCCTCCTTGGATGGCTCTCACGGGTCTTCTACCCTGCGGTTGGATGTAGGGACGTGATCCCTTTGCTAATCTCCCATTGGGTCGGTGGGGGATGCGAGTCGAAGAGGTCAAGTGCCATTGCCCTCTTGACTAAAAGGCGGCATAGTCGACATTCTTTGCTATTCGAGCATGCTGCTTGAGAAACTGAGAGTGCTGTCGGCATAAACACTCCTTCTTAGCCCTCACGGAATTTGAACTTTGCGATTGAATTACCGCTATTCTCCCATCCATCGGCCCGATGGTAAGTAGTACACGGCGACCTGTCGTTGTGTGTCGTAGAAGTTTCTCGCTTGTTTGGCCTCAATACGTGGCCCAAGCGTACTCGTCGACCTCTATACGTGACTCCACGTAGTCTTCAATTGTCGGTCGAGCCTCACGAGGTCGATTCCTTCTCCTTTGGCAAGGGTGATATTGGAGGACCCGGCATTGGGATACTGATTGGTCTTCCGCCGGATCCCCATCTGCTCTTGGGCGAGGAACTCCTCCTACGTTGGCGACTCAGCTCGTCCATCAATTGCACGATCTTTCTTTGTAGGCACGGATGTCGGAAGGTCGTCTCCCCAGTGGCCAGGTGTCGGACTCCCTCTTGGGGCGGGAAGTCGATGCTCCCCAGGACGATGAAGTCGTCCAGTCGGTCTACCCTTGGTGGTGGAAGCGATTCGTCCAACTTTGAGCTCCCCTCTCTGCATTGGGAAGGTTACGTATGTGTGAGGAGTAGATACTCCTCTGGATTGATGATGATAGGGGCTAGGCTTGTGATGCCTAGCCCAAGTGGAGAACAACTTTCGATGCCTGGCGTGCGCTTTCGAAGTGATCAGCTCTTGCTCTCCTTGGCCCGTTCTTAAATTAGGAGTAGAGCTCATGTATCCTTAGATCGTCCGACTCTTCTTCATCCTCTCTTGCTTCTGTTCTTGTTGTCTTGCAGCGGCATTTGCTCTTCCTCTGCTTTCGACTATGGGTTTACCTCCATCGGAGGATATAGGGTTGCCCCATCGGGTTCTGCGTGGTGGGATAAGAAGATGGCTAGAGGCGGTGTAGAAGATACTTGGTCTGGTACATCGAGGACCATGTGTCGAGTAACCTGCGCCTTATTAGTCAAGTACTTGGCGATGTTGGGGACATCGCCAAAGTCTACTGAAGGGGGCGAGGAGCGAAGTATCCCTATGCGGGGGACTTGGACAAGGGAGGGTTCTACCCTAGCACGAAATTCGCTAGCTTTGCCTATATCTTTGGGGTTTGCGTTCCCGTAACGGATGTCAATTTCTTTCACAAAGACTTGGAAGATGTCATTGACATACCGCCCTCGATTAACATGAGATGTATTTGTACCATCGCCCGAAGAAATCGGTAGTGGCCATTGATCTAGCAAGGAAGGGAGTATCAAGCGGATCTGGCGCCTCGAGGGGCTGAAAGATCGCCCTAGCGGGGAGCAAATTTGCGGGGTGCCAATTGAGAAATGGGGAACTTATTTATAGAAAGGGAAAACCCTAATTTTTGGATGACCTAGATTTTCTTGAGATTAGGTAATTCGATCTATTTAAGGGATGCAATTGCAAGTTTGAAGACTATTTCTAGAGTTTGAGCATGCTAAGGAGAGCTCTTGAACCTATTGTGCAATTTGGAGATCATTTGGTGCTGACATGAGTGCGGGGTCTCATCACGTTCGCCCGGCCCGTTTTCTAAAATGTAGAAATCACGTCTGGTGACGTGTGAGACATGGGTCCTAATTGGGCTAGGATTACTCAATTTAGGTGATCTAAGGCTGTAATTCTACTAAACTCATCGAGTTGGGCAGAATTGACCCCTTACTTGAGTCGATTTGGAGCTGTTTTGGGCATTTTGGGGCTGGTCTCTGCGTTATGATGCCCGATTTCTAAAATGTAGAAATCTGTCCTGGCGCGACGTGTGAGACATCGTCTCAATTTTGCTCCAAACTCCAATTTAATTAAAACAAAGGCTAGGGATCGATATCTTGACCTATCTAAACTGGTTTGGACACTTTATTTACATAAAATTTTCTTTATATTAACAAAATTTTACGATCAATTACAAGGTTCAAGGGCGTTCTCCTTGATGTGTATGCGGCCAAGATACATATCTGCCTCATGGTGACCCTCTTGGCGTGCCTTTGTGCAGGCGTTGAATCTTCAAATGTTTCACCAAGTGGGCTTGACGCCTTTGCAAACAACGGCAACATCTCGTCCAAGATCGCAGCGCATGTAGTGTTGTATTCTTGCATTGCCAGCGGACTAAAGCTGGAGCAGCGGGGGAATCAAGTCCGTAACTCTTTTTGGAAGTCTGGGATCTCCTTGGTATACTGTCTTCCTCATTTCTTCTTCTTTGCTTCTTCCGGTGCTCGTGGGGCCTTTGGTTTTTGGTGGAGGGGCTTTAATTAATACGGCTCTTAGTGCCGGTGCCGCCTTCAATCGTTCTCACCCGGTGCTCTGGTAATAGGTGTTGTAGGCCTCCCGCCGCCATATATCGTTGTGCTCCCTCATTTTCTTCTCATAGACTTTTAAAGGGTCTATCCCGTAGGCTTCATTGCGGCCGTGGGGCTTAACCCTATCCGCGTCCCGGAATGGTGGGGCTTAAGCCACTGTCCGACCTCCTCGCTCTTGGGCCGTGCGCACCGTGTACCTCTTCCTCTACCACGGGGCTTTGAAGAGCTTGCCCGTCTGCGGCACATAATCTTCATCGAATGTCGTCGATTGGAGGCGGGAGTCTCCTCTCCGGGCGGCTCGTTGATATTTGGACCGCCGGCTCTCTTCCCAACCTTCACCACTTTCTGCGGCTGCTTGATTGGCTTGGCCTTCCTCTTCTTGGAGTGCGCGGTGTCTTCGATCCCCTCGATCTCGCTCCCGTGGCTCCTTGACCGTACTTGTGGGCCGAAGGCGGCTTCGTCGGCCTCTTCCTCGAGGGGGTGATTTCGTGTGCTGCTCTTAAGCCTACCTGCTCCTCTGCCCGGTGGGTCTCATCTGAGGGTTGTTGTTGGCCTATGGGTGGGTTACGCTGTTCCCTCTGCTCCTCACGTGGGTTGGCGTCCCCTTGTTGTTGCTCCAGCTGGCGCTTTCGCTACGCCTCTGTAGTTCAATTTCATTAAGGATCTCGCTCATGGCGTAAAGCGTCGTCCTCAAGATCTACCGTATGTAGTGGCTCTGTCAGGCCTACGATTCTTCGACCGAAGATCGTCGGAGAAGGCGTTCCCGAAGAATCCTATGAACAAGGCGAGCATTGGCTGATTGGAGATCCTCCCTCTGAGGCTTCTAGCGATGCGCTTTATGCGGGCCATCATTTTGATTCCGTCGATTGGACTCTGGCGCCCAGAAGATCGCCTTGACAATATCTGGCGATGTTCTCGGGAAGAGCGGGGGAAAAATGGGAGGGTCGATTCTATTTATAGGGCCAATTTTAGGTCAACTTTTAAACTACCTTTTTGGGTTGTCTAAGGCATCTAAATCACTTAATTAAGCAAGGTCTCACGTTGCGCCCAGCCCGTCCTAGAATCTAGAAACAATGTCTGGCGGCGTGTGAGACATGGTAGGCCTTATTAAATTAACATGTAACATGCTAAATCTACTAATTCTTAGCTTAAATTTAAAAATTTATCAAGATATTTTTACGTGATTTACAACTTTTTTTTGGTGTCATTTGAATGTCTCACCGTGCGCCCGGCCGATTCCTAGAATCTAGAAATGCGTCTGGCGGCGGCGTGTGGAGAATCCTACACACGGATGTTGGCTCATCAATTTTTAATCTTTTACATTTTTATTCATTTTAAGCATTTACTAGCTTAGCATAACTACAAAAATGAGAAAAAATTTTTCCCCATTTTTCGAGGTTTAAGGATCCTATCAAGTTAGTACTCCGGGAACATGGTGGGTGCTTTGCTTTTGGTCACCAGAACATAGCTCGATACCAGCTGTGGCGTCCCCTACTCATATACGGTGCACTCATGAGGTATACAAGCGAGTTCATCCCCATACCGGCTCCATGCTAATACGGGGGCCCTCCACATGACAGCGCAGCCGTGTAGCGGGTTCCGGTGGGAAGAGTGGAAGGGTCATTGCACCCGTCTCCCTCGGGGCCTACCTAGGCTAGGCGGAAGCGTAAACATACATGTCATTCCAGTACATACATCAACATCATGTGACCATCGCAGAAGGATGGTCCTCCACATATCTTGCATAGACAAAGATCGACACATCACATAGGGAGTCCTACCCAAGGCTCAAGGACTTCGAAGGGATGGTGACGGCAGGCCTCGAGTTCATTGCGCAGGGAATTCATGGCAATGGATTTTGGTCAGGCATATGAAATATATGGCTTAGGGTTGTCCACTCCATCGCCCCTCACAGTGTACACTGCAGATGGGTTGAAGAACGAGGGGTTAGGCGTAGTAACCTGCTTAGGGATCATAGCCAAAGGGGGGCTATAGCCCGGTTACATCTCCCAGAACCCGATGAAGCGGGTAAGGAGGTTTCCCTCCCACGGATGATCAATGCCATAGCGGTGCAGACTAGAGGACATCAACTGTCCGTTTTCGACTTTAACCCACGGAGGAACTACCACCACGGCGGGTCGATCCACGTGCGGCACTACCGCGCAACATGGCCTCGGTTGAAACCCGGCGGCACCGTCGCGCGGACGGCTTCTTATCCCCAGCGGTGTGAACTCATACTTTCGGGGTGCCGTCCACGAAGGTATTAGCGCCGCTAGTCAAGTGCTCTCGGGTAGACTTTTTACATCCCAGAGAGCAACGCTATGGTTGACCATCGCCTATATCAGCGGTCGACCCCTAAGAACACAACTGCACTGGGCTGTGTACCGGGCCGCATCTATAGTGTGCTAGAGAGGCTACTCTAGGGAGCATCGACTACAAAGCTTTGTGGTCTCTACCCCCTTCCCAATACAAAGGAGTTCCACGAGATACATCATCCATATACATCGGAGGAACTAAAAAGAACAAGATCTAATCTATATCATAGAGTTAGGTTCTTTAGTTAGAATCTGTATCTAGAGTTCTAGAGAAGGTCGCTATGGGCAATCTAATAGGCTAAACCCTCACGATTCAATGCCTAAAATAGGGTTTTAGACTATCTAATTGGCCAAATACGATCCTTGAGGAACTCCCTCTCGACTGGCTTCGACCATCTATTTGGGGCCCGAGAATCTCGAGAAACTAAGGTAGTAATTCTCCCCAATCGAAGTGCGGGATGCGGTTTTGTTTTGTTGAGGCTGACCAAAGCAGAAGTTCTAAAGCCCTAAAATCTAAAAATTAGGTTAGTTAGGGTTTCCAACCCCTATATAGACAAGGGGTGGCTAGGGTTTCCAATTATCCCCTTTGGGATGTGGGATAATTGGTAATGGGCCCCAATTTTTGCCTTTAAGGCTAGGTGGCCAAATGTGCCCACATGGAAATGTGTGCCCAAATGTGCTCACATGGAAGTGTGTGCACATTAATGAATGTGTACATTGGAAAATGTGCACATTAATTTCTCTATGGGTATGGCCACTTGGCATCAAGTGGCCCATGGAAATGTCGGTGCCCACATTAATGTGTACATTGGAAAATGTGCATATTAATACTAGTGAACACTCTTGGCGAAGCTGCCCCTGTGGGCTACCCACTTTGGCTATCGTTGGTACCGTCCCGGTGGCGGTGGCAGCGTGGCGATGGCGGTACAATAAAATCACGGGGTATGCGGTGGGAAACGTCCGCGTGTTTTGGAACCATGTAATAAGGCGTGAAGGTGAATATTAAGATAGCTAAGGCATGGTTCGAGGCTACCATCGTAGAAATGGTGGTGATGAAACAAATCAAAAGATAAAAAGTGAGTAAACTTTGATAATAAGGTTGAAAAAGAGCGGGGTAAAGGCGTGGATCAAATGGGAGATGATCCTTGGAGGCTGCAATATAATACTTTTAATATTAAGGTATAGTAAGCAATCGCCAAAAGAAATACCCATGTGAGCCAATTAATCTTAAAAAATCGGTGACGTATTTGTTAGTAAAGCAAGTCCTACTTAAACGACATATTTGTCACCAAATAAGCCAATGTTAT